>JARKIC010001545.1:0-112442 GCA_029378375.1 Mycena olivaceomarginata | reverse complement strand
TTCTCCGCCTCCTCCGATCCATACACGGTCTGGATGCTTTCACACCCTGTCCCATCTCCTCAAGGGCCATTGAACTTTCGAAAAATCAGTTATCGGCCAAAAAAAGGAAAGACTTGAAACGACTTACAAGGCTTTTATACAACGTCTTCCTTTGCACATTCACAAAGACAGGGAATGAAGTCCGTTTCAGGTGAGGGGGGACTTCTTCTGCCTCTTGCTTTCGTTCGATTTCCGGGAAAACGTCGAGACCGAGAGGGAGGAGGTGGAGCTCACGGACCGCTGAGCTCAAGACTCCACGACGACCGGACACCGACTCGTAAAATCGGGGCTCGAACTCGCGTTCCGTTTTCGGCTTCCTGAATGGACCGGGGTTCGGGGACTTGGAGTTGTGACGGCTCGGGGACTCGGAGCCACGAACGCAAATGGACCGGGCAGGCGTCGCATAGGTGACAGGTGCCCGATGTCGCATTGGCTGGGGCATGTCGATGGTCGAGCGCGGCACAGGCGAAAATGAGTCGGGGACGGTGCGTTCGCGGGCCGGGTCGGGACGTTCGCCGGACCGCGTGGTCGAGCGTCCGTTCAAATCAGATGCACTAACGAGTTCGAGTGCAGGTGCAAGCACAGCCGGAGGGGCAAGATGCACGCCCGCCCGAGAGTTCAACTCTCGGGCAGCCATGCGCGCGGGTGAGGCAGTAGATTCGCAGGCAAGCGCGGGTGCGGGTGCATGGGCCAACGCGGGTGCAGGTGCAGTCGCACCAACGGTCGTGGGTGCACGGGCGGACACGGGGGCAGGTGGCCGGGGAGACGCAGGTGCGGGGACGAGGTGATAAGTGTTGCCACAGGTGGGGCAGCACGGGTGCGGGCCTTGTGCTTGCGCACGGTCGTCGAGGGGGCACGCGAGGGAGCGTCCATGGGGCGGGGGAGAAGAGGCAGCGGCGGGCGCGCGGACAGCCGCCTCGGTCGGCGAACGGGTGGGAGCGTCCATGGGGCGGGGAGAAGAGGCAGCGGCGGGCGGGCAGGCAGCCGCCTCGGTCGGCGAACGGGTGGGCGAGGCGTCCAGCGAAGCCTCGGTGTCGAGCGAGGTGTTGGGGCTGTCGCTGAGGAAATAGAAATCCGTGTCGTTCGGATCCAGCCGGCGCTGCGGTGTCTTCCGGACTTCAGGCATGCGCGCGCTGCGACGCGAGGGGGGATCGAGCGGGGGGTCCATTGACTCCTGCTTTTTAAACTTCGGTTTGCGGTCCTCTTGCTTCACCACGAACGGCGCCTCCTCGATTTTGACCGGTGGGGTGGGGGAGCGGCTCCTCGGACTTCACGAGATGACGTTCAAAGCGGAGGTAAACGGGCACGGCCGAACGCTGTCGCACGCCGATCTCCACAATGTTGTCGTCTTCGATGATGGAGTCGGGGCTACGAACAGCCATTGAACGCATGGGCGCCGAACGCGCGGGTGCCGAACGCGCGGGTGCCGAACGCGCGGGTGCCGAACGCGCGGGTGCCGAATGGGCAGGCGCTGAATGTGCGGGCGTCAACTGAGTGCCGTTGCGGTGGCGGCGGCCACGCGGTGCAGGGGCCATGGTCAAAGCCCGGGACACGGGCACGCTGCCACGATTGTCGTTGTCGCCGTCGTTTTCAGCCTCCGAGTCGGGAACGACCTCGTCGTCGTCCTCGTTTGTGGGACTAGGGTGGTGGTGGTGGCGAGCGCAGATCGAGGCCCACTCCTCCTCGGCGTGCCTTCTCCGCGCATGCTGCTTCCATCGTCCCTCGACGTCGGGCCCGCACTGAGAGTTGGCCGCTGTTCTGAGAAATCTTTCAGATGATGCAAAAGACAAAAAAAAAAACGCACTTAGAGGTGAATAATCCCACATCTGGAACCAGCCAGTAGGACTTCGAGGAGTGGGTGTCGTGGTCCTCCGTCGACTTGTAGTTGTTGCTTGGGAAGAACCTGGGCACGCAGAGTGGCATGGGTGTAGGAGCAGAGACAAGACGAACCGCGCCTGGTTCACATCACGTGATTCTCGTAATCATGCCGGCATGGCAGATCGTGTCGACCTCGAGCCCTACACATTCGAATCGAAGCTGGAACTCGAGTTCTCAATCTCACGCAAGTACGTTCAATAAGGGCACGTTTTCTCAAGCTTGTATACTACATTTCAGATTTGTTAAACGGCCCCGCAGCCTTGATACGCCTCTTGTAGTCCGCTTCGACTGCTCTCGCCTCCTTCGTTTTTGCCCATTTCTTACCTTCGGCAAGGATTCCGGGCATATATTTTGCCCCAGCTTGTTGTTTCAGAGAGGAATATAGTGGTTGGTCAATGCCAACAGTCCGTGGCGATCAACATAAGTCCTGGTCGCTGGTCAGATCTCCTCTGCTTGCCGTAGACCAGAACACATACCTCATTCTTTTCCTACGGTATTCTTGTTAGAGAAAAAGAGAAGTCAAGGTTGATAGTTCACATACATTTCACGATATTCTGCATCAGCTTCACGTCGCTGCTCCGCGGCTTCTTTTGATGATTCCTCCGACTCTTTTATTTGAGCTCGTCGGCTTCCATTGACAATGTGAGCTATTGAATAAGACAGTTGAGCAATTAAATATCACCGTCGCATCCTCAATTTGGCCTTCTCTCGAGTGGCTTCCAGATTTCTGAAAAGGTTATGAGTTGTCGAGTTGTCGAGGTCAAAATGGAAACATCCTATGTACCGTGCTCGATAATCAGCTTGAGCTTGAGTGTGTCTTGCTTTCTCGTCCAGAGAAGCCTTCTTTGAGCGAGGATGAGCCGGTGTTTTTGGTTTTTGGTGGACATAGTTGTGGTCAAGAGCAAAAGACGGTCAAGTCCCATTAAGGAAACACGAATGTGCTTGACTTGACGAGCCAGCAAACCAAATCCCGCAATATCATTTAATTGTTCCACCACTTGAGTCCAATTTTTTTTACAGCTGTGTTTTAAAACTGTCTAAAGCTCATCTAGAAAAAATTTCAGGACACAGGTGTGAACAGGGATGCAGCAGGCAATTTTTTTCGGTGCCATCACCGACGTGTTCGTGATACTGAGGACGCCTCGGGTGTATCGCTCCGGCCGGGCCGCTTGCTTCCGGACACATTTACGAAGACTTGCAGGTGCACAGAGGATGGAAAAGGTGAAGAATCTCAATTAAAAAAGTCTATAGATCATCTATTACGCTGAACATGTTTATCCCATCCTGCCACCGTGTAGCTGCCTCAGTGCTGCGTTCTGCCTTCTCCTGCGACGATGCCTTCTTCTCAAAATCCTCGTCCGTCATGAATCCGTTTCGAACCCATCGGAAGAGTCCACCCGCAGTATATTGGGTGAAAGACGACCGCATCTCATGGGAAAGGATGCCTACGTTTGAATGTCGAATGATAGCGGAGGGGATGAAAACTGTGGACCCGGGCGGAAAACGGATCACAAGTCGAAGGTCCCACAAAATGAGGTGCCCACCAGCGTCGGGATCGAAGGTACCTAAGGCGGTGATAGCGCACCATCCCCAGGCAAGGTTCGCGAAGTCGAGATGGGGGCAAGTGATCGCACGTGGCCCAAAATTAAATGTGCATGCGGCGAAGACGCTCTCGGCAAAATTCCATTTTAGATGCTTGAGCGCTTCCCGAACCTCTTGGTAGACCTGAAAAAGATCGGGAGCCCACATCGCAAAAAGCACTGCAGGGCGGATTGAGCAAGGGATTAATGAGAGGTAAGGCTTCATTACTATTGGTAAAGCCCACGATCCTCTGGAAATATGAATGCGCCATAAGCTCATCAGTGACACGTGTGTTGGTGACGTTCTGCTGGAGTTCACCCGGTTCCTAGAACGTGTGATAAGTGGGAGTAGATGACGTTGGAGGAAACATACCATTTGGCTGCCCCCATGAGATAGACCTCGGCCAACGGCAGCGAAAGGATGCTGAGCTCGTCGATGGTCCAGCTTCTCCTCCGATAGCTTGACCCACCGAAGAGCATCTTGCATGAGAGCAAATGCTCCGTCTGTCACCTTGGTCCAGCCCTCGACATCCTTGGGCGTACCACCGAGTAGCGCTATGATTCGTCGTCGAGAGTCCAGGATGGGGATGGTAAGCCTGGGATAAACGTTAGCCCTAGTGAAGGAAGTGAGTCAACACGAACAAGCCAAGCCAGGCGATATATGTGAAGCCAATTGTTCCGGTGAGAGCGTCGACCTCTGCCTGCGAGTACAGCCTGCCTCCCATGCCGGTTTCTCCGTGTTGAGGAAGTGGCTTGGGTGGGGGTGAAGATGAACGGCTTATCTTCGGCAGACCGGTTGCCAATCCAAGCAGGGATGGTGTGGGGCAGACCATTGGTGTCGTGCCATACCTCCAGGTAGGCGGGCTTGGCTTCGTTGATTCGGGTACGATGGATGCCCTTCAGACGTGGGTTCTCGGAGGCCTGCTGTGCACGATCTCGTGCCTTGGCGCGTCTGGCTTTTGACTTGAGTTTGTTACGATCTGAGGAGGAGGGAGGAACAACTGAGCTGGTGGCTGCAGAGGAGGAGGAGGAGAATTGGGGAGGAACGACTGGGCACAGATCATCGAGCTGAAGCAGAAAATCCGGCGTTGGGGAAGGTTCGGGGACGGGACATTCCAGAGCAGAGCCGGCGATCTTCTCCTCGGGCTCATGGTCCTGTCCAACTGACTGCTGCTCTAAAAGCCGGTCATGAAGACATTGCTGAATGTCGAAGTCGATCCCAAGCGCCAGATCAAAGGCCGAGAACTCCCGGCCTGACCGAAGAGTACGCCGGGGGAGGGGAGGTGCTGTGGAGTTGAGATCAGCTGGTGCGGCTTGAGTTGGAAAATTCAAGAAATAAATTGACGCCCAAGTGGCACCAAAAATGTCAGAGTTCCAAGGGCGGATCTCGTTCATTTTGGTGCCAATCAGACGTGTTTAACCGAGTATCGGAGTTCCAGGGGCGGATCTCTCCTACAGGGAATAGGTGGCACCGAGTTCCAGGGGCGGATCTCATTGCAACAACGCGTATGAAGCCCAGTGGCACAAGAAAATGTAGAACAAAAAGGGAGGGGCAAGGGGAGAGACTTACGAGCCATTTTGTCTCCTTATAGACCCAGGCTACTTAGAAGAAGGGCTGGATTGGCCACCAGAAGTCCGGGACCAAGCAAGGGAGCAGAGGTGGAGGAGGATGGCAACGCGCTGGCATCACGCGTCACGCGTCACGCGTCACACTTGTGACTGAACGCGTCCCAATCATCGATCACATCATTCCAATAGATTCCAATCGACAATGAGAAAGAGCGCGTATCCAAAAAACCAGGACCAGCCGGGGGAAAATTCGGATACTAGGGTCTCCTTTCCCCACCCAGATGCAGTTGGCTCCACCCCCACATACTCCAGGACTTTATTACAGGGCAGAAGCCTTGATGAATTTCGGAGCAGCACAAGGAGAGAGTATGGAGAGACACTGAGAGGTACTTACATGATTCCTCCTTGCTTTGAAATTTTAATAACCTTGAGACAGATATGGATCCTATTCTGAAGCGGCAGTTGAATAATCTTGCGGCCGAGGACGACGATATTGATGAAATGGCAGAAGGGTCGAACTGGGTGGACATCGACGCAGTGATGGAGGGCTCCGAGAGAATTGAGCTGAGCCATGCTGGAGGGGAGCTTCAGGACTCTCTTGCTGAAGGCATTGAGGAGGAGATTTCTGTGTGAGCAACTAAATCTCTCGATTTGATTTTTTGCTGATATTGAAAATATATCTAGCAGGAACCGACGTTAGGATTAGAGGACTCGACGCGACAGAACAGAGCGTCGAAATCTGGATTTCATGGCCCAGATGCCCGAGATGATTCTGGCGTACATGCGCTGGTGCGACCCGGAGGAGGGCGGTTCGCCGATCTCAGACACAGATGAGGACACAGAGGTTTATTCAATCCTAGTTATAGACATGTTTGGTTCGTGTTTGTTTCTCTTCTTCCTTGTCCCTCTAAAATATGTGTAGATACTGAGAGGAGAGAGATCGCGCTTGATCCTCGAGGGGGTGGGATATCGCCTGCTCTGATTATGCAGGGTTGGTTCCATGTTCACCGTGGAAACCGACGGCGGCAATTACGACCCGAGTTCTTGAGGTGTATCGGGTCGCTCATGCACGATGTCCTCAGCTCGCGATTCAGGCATTCGTAAAAACTCTTTGCGATCTTCATGGTGTATGTCTCTTGCCTTTCGTAACCTTTGCTCAGACTGATTTGGCCTGTAGGTGCCCTACCGACCCTACCTTCGTGAACAGTTTTCCATTTTGTACGACTTATACCTGGACCTTCGTCGGAGAACCGAGGCAAGGCTGCTCCACCACCTGGGTCGTGATTCCTTCGCCTGGAGAGTGAAGCATGACTGTCCCGCATGCATGTATAAACTCGAAGGGGAGGATGAGTTGATTTTCGACGTTTTGGTCACGCAGGATGGGGGTAACTCGCTCAAACGTGTCCTCCAGCGAAACAAGGTGGAGTCCGAGCCAGGGGACGGGCCCGAATTTGTGGTGGGGGAGTCGAAGGAGTATACAGACAATCGGGATGCAAGCGACTGGTACTTTTTAGCTCGGGAGAAGGTCAATGAATTGGCGAAGCACCGAATCGCAGAGAGAATGCCTATGGAGGCAATCGAGGTGGGTCTTCTTTGTTTAATGTCTTGATTTTTTTTTTAAATTTAATTTACACGGGATTCAGGACAAGACGAATCCATGTGCGGAGAGATGGAAGAACATGATCGAAGACGTCACTGCAAAGATGTGGGGCATCTTTGATGAGACGGGTATCTTTGTATGCCTGTGTCGCCATGGCTTTGTCTTGATGATCGTCGACATGATTAAGAGTGGTGAACTGTGAGTGACTGCTTCGTTAATCATTCAGTTCTAAGATTTATTTGAAGGGCTAAATACCCGTTGGCTGTGACCGAGGCGTTACTCGAGCACCTCGGGGAGAGGACTGGCGCTGGATACAACGTTGGGTGTGATTTTCAGACGACCCTCAAGAATAGCCCCTTGGGCGAGTGTGCCAAGTGTAAAAACTTCCGCTGCCTGGTCGGCGCCTTCCATGGGCATGCTCATAACCGACTTTGCCAACTCTGCTTCTTGGCCACTTACGTCGAAGGCCTTGGGCTCGAGGATCTCGAAGGATGTGAGCGGTTTTTCTCCGGCTCAAATGGACTTGCGAAAAGCTGCCGATATGCGAGTCGTTTCCATCGGCAACAAGAGATCACGGCTTATGTGAAGCATTACGACACCTTCCACACGTACGCCCAATCTGAGTAGGTGTTCCTCTAGCCATCTTATGAGAGTCCTCACTCCACCATATAAGCAAATTTTTATGCGATAACTACAAGCAAGCTTTGGGAATACTGAAAACTGAGCACAAGATCCGACAATTTATGGCTAAAGAAGAGATCGCCAATTACCAGGTCTTTCACGATTGGCTCAAAGAGGAGAAGGCGTTTTTGCTCGGCCTGCAGGAAGAGTCCAAGGATCAGACCGAGACTCTCGAGATGGAGTACGTACAGAAGCTTGTTAATCTTGACACCAGCCGGTATGTGATCTTCTCAGATCGTATTGGTTATTCACAGGTTTTCCAGTGCAAAATATGTTGTCCTTGCTACGGAGGCACGTAAAGCTCAAGGCGACAACACCACCTATACTCCTGGGACCTCCAAGGCAGAACTGGCTCGACGACGTGGGAAGGAAAAGGTAGAGCACGACCTGGAGGCAGTCCAGGAGCTTGAGGAGCGTCTTGGCATTGTGGATCGTTGGACGACCGAGTCTGAGAAATGGCAGTCCACTGTAGGCGAGATCAAGAAACGGAAGTACCAGCTTGCTCTCAATTCGGTGGAGCATTTGATTGTCCAGCGTATCTTTGAGCTGACAAAGGTAAATCAATCTCAAACTGGTATGTGGTCTTCTATTGAATTCTGTTCCTATTTGATGGCCGAAACCTTTCAAAACAGGATATAAGATGCGAAGGCATATTGCGAAGTCCCTCCAAGCACGATCAAAGGCAGTGAAGAACACCATCGATCGATACAATGATGCAGCCCTAGCCCTAGATCCTCCGATGGCGAGCCTCACCTGGGAGCAGGTAGTCGAGTATACATTCCTAGCCGACTTCGACATTCTTCGTGACACTCGGGACGAGGTCCAGTCACGGCCTTGGACTCGTCCCGCATATCGACTTGCGATGGACTCCTACTTCAAGCTATGTCGAGCGAGAGAGGAGATTCAGAGACTCAACATCGAAATACGCCGGGTCGTAACCTGGATCCGGGACGAGAACCGGTTCCTGCTGGATCAGGAGGAATCACTTAGATCGGAGGAGGGGAAGTCCCCCGAAGATGCTGAGATGGATCGACTCCTTGCTGTTCAAGTGAAGCTTTACCGGGAACGTCGGGGGCGGTTTGATCGCACTCATATACAGAGGTTCCAGAAGCTCGCACATCTCAATGGTTTCACAGGGACAATCAGATCAGGGACTGCAGTGGAACGAGCTGGGTCAGAAGTACTAGAGGATGCAATGGACTTGGACGTGGACGGTGTAGAAGAAGAAGATTCTGACGATCAAGGTGGAGATGAACCGGATGAGGTCATCTCAAGTCTTCTGTATCAGGTGTCCATGATTGGGATTGATGGGGATAGGGACTTGGATGATGGCGCAGCATAGATATAATGTTTTTTATTTTATTTTAGAATTTTTCTTGTAATTATTGGACTTTTATCGAGGCAGTTTCCTTTTTTGGACAGTACGACGGGTGGCGCGCCAGGCGATGTGGGCGGGAAAGAGTTGTTGCAGCTTTATTGCAGCTTTTATTACAGCTTTATTGCAGCACAGCTGTGTGCTAATATACAAGTCCCTACATCCGTCAGGAAGGGATATTGCAGCTTTATCGCAGATTTACTGCAGCTTTATCACAGCACACACAGATACCATATATAAAATTTTGGGGAGTGATATTGCAGCTTTATCGCAGATTTATTGCAGCTTTATCACAGCACACACAGATACCATATATAAAATTTTGGGGAGTGATATTGCAGCTTTATCGCAGATTTATTGCAGCTTTATCACAGCACACACAGATACCATATATAAAATTTTGGGGAGTGATATTGCAGCTTTATCGTAGATTTTATCGCAGCTTTATTGCAGGGTGGGTATATGCCACATATGCAGGTTCCTATCCTTCGATATTGCGACTTTATCCCAGCTCTATCGTGACTTTTATTGCAGCATAGGCAGAATCCTCAAACACCTTCCTACTGGTTGTGGGCATGGGGGGGGGAAACCCACTTCTAGTAGGAAGAGTTATGTGGGAGGCATAGGTGTATCTTCCTTCCGCTCTCTCCTCCTCGATCTCCCCTCGTCCCTCCCTCGTCCCGCCCCCCAACGTCCGTTCCGGGGCGAGGTGTAGTCACCTGGGAGCACCGTAGCTACCGCGGCGCCGGTGTTCCTCTACCCTCGGCTCTCCGGTGTCGTACTCCGAAGATCTTGAGGTTTACGAGTGCTGGCATTCCCGGATTCCAGTCGAAGATGAAGATGGAAGGAAAGGGGACGTCCAAGGTACGGCGATGAACGCCATAGTTCGGACATGTAGTGGTGGATGAAGAGATCCCAAGCACCACGTGCGCTCGGCGCCGATCTATCGCCCGAACATCGGTGCGAGTTCCGCTAGGACGTGCGCACGGGAGTGTTGGTACAAGTGCGAGTAGAGGATCTTCTGGGTGCGCCCGTAATTGTTGACGCTCGGCAGGAATACTGCCTAGGATCCAAGTAACCCCAAAGACGCGCCCCCCATTCGCCTGGGAGGGAGCGAGCAGCGCTGCCACGAACTTGGCGCGCATACACATGTTTACAAGCCCTCCTGTAAATCTGCGACTCCATCCCACCTTGCGGAAGATCCGGCAGAGAAAGAAACGCGGGGAACATTGGGTAAGGAGACGCCATTGTAAGGCGCTCACTTCTCGCACCCGCGCTGTCCGGAGCTCTCGGCGCTGTCCTATCTCCCCACCGCGGTGAGCGGGTTGCCGCGGACGACTTCCGCCTCCAACGGCGCAGACATGTCCCTTGCGAGCCGTCGGGTCAGGTGTGTGACGACGACATGTCAAGCGTAGCCGTCGAGCGAGGGAAGGAGTCGATCGGGCGCTTGGGATCCACCAGAGCGAGTGCGTGCGCTATCCCCTAGACAACGCGATCCTCCCCAGACTCGAACGGCGCTGGCGAGGAGCAGCCAAAGTAGGGCACTCACTTGCCAATCCACGTCGTTGAAGCATCTGAATGAAGTCGTGCGCCAGCGTGGGGATCAAGAAGTCGAGGATGTCCAGACAGAGAGGAGGGGTCGGCACCAAGACAGATCCACCTGCGCGACACTTCAGGAGCAGCGTGACGTGCGGTAGCGCGCAGAATAGGCAACACCAGCACAACCCCATGCCCGCCGAGCGTAAGATTGGCGCGTGCCGGCGGGCTCCAGGAAGTTTGCCATTCCCGGCAGATTTTGAAGCAGCGCACATTCGCGGGCTTGGAGGATGGTGAACTGCTACCAGAGCAGCCACTTGCAGGCACTCTTGGTATCCGCTTTGAGCAAGCGTGTTGTCCGTACGGGTCGCCTTGCACCACCAGACTCCGTGTTGGGGAGATGGCAGCACCAGCCGCACCTCGACCCAGGAGAACTGGTGCGGGAGCGTGGCACCGTAATATCTGGGCTCCGAGGATGTACGCCGAGTGGGTAGGTGCGTCGGTATGAAGCTGAGGGCATGGAGAAGGAGACGCCAATACGAGGCGCTCACTTCTCGTGTGCACGTCCTCAGCGACTCCCGCCTAGAGATGCACACCCAATCCACTAGCAACGCGCACGGGTACGAGAGGGCTTGCGGCCAGCGCGGTCATCCATCGGGGGTGATGAATCTTAAGATCTTGCGTGTCTCGTGCGTAAGCCAAGATTTGGGGAGGCAAAAGCAAGAACCAGAGCAGCCGCTTGAAGGCGCTCATGGTAGCCGTCGTATCCGCGTATTAGGGTAGAGCTGTCGTCCATGCGAGCCGCCAGAAGGAGGGCGATAAAGAGAAGCATAGAGAGAAAAGCACGAGAAAGGGTAATCATAGTATAGAGGAGAGCATGGAGGGGGTAGGCAGGGTATTGAGCCTGTACCCCGAGTCTCGCGCTGCACAACGTGATCGTGGTGGAAGGCAAGGAGACTCATTGCCACGTAAATCCGGCACCGGCCGAACACCGTGGCGACCGGGTCGTCGGCGCGATTCCCGTACACTGGCGGCGTTGCGAACGGATTCCAGTGCGTTTGACGCAGCGCGTTCGCTCAACCATTGGCCAGTAGAAAGAACACCGGCTTCTTCGCGCCCTTTCCTCAGGGACTCAAACGGCACGGGTGAGGAGCAGCCAGAAGGGAGCGCTCACTTGCCAGTACGTGCCGTTGAAGCCACCGAGTAGATAGCAGAGTAGGAAGTCGGCAGGGAAATGTGTAAACACTCCCCCCAAGCAAGTACCCTCCCTCGGGGAGGGGGTGCGTGCCCCCCAGTGCCAGTCTCACTAGAAAATAAGGGGCAGTACCAGGATATTCGAGCGGTGCAGCCACGGACAAGGCGCACGCGCTCGCATCTCCTCCTCGCTCATCTGCGTACCAGCGACATTGTTCCAATGTCGATCCTGCACAGGTAGGGGTCCGGACTCACAGAGTCGGTAAGAGGACAGAACACCGCTGGGGGGGTTCGGTCCCGCCGCGGCTGGCTACAAGTCGGTGCAGCCAGCGGCGAAGGAGGGGGCAATGGGCGGCCGTCAACTAACCTCATCGCGAACCCGATGAGGTAGCCGCGAGACAGCGGCCCATTGGCCGACGTGCACCACAAGCTGGTGTAGTGACGTGGTGTTGGGGTCTGGGATGCCTCAGCGCTCGTCGCGAGACAGAGCACTTCTTAGGCATCTCGCCCCTGGCCAGCGAGACTCTACCCTCTCGTCACCTCCCGTCGCGTCCAACGTGCACGGCGGTGACAGATGGTCTGTAAGTCTCCCCAGCCCTTCAAAGCAGGTAGTAGCAGCTCGCTCTTCCAAAAGCTGAGCGCTCCTGCCCGCTTCCGCTTCTCCAGCCATGGTGAAGCCCTCGCGGTGGGCTCCATTGTGATGCGGGTCCTTTAGGCCTCGCCAGGCTGGAGGACTCAAGCATACGAGCGCGTACATTTGAGTAGAAGAGACGCGGGGGCAGCCGACTCTGGTGCTCGCCGCTGTTGTAACGCTTCAGCTAACGGTCTTGTCACCCGAGACCGGAGCTCCATTGATATAGTATCTCGAGGCGCGGCGAGAGCAGTTATACAGTTGCTCAGCTATCCAGCGGGTCCTGGGTGGTTAGCCTTCAGCAGTAGCGCTGCCGCTCGTTGTGTCTAGCCATTGGCATCGAACATGGGAGTTGAGAGTAAAGATAGATGATATCACATGATCTAGCTACCCGAGCTATACAGAATAATACTACGTAAGCATATATGACATGTCTTCCTTGGGCATGCCTTAATACCCTCGTCACAAAGAAGGACGTTCGCCCGAAGGCCTCGCACAAATCCAAGAAAGGCAAAGGCAAGGGCAAGGCTCGCGCTATCTCCTCCGACTCTGAATCTGACACTGACGACGCCCACGGGAAGACTCGCACCGGTCGTAGTGGTGTCCAGAACTACAACAAAATCGACAAGGACATGCTGTTCGCTACGGTCGAGGAAATACTCCCAACCGGCGAGAAGGGATGAAAGTTGGTTGAGGGGGTATATAATGCAAAAGCGATGTCGGTGGGGCGGCCGGATCGGGCTGCATTGTCTCTCAAGAACAAGTACCAATCGGTGCGTTGCTGTAATCATTTGAAGCATCAACTAACTCTTTTACACAGTATACCAAGCAGAAGAAGCCCACCGGCGAGGGCGAATGTCCTCCGGAGGTCAAGCGGGCACATGAGATCGAGGATCTCATCAACACCAAGGCCGGTACGCGCGACCTCGACGATGACAGCGAGCTCGAGAACGACGACACCGACGACGATGACGACAACTCGGATGTCCCCAAGGTTGTTGAGCCTGTGCGCTCTGCTGTTGCTCGCCGCGCACCCAGCCCACCTCTCCGCCGCTCTCGCACCTCCGCCGCCGACGCCGTCAGCAAGATCGTGCACAGTCTTGACCTGGCGACACTGCGGGTGCGCGATGAAGCGCATGCACACCATTCATTCGAGAGGGCGCAGCTCATGACGCTTTCTGCCCAAGTCGATGGCCTTCGCAGCCAGCTCTTTGCTGTCCAGCAGGAGAACAATGACCTCAAGCGCGAGCGGGATCGTGCTGACATGGAACGTACCTGGGCTGCCCGCCTCGACAAAGTCGCGCGTGGGCGATCTTATGATCGCTCGCATGGGAGGTCTCGCAGCCCCTCCCACCATCGCCGTCGTGGCCAGGGCCGGGGTCGCACCACGTTTGCCAAGCGTGATGGCCTACAGCGTGTTGGTGGGAAGGTTCGCATTGAGCACCAGTTTCCGGATGGCGGTGCTGCGACCTTCTGGGAAACGGATGCATTGTCTGATGCCACCGACTTCGACCACCGGCCGAAGAAGAAGCAGCGCAAGCGCTCCCCCACCCCATACTGTGCTCACACCCCCACTCCAAGCCCTCCCCGTCCTCGCCCCCTCAGCCGCCGCCGCACGCCTACTCCTGGTCCCTCACACCTTCCTTTCACCTCCAACACCACCCCTGACACCCTCGTCTCCGGCAATGCCGTAGAGCTCGTCGTAACCCCTCGCCGTGGCGGTGCTCCCCTCGGGTTTATCATTAGCCTGACCATGCAACGAGACTAAGTCTCATATATCTCACATACGAGTCATATACCCTCAGCACCTCCTCTCGTACGGTACCTCGGGCTGTTGATGTCTAGCTCACTATACTGTCATTACTTGTCGCTCTTTACTTTGAAATGATATTCTTGCCCCCCTAATCATATACAGCAAAATTATGGAATCGTGCGACGCGGTCCTTGCGCCGCTGATCAGAGAACAACATGCCTTCAAATCCGTCCCAAACTTGCTCGTCGTCTGATGTCTGTCGCCACAACGGCATATAGACCGCACGGATCTGATTATGCCCCACCCTGCGTGTTCGGAAATTGTGAAGTCGGAAGCAAGTTTCGAGCAAGTTTGCTCGCCGTTCTGCATTGTCAACGTCCAATGGCAACCGAAGCCTCCCAAATGCACCCTGCACACTGCGCATTCCCCATTCCGCCGTTTGACGATATGACAGCAACTGTCTATCGAAAGCGAGCTTCTGCTCGATCTCGGCGGTCGTCCCTCAGACGGTCTGCCCCGTTTTGATAGGGGCACGAATCTTGCCCTCAATCTGAGCCGCGCCACGAGGAATTGCAGTGTCAGCGACAAGGTAGAAGCCATCGGGGGTCTGGGATCGTAACTTCTCGTATATCGGCCGTGCAACTCTTGAGTCATGCCAACTCCCAGGTGCATTTAGCTTTGCTGCAATGATAGTCCCTGGTACAGAGTATGGGATTTAGCACGCAGGAACTACAGTACAGAGAACAGAACCGACCTTTTGGGGAAAAGACGAGCACAGAGCTCATGAAATGCTCGCAGAGCCATCCATTATATGTTGAATTCTCTATCTCAGGATCATCCGCAGTTTGCACGGGTAGATTGAGCCCATCAATGCTTGCGAATGCTCCCTCTAAGAGCGGATGACGTGTGATGATCAAGTCATTTAACGCCTGGAATTCTTCGACATTGCCAGGCCATTGGATACGAGCGTCGGGAATTTGGCGGAGTACGGCAAGTAGGATGTCGAGGCTGAAGTGGATGTACCGCAAGACAGTGGAAGGGACCAATGCAAATATCTGCTGGACCCGCATCGTTGAATTGAGGAAGTGTAGAGCAAGGCCAAGCGCGCCAGCTGCATCCAAAGAACGCGCCCCAGGTCGTGGGTTCCCGGTGGCGGCAGTGTCTCCCCGTGGAATCGGTGTCATATACCAAGTACCACTGAATCCGGCTTCGAGAATGTCCTCAAAAGTCTGGGTGTCGAAACCCATTGTCGTAATGAAGGCGCGGTCACTCTTGCTTGCATACAGCACCTGCCACGGTGTGTCATGTCGCGGGTCCGGTAGAAGCTGAGCTCGCGTCAAGTAGAGCCGACGCTCGAGCCGCCGTTCTACGTGCTGCTGACGCGCCACCAAAACCCCCGCCACAATTGCGGCTACTGCAGTAGCAGTAAGCTCCCAGTCCATCTCTTCCTCTTCCTCCTCGTCGGCCAGATCCAGCTGGTGCATTAACGCGTCGGGATTCATGTAGTGGCCTGAGGACGCGTTATTTGATGGTATTGATTAAGTCGGCTATGTAGCTGTTCCGGACGCCGGAAGTGTAGTAGGCACATTTGTAGAATGTTTTACGGGTACCCTACTACCGATAAAATACTTTTTTCCATTTACACTTGCCGTCACTGGCACCCCGAAGTATCTGAAAAACATGGATTTGTGTTACGGGAAGTCACCCAGTAGATGTATAAATTTTGTTACCATATGGAGGCAGCTGTCAGGACCCCATCATCCTCAGATCTCATTACGGTGTGGTTCAGAGGCTTTCCAGAATATAATTTATCTCCAGTCTGGAGAGGGGTCCCTCCCCCCTCTCCAGATTTTATTAGTCTCGAATAAACGGTTTCAATCCTCTTTCGTCAGTGCTGACTACGGTCCAACTCGTTCCGCGGCCGGATCGGATTCAGATTCTCCCTAGTGTTTTCCAGGTCGGGCCGGGCTTGGGCAGGCTTGGGTCGGGGAGAACCTCAAGCCCGGGGCTTGGCAGTAAATAATTATATATATATATATCAAACAGTGAACAAACTTGAAAAATCTTCCTCGATATCCCCATCGTCCTCGCCCTCGTCCGGTTCATCAGCTAGGCATGCATCCCAAACCGTGTTCACGGGAAATGAGTAAGTGAGTTACAAATTAAGGTTACAAACAATAGAACGATGACGCACACATAAAAAATTAGTGAGTGAATCCCGTCCAAATTTCGATGCAGTGTGTCATGGATCAAAAATACCTGCAGGTGATCTGGACTCGTGATGACGGTTGTAATATTTGGCCGGCCAAGCCCGGTGGAAAAGCCCGGGCCTAGGACCCGGGCTTTGGGCCTGAGCAAATGTCAGGCCCGACCCTAGGCCCAGTTGAAAACCAGGTCGGGCTTGGGCCGGATCGGGCTTGAGAGCCCCGGGCTTGGGCCGGGCTCGGGCCTGAGGGCAAATCACTAATTCTCCCACACTGCTCACTGGCATACTCGACGATGATGATGTGAGGGTTCGGCGCATTGGTAGGAAGGGTAGGAAGAGACGCGTTGCTGTCTGATGTTTGGCAAGAACACTGATCAAACGAAATCTTGTGCTGCCAACCAAGGGGAACTCGGGATTCGAAATAAGTACATAGGGTCGAAAAGTTTTTTTCGACCCTCGGCGGACCCCCCCCTCCTTCCATATAGGGAAGGAGTTTCCCACCCCTAGCACCGGCCGTCGCCTCCGCTTAGGGCCGCAGCTTAGGATGCCACTGGGGGCGGGCTCGACGGGCAGTTTGACTATCTTACAGTGTAGTAGCAGATTCCTGGCCATCTAATATACCTCTGGTGTGCTCTTCCTTACACCCCTGTACTATACTGGTCTATCACCCCCACTTTAGCACTGGGCACCAAATTATCATAACCTAGGTGTATATTGGCAGGGAAAAATAGTGTGACTGTATATTCATGATAGTGAGCCTCAAGTTATTTTTTTTTGAACATCGGGGAAGGTGGTTGAGCCAACGGAAGGCAAAATCTATGTGTCGTACGTGATCTGGCATTCCATATTAGGAAATTGACCTCCAAGATGGTTCGGGCATCGTACAAACCCTACCTGACATTGTCCAAACAGTAAATTGAGGGTTTTCAACCCCTTCTAACAAAAGTATCAAAAAGTTTTTTTCAGCCTCCCCCGGGACCCCCCCCCCCCCTCCCCACGTACAAAATTTTAATCCCGAGTTCCCCTTGCTGCCAACCAATGTTGTTTTCTGTATGAGCTGAGTTCAGCTTGGCCCTTGATACAGCCCATCTCATATAATTTGATTCAAAGAAAGCTTTGCTCCATATTTTTGCCCTAATTCCTCAAAGTAGCCCTCTGCCTGGGTGGGCTTAAGCCAGGACGGTTGTGTGTGGATCAAGCTGCGCCCGGCATGTGTGCCGCTTGCCAGCTTCCATCAGTTCATCAAGATACCCAAATACCCAACAGATACTGGATGACTTTCCATAAGCATTAAAAAATGTTTTTCAAATATTTTGAGCTCAAAATCCGTCGAATCACCGCACTGACATGACACCTGTCGGGACCCCATTGGGCCTAGATCTCTGTTAGAATTTCGTGTACCCTCTTACAGAGCTTAATTTATTATAATCTGTAGGAGGGGTCCCTGCCCCCTCTTCAGATTATTCTCTGGCTGAATTTGTGTCAAATAGACGGATTCGGACGAATCCGACGGCACTCATCTTCCCACATCGCCTCTTTGGGCTGCATGTCACGATGTGACTTTAAGTGGCTCTTCCTTGGACTTGAGCCTGGAATGCTCTTGTTCCCATCTCGTTGCTCTGGTCTTGCCTTTGCTCCCCTTTTGCTCGACAACACCAGAACTCCTACTCTCTGTCCTTTGCCTTGGGATCTCGACCTAGCAGTGATGGATCTGGCCCATTATGTAGCGGCAAGGAGAGACACTTACTTACCAAGGGGAAGAGATCATCACACTAGTTCCCTGGCAGGGTTGTACAGAGACTGTTTTGCCTGAGTTCCCCTCAGGCACCCCTCGGTCTTGGATCCAGTTGGAACCCCTGTTTGGAGCACCCCTGAGTCGGGTTCCTCCTCTTGGGTTCTTGGGACGCAACTCCAAACCCCTATCCAGAACCCGAAGCCCCTATTCGAGCCACCCGGAGCGGGTTCCTCTCACTAGGGTCTGGTGCATAGTTGCAGTACCCCTCTCTGGCATCTGCAATATCTTCAGGTTCTTCAGCATGGGTTGCTCACCGCCTATGGAAGCTGGCCTGGTTGGCCACATCCTCCCCTTGATCCTTGACACACGGTCATGCGCTATTTGAGTGGTGACGGATTCTCTCTCAACACCTAGGGATGGCTGCTGTTGTGTCTGGCGTGGACGTGGTCCAGCTGACCTAAGGGCCGTTGCTGACAACTGGCACCCCTCAAATATGCTGAAAATATTTTCTATTCTTATGGAAAATCACCCATTGAAGCCTTTTTTTTGCAGATGCAAATTTAGATCAATGGATGACTTCCCGCAAGCATTAAATATTCGGGAGGAATATTTTCGCAATTGCTGCCGTGATGCCGAGCAACCTGTCAGGACCCCATCAATTGCATTACCCAAAATGGCTGCGATTTATTCTCGCATCACTTGAAATATGTTGAATCTAGATGGGGTGTAGGGACCCTCATCTAGACTTTCATTTCCTCAAATATCTCTTTTGGGACAGAAATGATTGATCGGTCACGCTGGTCAAAAACTCTCTGCTCATACTTACAAGCATACCACTTGTGTATCACCGATCTCTCGAGGTCCTGGTTTGGGGCCAAGTACCCTACGCTGATTGCAGCCAAAAATCCGCTCTTTTTGAGCAGTTTTCCCTGTGTAATCCATGTCCCCATATGTAAAGTCAGTTTTAAGAACAATTCGTTTTAACGCCGTCGTTGCGCTTCCCCAATATGCCGACACAGTGCAGGGGACATTCTGTGCTGAGCTGGTGTACATGTAGTTGGTTTTTATGCTACACCAAGGAATAAATGTATGATTTGGTTTACGGGAAATATGGACATCACAAATATCCTGCCTGTTGATCGTATCACTGGCATCCTCGGCTAAGCTGAAAAAATGCGCCAGAATATTTAATGCTTATGGGAAGTCACCCAATGTGAGGTGCTCATTTTTTTTTTTTTTTTTTTTTTCGTGGATTTTACCGCAGGTAATGGGTGACTTTCCATGAGCATAAATTAATTTCTGGGGAATATCTGGGGGTGCCAGTGATGCTGTCATGACAATCTATACCCATAATCTAATCGCTTGGGCTTCCCATAACGAATAGCTGAGAATAAATCTGTCTAGATACACACTTCTTTGTTGATGCTGGCTAAACATCAACAATCAACATGTCTAAGTTCTTTCGACACGTCCACCTTCAACAATGGTTCTCGACATGTCATTCCCTCACCATCAACTTGAAAACATTGGTGAGGACAAAGTTGATGATGCAACTTCCCACTCATGGCAGGAACTGCAATGGCACTCAGTACGAAACGAGGAGGAATTGAGGGAACCCATAACTTGTGATAGCCGTCATCGCCATTGTCACCGTGAGCCAATGGGTGAGGGTTGTTTGTGCAGACAAGGTGTGGTACGTGTGATACGACAAGCTGTGGTAGAAGGCAGACAAAGTGATGTCTGTGACAGTGACACACAGCCCAAAGTGGCAATGCGAATGGACGAGAACAGCAAAACCCATTCATTCAAGAGTAAGAATTCTGAAGAGGGGTAGGGACCCCCCTCCAGATTAAAATTTGATTTAGGTTTGGAAGAGGATCGAAAAAATTCCAAGTGAGATCTGAGCCCGATGGGGTCCTGACAGCTGCCCCGGCTTCTCGGCAAAATAATCGAAATTATTGCCCAGCACAAATCTAATCTTATAGAAAGTCACCCAATGAGGGAGCTCTGAGCATTTATTTTCGAGGTGTTTTGGGCAATAATTGATGGAGCTGATCATTAGCGGTTGCCAAGGCATTTCAATTTCAAACTCCGAGGTGACTTGTGTTTGCCTGTACTCGTTAACTCCAGTCTCCTAGTATACATGATCTGAACGACTATCTTCAGATTCTATGCTCTGTAGACTAGAGAGGCTGAAACGAGCCTACATCAGTGAGAGGCAGTGGAACAGTAATGTCGCACAAATATCAAGCAAGTCGTTCCCACACTACCGAATCAGAAGAAAAATTAGCCAGGCATGCAGAACAAATAAAGGAGGAGTCACACACCACATACACATGCCCCAAAATGATCATATTGCCAGAGGTGCACTCAGGGGGCTTTCAGGTGAGTATGAGGCGGAATTGACTCTGCCCGGGGGGGTTGTGCGAACATCAGCGTGATACGTGTCAGCTGCTGAGCCAACACTGTTCTGCAGCCTCTATCATGCTGATGTTCGCATGACCCCCCAGGTGGAGTCGATTTTGCCTCACGCTCGCCTGAAAGCCACTCCTGAAATTCTGCCGCATCAGTGACACCCAAATCGGAAGTTTTTGCGGCAGGTTTCGGCAGCTTGGATCGTGCCGGATTTCGGCCATACCTTTGGCAAGCAGCACCATCGCCAGCACGCCTCTGTCTTTCTGTCCCCCATCATCGCGCCCATGTCCCTTTCCTATGCAGCCCTTGGTCGTCCCGCCCCATCCATCAACGCTTCATGCTTCCGCTGTCCATGTCAGTCGTGTGGGTATACGGTTCCGTAGCTTCAGTACTTGCGCAACAGACGCGAATACTACCTGAAGGTGTGTCGTATCATTCTTTCTTGAGGCTCGCCAAGGTTGATTTCAATCTTCAGCATTGGAGCCACTCTCACTTAGTCTTTTGGCATCATTTTGGGCCAGGAGTCGTCCCGGAAGACCGACGCCGCTGGTGTCACCTCCCTCTAGCCTCGCCCGCTGCTCCAGCGCTCCCTGCTGCCTTACACTCACGCCGCCCATCATCATTGCGTACTGCAGCCCATCCTTTGACTTGGCGCGCTTCATTGTCCCCTGCCTGCCACAGCCATGCTACCCATCGTCACCGCCACGCCCTTCAATATTGCGCACTTCGTCATCTCCCGCCCAACGCAAGCTAAGTAATTGAGATCACCGACAGCTCAGATGACGAGCACACAGCAGCTGGATGCGAATGCTCCTCAGTGCTCAAACACGAACCCAATGCTTCACGCCCGCCCAAGCGCCCCTCGACTCTTCATCTCCATCCCTGCGCACACACGCCAGGATTCTACGGCCTCCACCCTATTCACGCCCGCCTTCACAAGCACCTCCCCTCCAACCTCGTCTCGAGAACTCCCTCCCCATCATCGATCTTATTTCTCGCCGCTTCTGATATGTATCTTACATACATCATTACCTCGTCTTGTAACCACTCCCCCATAGATATGTATATTTTCCACAGATAAAGCATGTATTCCAGTAGAATAACAATACACCCATTATTCATTCAAGTCTTTCAGAAATATTGAGCGACGCGAAAATTGATGCGCGTCTGCAGTTGCCTTTTTAGGCTGAGTGCATCTTCTCTCCTGCTTCCTTGTGCGTCTTGCTCGCTACACGTCCCGCCCACCGCGACCATCGTACTCGCCTAGGAGGAAAGAGTTGTCGCCTATATTCCACAAGATAGTCATAAACCCTAATATATTATAGTCCCTTCACATCGAGCCTTTGAGGGCTCTTGAGCTGCCGCGTTTGTGACCAATTTTTTTGGCCAAGTCCCCTGCCGAGCGGCCGCGATCAAATGTGCCGAAAACCGCCGCGATCAAACTTCCCGATTGAGGTGTCACTGATGCGGCGGAACTTTAGCAACTCCTGAAAGCCCCCTGGGTGTGCTTCATGAAGTATGCAGAGATAGGGTTGAGACAATACAGTCAGGCTGGTGCCATCGAGCTCTTGATGCACCAGTGGTCGTTGATTAGATCACTCAGCCCCACCCCAGCCGCCAGGGAGAATAATTATCTATGAAAGGTAGAAGGCACTTGTGTGTAGTGTGTGGTGTGGATAGGATGGGCCTAGCTTGTGGAGGGCCCTGTTGACAGAGTGAGGATGGTGTGGTGTGTGAGCGGGCAGTGTTTCCCTACAACAGCGTGTGCATCAGATTAGTCGGGGCAGAGTAAATGAAGGAAGAGTGTGCACCACATACACAGTATACAGGTACATGCCTGACATGAGGCCAAGACATGCATAGAAAAGGGGATGGCGGTCGGGCTGATGCAGTCGAGCTCCTCGTGCACTGGCAGCCATCAATTCTCTCCTGCAGACAACTGGTTGTAGCAGCTTGACAAGGAAGTTTCTTGGATGGTGTGTGTAGTTTATCTATTGTGTTGTGCTCGATGGTGTGGATTGGATCGGGGGAGGGGGGAGGGGGGACATATATTGGAATTGGGATATCTTGCAGGAATGATAGCCTGTGTGCAGTTGCAGGGCAGAGTGGAGTATGGGCATCATCAATACAGAGATGGTATGGTCTGGTAAGGCAGTCCCAGGGGGGGAGTAGATATGGAGGATTCCAAATGGGACATCATCTATTACCGTGAGTTGGTACTACTTACATCTTCCAAAGTTACAGCTACCATTGGCTGGGGTCTGTGCCATCAAAATCATCGAAGTTATTGCTGTTTGCAATAAAGTTGGCCAGATTGCCTTTTTGAGAAAACCAACGGTGTTTGTTAGTTTCGATAGTCTGCTCATATCTCGCTCAAAACTTGTGTTATGCCCGTGCACATCTGGAACCATCCAGCTCACCCAGACACTTCATCTGTCCATCCTCAGATCTGAGGATCCGTTCCACAATCCATCCGGACGCACTGTCCATACATCGGGCACGTGTCCAAGCAACTTGCTGATGTGTCAGGTCTTGTCCATTGACACACGCCTTCAGGGTTTTTACGCAATGAAGGATTACTGAGTGTTTTCCCCATTTCTGATCTTATGACCTATGCACACATGCTTTCCTCTTATTGTCTGGATTGTCTTCCGCAATACTTGTTGTCTTTACCTTACTTCTATCTACATTTGGACAATCTCCGTATTTACTATAAATACATATTTTACTCTGAGTGTAACTTCAGTTGATAATTGACGTGCTTTGCCCTTGCATTGTTTCTGTCGTCCGACTTCTCTACTCCTTTGACTTTGTGGCCAAGTTAGTCGGTGTACCTGCTCGCCTTCGTGGTATCACTTTGCATCCAGACCAATCTGTCCGGTCCTATTTGTCTGTTGTCCGGTCATCTGGCTGCTCTTCTATACAACCAGCCAGTTTTCTGGTATTCGTCCAACATGGATTTAACAACTTGTTGAATTTCGAAAAATTTATATATCATTGAGCACAGCTCATCTAGGGCATCAAACCGTCCCGTATTTTTATGGAATGACGGCCCGTAAAAATAGTTACATGCCCATACCGTCAACAGGTTCACAGCATTCTTCAACGGTATGGGACAGGACGGGGTTAGCCCATAAACGTCCTCCTGTAACTATCCATTTACACGTAAATTACAGCCTCCCAAAACGGACGATCAAAGTCAGCATCCTGAAGATGCCGAGTTGTCATCAGGAGTCGCTGGGCTGCACATCAAACTGTTGCTGAACACTCCTGACTCTCTGCCGCAATGTGGCAACCTAAATATGTGGTCGATGCACACAGCTGTCATTACCGATGTCATTCCTCAGTGATCCCCGCTCCCCTACTGACAGGCTGACATCTCTGGTCCAAGTTGAGGACTGAATCCGACCGATTTGGGTCTCTGTCGAACACCGGCTTGGATTGTGTTAAATGGTAAGAGACCTACGCCATCTTAACTCTGAATGTAAGGGCAACCTTAAGCTCAGCGCGGGGCGCGGAAACTAGCGGGGGAATCCGAAGATTAAATATATGTACTAGAATACAGGAGTGGAAATACTACGCACCTAGCAGGGGAATCCGAAGAGAAGAAAGGATGAGGATTCCCACGCCAGGCGAAACCTTATATACTGATTGGTAACTACCCAGTAGCACGTGTCCGGAGGGTATATACAATGATCACAGGCCTGATCGCACAGCACGTGCCAGCAAGAGCAGACAGATGTCCCGGATGGTTGGGTGGGCGAATGGACGGGCGCAGAAGCGTCCAGAGCATTGGCCGGGAAAGCGTCCGAAGCGGATCCGGCCGGAAAGGCGAAACCGGCCGGAGAAGCGGCCGGAAAACCGGCCGGAGCGGGGGTTCCCCTGTCCCCTGACACTGAATTCAGATCAAATTTCCTCAAACTTCCCTTGGAAAAGCCGTAAATATGATGTATACATATGGTACATGTGGGACCTGTTCTGTTTGACCTTCCGTGCTTGGTCCCGACATACAGGTAAAGCTGTGGCATATAAAAAATGCAGTGTAAAAGTGTGATAGGTTTGCGCTTCACAGGAAGCGGCTTCTCCTGGACTTGAAGACAGGAACAGAGTGCTTGGCACTCTACGTAGTCCTGTGGCTCAAACAGAGCCTGTGGGCTGAGAAGGGGCGAGTACTCGCTCGTAGGCAGGACTCCAGCCCTAGTCGCCGTTGTGTCGTTGTAACCCCCACCGGGACTCCTGCGACCTAGAGTAGGGAGCTGAGGGGAGCGGCGAGGCTCGGCACTGAGTCACTCGGTTCACGTTGCCCGTTGACTCTTTGCGAGCACGGAGGGCGGTGAGGTTATGAGCAAGTATGATAATCTTATCTAATACATCGTGGCAGTGTGTTCCATGGAATACTGACTAAGCTACCTAGTTAGGTGAATGCCTCTGAGTCGTTATAAGTGGACGGGAATATCCACCTGTCACAAAAAGTTACAGCTGTGGGTGTAAAACAGACGGTTTGATGCCCTAGGCTTGTCTGTGTGCACCATCTGAGCATAAAATCCAAGGATTCCATCCAATAATGAAAGAGACAGTTGTCAGCAACAGCCTCTGGGTCGGCTAAACAGCGAGTAATCCGAAGAGAACCCCAACTAGGAGAAACCCGGCAGACACTAGTAGCTCATGTGTTCCCTGAGCAGTAAGACCAACCGTATAGTGTCCTCCCTAGGAGACCGTTGAAACGGCACAACATAAATGCACGGCATCTAGAGCTATTTTTGTGATTTCCTATGACCAGTATTTATACAACAGGAAGCCACTAGCACTTCTGTTGTTACTAGCATCCTAGCTAGTATGCAGATCACTTGTTAGGTGATATAAAGGAGAGTCAGAGTGAGCCCTAACTGCTGTAGCATGAGACTACACTAGTGTGACATGCTAGCTGCTAGTTGAATGTACAAACAACCAGGGATTAAAACCACTGCCTAAACATTCATGAGACATGACCTAAGAGACTCTAGTAGTCCAGAGATGACTTGCAACAGAGCTAGAGGTACAGCTAGTGGACGGCGCCTTGAGCTAGGGAGTTCGGTGTGGGTCTTGGCTGTCCTTTCTAATCTCTAGATAAGAGACCAAGACGGCAATAGGCAGAAAAATCCAACTAGCAACCGGCTAGGGCTCTGACAAAGACATACCACAACATATGAGACAATGCAACTCGAGGCTAGTGCCCAATCTGGGTAGCTAGGATGAATGGGATAGCAAGCAGGCTATTGGAACGGAGCTAGGGACAATCGTACAGACTGTACCGATGACTGGAGGTCTGATCGATGTCCTGACCAACGAGCTATGACCATTTGATGTCAGTTGCAACACTGCATTGTCTAGGTGTGATAGATCATCGCTCTGACAGAGTAGAGATGACCTAGGACACTGGCTACATTGCCGGTTGGTCCAGAAATGGTTCTTGGCCATAGAAGGGGAGCTGAGGATCAGTGATATACCCACGGTTGAATGCTAGCTGGTCAGCGAGGCTGACCTAACATATACCAAACCAGTCCCAAAACCAAATGGCAGTCGTCTCATTGGCTGACCGTATTTCTCATCATCTAATATTGCTTATTGTATTATTCAGCTCTCTTTTCACATGTATCTCGAACCTAGTAGTATAAAAGGGAGTGCAGGACAGACTAGGGTCTAGGAACATTACACCCCAGACTTTGGACCAAAGCTGGTGCTAGTGGACTCAGGCTGCTAGTGGAGGTTGATACCGAACTTCACTTGTAGTAGTCTTTATATTGGAATCAGTAGACTGTTGACTCTGGAACATCAAGTGATTAAGTTGAGGATTTTGTGTTGTTGGTCCTAGACCTCCACATATAAAATAAGTGTGTTCTCTTTGAGACCCAGCTGCAGTTTGCGCTAGTGACTTTGCCTTCACCCCGACAAGATGGAAGCTCTGCCGTAGTGTGTTGAATCGCTTGCTAGGTGGATTGTGTGTTGACTCGAGCCCACTAAGAAGAAGACGGACTAGGTGCCCCCACCTCTAGTTTGGCTATAACTTGTCAGTTACTTTGCCTTCACCCTGATATAGATGGAAGCTCTGTCATAGCATGTTGGGTTGTTAGCTGGATGCTTGTAGTGAACTAGTGCCAATAAAAGCGGAAAGGTTCCTGTTCTTGGTTAAGGAATAGGTCGGCAGTCAAGGAGAGTCTTGCCGTTTGAGAGTTGGAGTCATTTGGAGTTAGCCTCAGTAGTCCTTAGGTTGCCTAAGGCGAGGATTTTCACAAACCTACAAACCTTTGCCCTGGTGTTCTCGACCTAGTGGTCCAGCCATCTTGTATCCACCCTATATAAAACACCCCCGGACCATCCCTAGGTTCCTGACAGTGTTGTTGTTGGTGGTTGCATATTGCTAGTATGTTGTAGAGTGTGTTTGTAAGAAGCATATAAATCAAACTTGTGTTTGTTCAAACCTGCTGGTCGCATCCTACGGCCCAGACCTGAACTCACAAAGAGAAGCACTTGGATCTTGGAGGTAGATTGGTTGTGGTTGGTTGTTTTGGGTGTTTGTTCGCAATACCTATCAATTAGCTATTCCTAGTCATATAAGAAGTGCACCGTTTTCACCGTGCTGCTAGATGTGTCTGTATCCATACAGATGTGTTGTGCAAAAAAAGAGGAGCCTGGGTGATTCATGACAACAGTCAAAAATGGTATTGCTTGCACGAAAACCGAAATAACTCCACAACGGAGGCAGCTATCAACAATCAGAAGCGACAGAATTCATTGTCAGCCTCCCTGCTAGAGCCCATGTTAAGATTTTTCACAAAAGAATATGCAGAAGGGCTGCCGTTGTTGTCCGCATCCCATCAACCCATGACTGGACACATACCATGACTCTCTTGGTCTGTTTTGTCTCTCCCTCACCCGACTGATGCCAAAAGGGGTCACAATCACCAAATTTACATGCTGAACAGTCATTTCCACGGCCTATTGGCTCCCCTCGGGCCTGGGTGAAGTGACGAGTTTTTTCGCTTTTTTGGGAAGCAAGATGGTCAAGTGAAGCTTTGGCAGGTCTGTGCCCACATCCCCAGGGTTGGAGGCAGCTGTTTTGGTGTCCTAGAGGTTCTTGTTCTTCTTTCTAGTTCTTGCCATAGTGGTTTCTTGGAGAGAATCATGACACACATCCAGAAGTTATGGGGTGACAGGACGCAGATGGCAACGGCGGCCCCCTCTCTGTTTATTTTCAGCCCAACGCACCACATGGGGCTCTGGCGAGGACCCCAAAAATGAATGCTATCGCCACCAATAGTTGATATGTGGCTCTGTTGCAGAGTTATTCATGTTTTAGTATAGACCATGTCAATTTCAGCAATCTCACTCATTATCTGATGAAATCCTTAGATTTTATGTTCAATAGAAACGAATGGAAGAGTAGTGCCCGAAAATGTCTAGCTATATGGCATTATGTGGTGTATTGGGCGAGATACAGGTGATACACGCTAACTGACTCAAAACCGTTGGTTTTCCCAAAAAGGCACTTTGGCCAACTTTATTGCAAACAGCAATAATCTCTTCATACACAATGTTCAGCTCCATTGGCTCCAGATCCTTGTGTGGTCCTAATATGATGCCCTTCCACTGCTGCTCAACACCCTCCTCTGGAAAATCCATGCTGGGGTTTTCAGTTCGCAGTGTAACTGACTCAAGCTTGATCATCGGGGGCCCGAACACCACCTAGCAATGTCGAAGATGAGTAAGAATGTGCACAGGTCACCCGTGGGTCTACCTCGAGTGGACCCGTACCCATACCCCTCCATACCCCACCCCTGCAGGGGTGCGGGTCTGTACCACGCTCTAAAACCCACAGGTATACACGACCACAGCTTAAATGTTTAATTTATTGTCTCCAGGTATTCTAACTTTTTTTTGGCGGCTCACCTTGATCAGTTTCGCATTCATTGAGTGCTAACGAAGCTCCAGTGCTTGATGAAATCCAAAACAAAGTGAGCAGTTGACGTGTAAGTTGGCTGCACAGTATTTATAGTGCTTTCCTCTTCGGATGTTGTGGGTGTAGACGAAACACGTTTGCCCAAATACAGTGGACAGTCAATAGCTAGCACTGAACCTGCCAACCAAAGAACTGGTCTGAGGTAGGTATCCAGGGAGAAAAGACCGCACCAGTAGCACTCTCAGTGGCATGATGGTTCAACATTCACTCCGGGTTGGAACCACAGCTGTCAGCTGTCGGTGCATAGTACAAGTTCCTGGATCTTGTTTCAAGTGGAAAGGAAGGAACCAAGAGTGTTTGAACTTTGGGCTTCCAGACGATTCTTGCAGAGCCTAATCTCGCAAAGGAAAGCCAGCAAACTGCCCTGGTAGCTGATCGTTTCATCCAGTGGCCTTTCCATCCAGGTCTATTCAATCGCTTTCCATCCACCTGTGGCTGAAGAAATAGGTGTTGAATAGTCGCAGAACAAGAGACCAGTGCACCGATATCATCGGCCTCTGGATTGCCGGCCCAGACGTTTTGCGAGTGCCGATGTAGTGCAGCGATCTTTGAAAAGCTGGGCCATGTGTTCGAAATGGGATCATTCCAGTGTTTTCTGTCTGCAAAATGCATGGAACAGAATTAATGCTGAGACGTCTGGACCTGTGCATCACTATCATTGGCCTCTGATGAAGTGGAATGTGTCGAAGCAGTTGGAATGCTGGGCAGATTCCAACATTTCCAACATGGCTGCCAGTCGGGATATAAAAGCATCAATCACCTTTAACCAACAGGTAACCACAAGTGATCTTACAGTCATCCCTCTCCATAATGGGCTCCTCCATTAGCTCTATCATCAACAAGCAACAGGGTGACCTGAAAGCCCAAGCTGAAGACCAATTGCATATGCTGCTTACCATGGCAGACCTCAAGTACAACAACTTCATGGCCTAAGTTAAGGACACATCAGACAGCACCCTCATCCCTGTTGACAAGATTCTTATGATGAACTACCACAGTCTACCAGGTAAACACTGGGGTGACCAATACCACAGACAATATCAAGACTGCGATCACCAACACCAGCAAGGTGTTTGCGAGTGGCAATATTCTCGACAGTATGCTGTGCAATTTCTTGCCAGATTTTTCTGCTGAATGCTCTGAGCACAGGGCTCACAGCTGTTCTCGGCACTACGGTGTTTGGCAATGTTGCGGCAAACCAAGCTGAGCACACCACATATGCAATCACCTGTGGGGACCTTGGTGGCATCATGTGCATCAATATTAACACCATTTGCTACACCTTTGTCAGGAGAACCCCAGCTCTGATACCTTTGGCCCCATCCTTAGCCCCGGCACCCTTGGCTCCCACCTTAGTATGGGGGAGTGATATATCACCTCCCTCTGATCTTTGGAGGGCAGTGATATATCAAAACCTATAACTTAGAGGCAGTTTTGATATATCAACGTACTGTCATTCTTGAACCATGAGATCATTATTTCCGCCCGCCGTCACTACCCAGCACGATGCTGATGAAGATCTACATTTGGACAACATCGATCAAAGGACGTGCATGTCGCGATCAGTCGCGATCAAATGTCTTTGATGTCGTCAGTGATGGCAATGGCAAAATATCCTTCAAAACTCACGAAAAAATGTGGTATACAGAATGAATATACTACACAACTAATGTGAAATGTATAGCATACATGTTTTGAAATAAGACTGCCACTACCTATTTTATTGGATACCACTACCCCCTTGAGCCTGCTGGAATCCGCCCGTCAGCTACAATAGCAGACATGGCAGCACTACTGTCCTCTGCCAGCAGGGTACTGTGCTACCTGCCACCGCCCGCTGCGCTACCCTGCCACCGCCTGCTGTGCTACCTCCCACTGCCTGCACACTGCACAGCGCTATCCACTTCTGGTAGGCAGCCCCACGGCAGCTCCAACACATGCTGGAGGACGCGAGCACGTCCTCCCTCAGCATGTCCTCCCCCAGGCCATCTCAAAACAATGGGCTCTCGCCCCCGTCACCCGCCGAGCTGCCCCGCTGCTCTGTAGCTGGGCCAGATGCTCACCACTACCTGGCACTCATGGGCACGTACCTGGACGTGGGCGCAATGCCTGGATGGAAAGGGATAGCAACGGTGCCTGTGTGTATGGAGACATTTGTGCGAGCGAACATAAACCCAACTGGAGTTGCACAGCCCGCCGCGCTTACCGCCATGCCTGCTTACAACAACATTGAGCAGAGCTCCCTGAGTCGCTGTCAGGTGCCCGGGTCTGGGCACCTAGGCAGGGATTTCGGCTGTGGGTTAGGCAGCATGCCACATCCAGACCTGTGCACTGATGACACAAGGCAGCCAGTGTACGCGCTGCGAGTGGCATACGGGCCATCGTAGGTAGCGCAAGGCAGAGATAACAATACTTAAAACGCACCTATATTGCAGCTATAGCAGTAAAGGTTGCAAGCAGTCTTAAATTGGTTACAGTTAGAAGACAGTAGACATGAGATCCGACAGTAGACACACCGAAATCAAGCCTTTCTGTGGCACTCCTTCTCTCCGTGCAATATCCTTTCGTCTCAGCTACAATGAGGCATACAACTCAACAAGAACATGTTCCCCAGGTCCTAGATATGTCTTCGGCACATTTTCAGGGGCTTCCCAGACGAGAACGTCGACTTAAGAGCAGGAGACATGGCAGTCAGAAATTCGGCTACAGCAGACCATTGGCCTGCAGAAACTTGCTGTGTAATCGGTTGTGGACCATGTTTAGTGCATAGGACTAGGGGTACATCTCTGAATACGACCAGGAAATCTAGAGCAGGAGTTGTCGAGGTGGTCGTGGTCGAGAAGAGAAAAGTCACCATTGTCACGAAAATCACACTGCCGACACAGCAATCCCACGGGCGTATGAGAAAGTTCGTGTTCCTTTACAGCTCTTTGCGGTACAATAGGCGCAGACCGCTTTTTCTTCCTTTTTGGGCATTTTGTGATCCCCGCGACTAGGACAACCCATTGCGGCCTCAATTCTCATCCGTTAGCCTTGTCCATAGGCTCATTCGAAGCGCATTTAAAATGCGCACACAATGGCGCCCCCAGATTTCCCGTATTGCATTGAAAGCTGCTTCTTGGGCCATGAAATCAGATTTTTGGCGACTTTTCTGAGAATTTCCCACTAGAACAGCTGTTCTGCCCTCAGTTCTTCGCCTGTTTCCCCGAGTATAGACTCAATCTGTCCGTGGTTAAAATGCGCACACAATCGCCCCTTCAGATTTCCCGTCTTGCATTGAAGGCTGCTTCTTGAGCCATGAAATCAGAGTTTTGGTGACTTTTCTGAGAATTTTCCACTAGAACAGCTGTTCTTCCCTCAGTTCTTCGCCTTTTTCCTTGAGTATAGGCGTAATCTCTCCGCATTTCAAATGCAAAGTGAACCGCCACCTCGGAATTCCATCCTGGTCCCGAATAGGACACCTGGGGATACGATATTGACGGTGGGTCATCACTTCTGATTGGCGGTCCGTCGAACAGTTGCTGCGGTCTCGAATCCTCATCGTTTCCCTAGTTTTTATGATCATTTGATTCGTGTTTTAAATCCGCAGTGAACTGCCTCCTTAGAATTCCTAATCCCACACTTCATAAAATCTCTTTTTTTTCACTCATTCTAGGTGAAAATACATGGGAAATATGAGATAGGATGCATCCGGTCGATATAAGTATACATTACATCCGGGAAAATGGCCTGAGATGCGATATCCAGACAGATATTGGTTAGTGGGCATCCAAGAACTGCCCTCAATGCCGTTTAGCAAAAAAAAGCATGGTTCGCAAAGAAGACTTCTGTCAAAGATGGCCTGTAGGTCCATTCTGAAGAGCATGAAGATGTCTCCTTGTGCGCATTTATCAGGGGAAGAAAATAAGCCTATCGGGGGGACCAATTGAGCAACATTTGAGTCTGCAGCGGCCGTTCTACCGACCACTGATCAAACATGATGATCTGTTGCGGAGTTTCTGTGTCGAGTCGGGGTATTCAGGGTCAGAAGAACGAATCTGAGGTGGCGGTTCGCTTTGCATTTGAAACGCGGAGAGATTGAGCCTATAATCAAGGAAAAGGGAGAAGAACTGAGGGCAGAACAGCTGTTCTAGTGGAAAATTCTTAGAAAAGGCACCAAAAATCTGATTTCATGGCTCAAGAAGCAGCCTTCAATGCAAGACGGGAAATCTGAAGGGGCGATTGTGTGCGCATTTTAACCACGGACAGATTGAGCCTATACTCGGGGAAACAGGCGAAGAACTGAGGGCAGAACAGCTGTTCTAGTGGGAAATTCTCAGAAAAGTCGCCAAAAATCTGATTTCATGGCCCAAGAAGCAGCTTTCAATGCAAGACGGGAAATCTGGGGGGGTCATTGTGTGCGCATTTTAAATGCGCTTCGAATGAGCCTATGGACAAGGCTAAGGGATGAGAATTGAGGCCGAAACGAGTGTCCTAGTCACGGGGATCATAAAATGCCCAAAAAGGGAGAAAAAGCGGTCCGCGCCTGTTGTACCGCAAAGAGCTGTAGGGCCTGATCGGGTGGTACGGTATGGCTACAGTTGCCTGCCAAAATAAAACTGTACGGTTGGCAACCCGTAACGGGGATCAAAGCGTACCGTGCGTGTGCTCGGAGGCACACGGCCTGTTGCTACGGGTGTCACACGGCAATCCGGCCCATTAGTCCGTCTCTTCTTTCTTTCACTCTCACTCTCACTCTATCTTTCCACATTTCTTTACTTCCAACGTTCTCTATCTATCACCCAGACACCAAATATGGCCAAGGGCAAAAATGACGATGACGGGCCTCGCGTCAAGTGCTCCTGGTCTGATCCCGATGACGCCGTGCTCGTGCAGACGATGCGGGAGTGCAAGGAGATGGGTTTCTGAGAATTGAAGTATTGCCCTGTGAGAATCGGAGTATGCATAGTTGCGCTGCCGCTCTTGTTCTTTGCGTTTTTTTATCGCGGAGACACGCAGAATACGTGTGTTTTCCGATAAGACGCGTCATTGCACTGCCGTTAGGTGCCATAGTGGAGGTGTGGGCGGGAAAAATGGATGGAGGCGAGTGTGTTTACAGCTGTTTACTCTACATTACATATGTGACCGGATGTGTCAGCCGTGTGGGAAACGGTTTGTGCTTTTTGATGGGGCTACGTAGCCGTAGCCATTCCGTACCACCCAATTGGGGCCCGTAAACATCTGTGCCCCTCCGAACGAGTTCTGAGAATACATAGCAACTCAAATCAACCACAAGAATTGATATATCAAGTTCTTCTGTCAAATTTGCACTCCGAAAATTCACCACCAAACCCGGTGATCGAGAAATCAACTCGATGACTACCAAGAGGACTTATTATTGGGTATATGACCTTCCACACAGCGTCCAATATGCTACCAAATGTTGATTTTTTTTTTTTTTTTGTGGAAACTTGAGTATGAGGGGGGGGTAAGGCCGCGAGCGGCAGGTGCCGAACCTTGTCCCTTTTTTTAACACATGGCACTGCAGGCTGATACATACATACTATCCTCCCCCGCCACGCCGGACAAACCTAGTACTCGGAACAAACAGACATTTCTCATCCAATACTGGACCGTTTTCTGGGATTTCTGGCTCTATTTGAGCGGTAGGATGTGTCCTAGACATCAAGGGTGTAATATCCTTTCATATCGAAGGTCATAGGATAGATAACAGTTGAAACATCTGGCAACTACTAGGAATTTCGAAGAATTTGGGTATTTTTGGACCTAGGGCCCTTGACCTAGGTAAATATCATCCCGATAAAACATGCAAAGGATACCCCTATATCATAAAAGTGTCCATGCAAAAGCTCAGAGACATAGCTGCCCTGTAGCTCTCACAAGAGTCCGAAAATTCGGACAATGCCGGTCAATTTGATCTGTCAATTGCCCAGATTGATGGCAAGAAATTCCATGTCCTATGCCAGTCTTCCTGGGCCTACCTGGCGCTCTTCTGTATGTATCTAATAGCTCTGATGTAGGGCCGCATCCATGCAACATTTCAAGCCTTTTTGATGAGAAGGTGCTGTGATAAAAGGCCGGCAATTGAGAATTATGTTCTTACCTAGAACTCGGATACTCGGCCTCATCAGCAAAGTCGCCATTGCTCAACCGATACTGGGCCGTTTTGCACAAACCAAAAGCTCATTCCGAATCATTTTATGATCTCTAAAAGTCTATCACCTCCAAAATGCACCAGAGGCTCTTAGGGAAAACATATTTGAGCTTCTTTCTCAAGTGTCCGAGTTCTAGGGGGGGGGGGTAGTATTGCGTATCAATATATCAATGGTGTCAATTACAGGAGCCACCTATTGTTTCTCAGCAGCTCACCAACAACTTATCGAGGTCGCAGCAGAACATCCAAAACACATCCTTTCTCGGTAGCAAGAATACTCAAAAAAAAAAAAAAAAAAAAAAAAACTGTATGTATCCCACCCGAAAGGAAGAGCAAAAACAGAACAGACAGAAAGGGAAGGCTGTTCGTTAATAACATACAGAAACTGAGCCCAGGGACAGGCACAACGTGGAGATGGCAAAGACATTTGCGAGAATTACAGGGCAGACAAACAAGAACAAAGGCAGGGGCACCGCAAAATGCCCATATATGGACGAAAAAATGAATAGGACATGGTCCTGAAGCCTTTCTGTGGCGGAGGCTATGCAACACAGCCCCAATACTCTCATTGGCTATCGCACATCAATGGCCATTTAAGGCAAGCAATGTATAGTAAACATATCGGTGTAAGGAACCAAACCTAAAGGTTCGGCAATTAGAGAAGATTTCTGACTTGTCATATTCGAAACACAGAATAACACAGAAAAGTCTTCATAAGGTAGGCGACAGTCACTTCTCCACTAACGGTCACATGGTGTGTCACAGTCACACAGTAGTGCGGCAAAACCTGAACACAAAAAATAAAACATGCTGGATTTCACTCAATTTTGATGTTTCTGAGGTCAAGATTTTTTGGGATATTACATAACCCAACTGGCTCTTCAAACATATATCACATTCCACTGCAAGATATTGTGAGAAGTGGTCCTGGGCTATTGCAAGGTGAATGGGGGGTCAAACACATCTTGTGTTAGCTTGTGTGGCACATATTTTAGGGGCATTATTACTGTATATGGAGCATGAGAACATTATATAAGCAGCAAATATTGAGCCAACAAAAATGCAAACTTTGCCCATTCGCTGAAAGAATCATTTCTGCACTCAAAAAAAATGGGTTGAAAAAATGTGATACTGCTCTATGAAAAAGAGGTATTTTGAAATTCTGAAACCAGGGATCTCTCAGGAGGACCTAAAGGCACTGTTTCCTGGTCTTACTTTTGCTCAAATGTTTTGCCGGCCGAGCCTTATCACTGTCACGCTTTGGTCATGTGACCGCTTGTGGGGAGTGACTGTCGCTTACCTTATTACAACCAGTAGCTGCCTTATATTTGAGGTCTAACATCATAAAGCAGGTCCAGCAGACTAGCCAAATCAGAAATTGTAATTTGTTCCCGGAACTTGTTGGAATATAAGAAGTCGAACAAAAGTGTCTGTCAGACAGGCTAAAAGGCCTTAGAGCACTAGCTCACTCTTCGAGCCAAACCATATTCGAAAATTCAAGCCGTAATTGCCAGCCTAAAACTCATTCCAATAATTCCATAAGTGTGAAAATGGGTCTCTTACTCTTTCACTGATGCTCTGGGACTCTCAGAGTGTCCTGAAGGATGATTTTTTGTGTTTTCTGTGCCAGTTTAGGTGGTTGAACATTAAAAGTAAGAAATCGGGTCACCATCATGCAATTGTTTGGAACAGAGTACATGGAGGGAGTTGGCTAGACCTCTTGATTCCCTGTATCATGTTAAATCTCTTATCAAACATATTATGGATGATATCAAGACCACTTTCTGTGTGCGCTGCCATCAATTGTGCCATCAAATACGCTTGGGCGCTGTTTTGCTGTCCTCAACGACAGAAATTTCGAGGCGGAGGGTCAAATGCAGTCAAATTATCCTTAATAAGGGCCCTTCAAGTGTTTCCCCATACTTTAGCAGTGTTGAAACTACCCAATGTCAGAATTTACCGTGGCCGTCAGACAAACACCCATTTGACCGAATTCCCTCTATTGCAATGACCTAACAGGGTGAAGAGCATGCAAAATTCGAATGATATTGGAATCCTTCTACATAGAAAAATACATACAGGTGGCTTAACCGAGCGTTATAATCCTAAACCAAGTGTAAGGCCATACTTCCTAAGTTTTGGTGTATTTCCTTCATGTTCTGGTCTGACGAGATAGAAAGAGTCGATGAATAACGTGATTTCAAATAAGAACAGGGATATCCGAGACAAAAAGGGGAAAAGATGCAGGGGTAGCACAAAGCAGGGGGTGCGAACGGGGCGGGGGAACAGAAACAGGCAACAGAGGACACGCGAGGCTGCTGGTGCCATCGCACATGGCGAGGAAGATCTCTATGCACCTGTATGCACATAACAGAAGGTGTGGTGAAGGAGGGTGGGAGCGGCGTGAGGCAGGCCGGGCAGCAGGCCGGGTGCATACCACATACAGGTGGTTGAAACGATGTGAGGTGTAGCCCTTGCACATATTAAAGAGTTCTTGCACAGCATGCAGTAGCGCCAATGTGGCATACAGGCCATGCCCACGCAGCGAACAGATGCTGTGGTTGCAGTGCTACAGGGCGGCGCGCTCTGCAGGCACACACATGCATCGTTACAGTGTATCACGTGGTATTGGATGGTGGTGCAGGGGCCCATGGAGCGGGGTGCGAGGGGGGGCATCCCGGCCTGCACCTATTGCTGCAAGCCGATGCGGGTGACAGAGTCTCTTGGGGACGTTGAGAGTAATCTAGCATTGTGTAGTATTTTCTGACCGAAATCTGAGAAGCAAATGACGCCAAGGTAGGCGGGAAAGTACAAAGAAGGCCTGGGTTCAGCAATGACGATTGCGAGCCCAGGGATGGAGTGCAGCTGCCCAGAAGCATGGAGCTGGGGGATACGACCATAAAGATATTTCACACAAGATTTGAGGACCGTTGTACCCCAGGAGCAGCTTTTATGGGACGTGCTGCCTGTGGGATGCACCCCAGAATGGTCATAAACACCGAGGTATCGGGAGCAATTTGAGCCTAGAGAAGAGATATTGCAGTGAGTACAACATATAAGAGCAGCTAAGGGAGGCCGGAGAGTCAGCAGAGGGCCCAGAGCCGAGGGGGAGCCCAAGCAGTGGAGGGAAGAACTGATAACGGGGGATGATAGGCATTCTAGCAAGTGTCACAGATTGACAGGGATGGACCCATTTGGACAGGCGGAGCGCGCCCCATGCACGGACCATCAAGTGGTGTGTGCACAGACCATCATGTAGTGGCCCAGGCGCATAAATAGTTAGCACGGAAAAGGTGTGGAAGGTGCCTAGAAACGCGTGCCAATATATCAGCCCCTCCGCTAACCAGAGGCTCTGATATATCATGACGCTCATTCAGAGGACCTCTGATATATCAAAGTACCGTATATGCCTGCGGCTCCAGCACCTTCAGCTCCGTCCTCAGGCTCATCCTTGGCTCCAGCACCTCTGTCTTTGGACCCGTCCGCTCTGGCACTTTCCTTGGCCCCGACACCCTCAACTCCCATCTAGTTCCATCCCTTGCGCTGGCACATGATATGTGATCAGGCCCGCAACCATTGTAGATACCTACAGACACGTGTCACTGGTTAGTACCTACTAATATATAACGTTTCACCTAAATCCTCATCCTTTCTTCTCTTCAGATTCCCCTGCTAGGTGCATAGTATTTCTGCTCCTGTACTTAGTACCTATATTTATACTTCGGATTCCCCCTGCTAGTTACACCGAGCTTAAGGTTGCCCTTACAACCTTCTTGTCAAACGCACTCATCCAGGTGATGAACAACATTGTCAGTGTCGCATATACGATCAGCTCTGTCAATCCATCAAAGTTGGACAGGGACACAATCCGACACATCATCCAGGTTTGCTATGGCAGAGTCATCCCACAGGTATGCTGGACATCCCTCAGTGGTCACTGGCATTTGCCAATCTGAATTTCCTTCCAGGATCGGCTTCTTGCAATTTACTAGCAGATTATCACAACATTCAATGTGAATAATGGGATGCAGATGGGCATGTCAATACAGGCAGCCGGCATGAAGGCATTGCTGCTGTTGGGATCTGACACCAGTGTACAACACCCATCAGCCATGGACTTGGAGAAATTTTAAGGTTCCCAACAAGCCCCACCCAAACCCTCTTGTGGCTGAAAACTAAACTCAACAGCCTGGACAGACTCAGTGAATCCAGACCAAGAGCTAGTATTTCTGAAGTTTCAAAAGCATTAAAGTGCAATTCCTACACCAGGTCAGTTTGGAAATCAGGCAACTTTGGTCACATTTCCTGAAATTTCACCAATAGGCTCAAATTTCTAAAATAAAACCCAATTACCCCCGAATTAATGAAGGAGGTTTTTTTCTGATAAAAAAGCATCACAATAGCAGCTTTAGAACATTAGTGATCAGGCTTTGATAAGAAAGAACTACTGGGAACCGGATATTACATAGCAAAACCAAGTACTAGTTGCAAGACTGCACATTTTCCACTAGAGAATAACATTTGGCCCATTCTGTACCATGTTTGAAATAATCATATGAGAAGTGAGTCTGTTTTTGACCGATCACCATGGTGTTAAGGGGCATCCAAAATCCTGCTGTATGATAAGGAGGGAGCCAGATCAGTAGGTTTTCATGAGAAGACACCCAGCCATCATTGGCTATATTCCAGAATGATGAACCACCTGGGGCTATATTCTGAGAAAAAAGGTTTAAGCAAAAATGAAATGTGTGAGTTATTGAACATACAGGAATATTTTTACTTGGACACATCACCGTGATCTGGTTTTCTTTCCAAATGCACAGTGTGTTGTCAGAGAAGCCAGAGATAATGTGCTTCCCATCTGGGGAGAAGGCCACTGACAAAGCTGAGCCTGTGTGGCCCTCAAGAGGCTCACCAACAGCAGTGCCACTCTGGGCATCCCAGATGCGCAGTGTGTTGTCAGAAGAGCCAGAGACAATGTGCTTCCCATCTGGGGAGAAGGCCACTGACCAAAACGAGCCTGTGTGGCCCTCAAGAGGCTCACCAACAGCAGTGCCACTCTGGGCATCCCAGATGCGCAGTGTGTTGTCTTCAGAGCCAGAGACAATGTGCTTCCCATCTGGGGAGAAGGCCACTGACCGAACCGAGTCTGTGTGGCCCTCAAGAGGCCTCACCAACTGCAGTACCACTCTGGGCATCCCAGATGCGCAGTGTGTTGTCTTCAGAGCCAGAGACAATGTGCTTCCCATCTGGGGAGAAGGCCACTGACAAAACCCAGTCTGTGTGGCCCTCAAGAGGCTCACCAACAGCAGTGCCACTCTGGGCATCCCAGATGCGCAGTGTGTTGTCAGAAGAGCCAGAGACAATGTGCTTCCCATCTGGGGAGAAGGCCACTGACCGAACCCAGTCTGTGTGGCCCTCAAGAGGCTCACCAACAGCAGTGCCACTCTGGGCATCCCAGATGCACAGTGTGTTGTCAGAAGAGCCAGAGACGATGTGCTTCCCATCTGGGGAGAAGGCCACTGACAAAACCGAGTCTGTGTGGCCCTCAAGAGGCTCACCAACAGCAGTGCCACTCTGGGCATCCCAGATGCGCAGTGTGTTGTCAGAAGAGCCAGAGACAATGTGCTTCCCATCTGGGGAGAAGACCACTGACAAAACCCAGTCTGTGTGGCCCTCAAGAGGCTCACCAACAGCAGTGCCACTCTGGGCATCCCAGATGCGCAGTGTGTTGTCAGAAGAGCCAGAGACAATGTGCTTCCCATCTGGGGAGAAGACCACTGACCAAACCCAGTCTGTGTGGCCCTCAAGAGGCTCACCAACAGCAGTGCCACTCTGGGCATCCCAGATGCGCAGTGTGTTGTCAGAAGAGCCAGAGACAATGTGCTTCCCATCTGGGGAGAAGGCCACTGAAAAAACCGAGCCTGTGTGGCCCTCAAGAGGCTCACCAACAGCAGTGCCACTCTGGGCATCCCAGATGCGCAGTGTGTTGTCTTCAGAGCCAGAGACAATGTGCTTCCCATCTGGGGAGAAGGCCACTGACCAAACCGATCCTGTGTGGCCCTCAGGAGGCTCACCAACAGCAGTGCCACTCTGGGCATCCCAGATGCGCAGTGTGTTGTCTTCAGAGCCAGAGACAATGTGCTTCCTGTCTGGGGAGAAGGCCACTGACCGAACCGAGTCTGTGTGGCCCTCAAGAGGCTCACCAACAGCAGTACCACTCTGGGCATCCCAGATGCGCAGTGTGTTGTCAGAAGAGCCAGAGACAATGTGCTTCCCATCTGGGGAGAAGGCCACTGACAAAACCCAGTCTGTGTGGCCCTCAAGAGGCTCACCAACAGCAGTGCCACTCTGGGCATCCCAGATGTGCAGTGTGTTGTCAGAAGAGCCAGAGACAATGTGCTTCCCATCTGGGGAGAAGGCCACTGAAAAAACCAAGCCTGTGTGGCCCTCAAAAGGCTCACCAACAGCAGTGCCACTCTGGGCATCCCAGATGCGCAGTGTGTTGTCTTCAGAGCCAGAGACAATGTGCTTCCCATCTGGGGAGAAGGCCACTGACCAAACCCAGTCTGTGTGGCCCTCAAGAGGCTCACCAACAGCAGTGCCACTCTGGGCATCCCAGATGCGCAGTGTGTTGTCAGAAGAGCCAGAGACAATGTGCTTCCCATCTGGGGAGAAGGCCACTGACTGAACCCGGTCTGTGTGGCCCTCAAGAGGCTCACCAACAGCAGTGCCACTCTGGGCATCCCAGATGCGCAGTGTGTTGTCAGAAGAGCCAGAGACAATGTGCTTCCCATCTGGGGAGAAGGCCGCTGACAAAACCCAGTCTGTGTGGCCCTCAAGAGGCTCACCAACAGCAGTGCCCACTCTGGGCATCCCAGATGCGCAGTGTGTTGTCAGAAGAGCCAGAGACAATGTGCTTCCCATCTGGGGAGAAGGCCGCTGACACAACCGAGTCTGTGTGGCCCTCAAGAGGCTCACCAACAGCAGTGCCACTCTGGGTATCCCAGATGCGCAGTGTGTTGTCGGAAGAGCCAGAGACAATGTGCTTCCCATCTGGGGAGAAGGCCACTGAAAGAACGGAGGCTGTGTGACCTGTAAGCCTCATTAACATTGCTGGCCACCTACTCCACTGTCCTTTTTGCCATGACAGTAGTTGAGAAAATTGTTTGTGAAAACACTTCCTCACAGTTGACTCTCTAGGTGCTAGTGGCAATGCCGATATAATAGATATGAGGTGTGCTCTCTGTAATTGCTGGTTGAAAGATCCCAATGAACTTTCTTGCATCTTCAAGAAATGGAAGGATGCTGTGATCCTAACAGGCTATATTTTTAGTCTTGTATTGCAGACAATACACCATTTCCTCACCTTTGCCCACATTATGAGCCTTGACAAAGCCCCAAGACTATTTGGTACCCAACCACAAAGGCTCATGACTTCAAGCCAGAACAAAAAATTCTGATACAGAAAGTCTTCTGCTCTGGTGATAGCCTCAGAGTTGAAGTTGTTGCTACAAGATGGTCCACCCAGTAGTGGCATGAATATTGCAGACAATGGGAGATGTACTTTTTTTACTCGGACCTGAAGATCAGATATATCTCTGTTCCTCTTGTAGGATGTTGGTAGATCACATATATTGAACCTCAGTTCATTATTCATGATGTGGATCAGATTGGATGCTAGAATTTGCTGTTGTTCTTGTGTTCCACATAGAAGATCTGGCCGTTGCTCTTTTACTTGGTCTGTCATGAACTCTCTAAATGACAGATGTATCAGCCGTACTTGGCCTTGATCATCCTCTGGAATGCCAATCACTGCACTTAGAGGGGTCAATATGTTTTCAATTTCATTCCTTTGCATGTTAAGCAAATGTCCAAGAGCATTCTAGATCCAGTGGCTCAGTAAATTAAACACTGTGCCCAGTACCTCCATGGAATTTTTATACTGCTCCTGACAAGCAGCATCAGTCCAGGATCTGGAATAGCCTCATTGACAATTTGGAAGTACAAATGGTTCAAAACCATGGCCAAGGCCTGATTCAAGATGCTTCATAGATACCCCTGGGGGAATTTTGGGTGATCTTTGCTGATGTATCGAACTGCAGTTGCAGCATAGATGAAGAGACCATCAGCCTGATGTGTGATAATATCTACATCTTGTGTCTGAGCCTTCCAACAATCCTTTGGTTTCCATGTACTTCCATCGAGGTTATGATGGATATAAAGATGGATGTCCTTACTGACAGTGGATTTGTCAATTTCATCCAGGAGGACTCTGTGCATCATTGAAGATAAATCATCATGCCTGAGGTAGGATGGAACATCTGGACGACCTGTCAAAAGGAACCGGATGTGGCTAGGTATTCTGTTGATGCTGTCTGAGAGCCATCCAAGAAAATCTGACCACGATCCTGTTATGATGTCTGCAATCCCGTCCACAATCCTGCTGGTGGTCTTTTTCACATTCATCCAGTGCATCCAAACAAATAATCCAAGGGGTTGTGCAAGATGGCATTTTGGCCAGTATTCCTACAACAAGATGCTCAAACTGCTCTTTTGCTGCTGCACCAAAGATTTTTGGATTTTCATCCAATATTTTCACAAGGAGATCCTTGAAGCTGGAGCTATAACATGCAAGCTGATATGCCAAGGTGACTGGGAGACTAGTAATCAATCTGCGCTCCTGGTAGTTCCGAGAGAAGAAAAATGATGCTGCTAGACATTTCCGTTTTTTCAAGTTCAATAGCAATTGTCTTGGCTATGGTTGATTTGCCAGAGCCTGCAGAGCCACTGAGCATAACAACCCTCTGAGATCCATCTGAGCAGCAAACCAAGCAGGTCAAACAAGTGATTAGATTGTTAATTATGTCTTCCCGTGTCCCTGGCAGGCATTCATCTGGGGTATTTTCAGCGTTATAGTGAGCTGAGACATATTTGAGCTTTGCAATGAGTTCTTTGTTGAGTTAGCTAACAGCTCTGAGAATAGATATTGAATACATACGCTGGCCTTTAGCTTCATCAACAGTTCCTTTGAGCTCTGTGACTGATGCAAAGACATGTTAGCCAATAGACCAGAGATAGATATCATGTAAGTACATACACTCAGCCTTTTGAGTTGCATGCACTACAGAAGTAAAGTGCACAGTAGGGCCCTCTCCAGTACCTCCAGCACCCCCATGTCCCTGTACACCTCCCCCACCACTGCCTCCTTTACCACCTGAGAAAAGTCAAAACTTTTTTTATCATCACAATCAATTTCCCTCGCACCATAGATGTAGTTATTGGTTATTTGGAAACCACTACCTTGGCAGTGAGTTGTCCTGGTTTCATTGACAGTTCCTTTGACCTCTTTGACTGATACAATGTATGTTAGCTAATGGACCTGAGACAGATCTCAAGTACATACATCCAGCCTTAGCTTCATCCACAGTTTTCTCGATGTGTTCAACTAATACAAGTTCAGCATTTGGTAAATTAAAAATCAAGATGAATAATTGTTCAGATAATGGAGTAGAAAAGACATGCATACCTGTATTGACCAAATCTTTGACCAATTTCTCAACTGAAATGGATCCATAGAACTAAGGAAAAATATTAGAACATGCTGCCAAACAATGGGAATACGCACAGTAAATTCTAGGATGTTGCTTGCTATGTCATCCCTTAAGCTTTGAATCTGTTTCTTGTACTTCTTGCCCTTTATCATTTGTCTGATACCACTCTTTCCTGCCAATGATTCACATTCATCAACAAATGGTTTCAGCTTTCTGGAATCCAGAAACAAGGGATTAATTCTGAACTTGTGTTTCAAGCAGTGGAACATACAATGCCAGCTCAGTCAGGCGCTTTTTGAGTTCACCATCACAGCTCGACGTGTCAATCTTGATCAATTCCCCCAGATGCGGTTTCAGCTTGGCTAGATCGTCCTTGTTGGATTGCATATCCTGGTACATAGGTGTCGGATGATAAAGCTTACCGTATAGAGGACAAAGTCACGCACTTGAATCATTTCCGCCACTGCAAGGACACCACCGAGTGCGGCCACCGGTCCAGGGGTGCCGATGCCGGTGACACATTCCTTGGCAAGCCTGAGTACCGGAATAGCTTCATTGCTGAGTCTGGTGCCAAGCCCAGAAGCAAGATTCTTTCGAGTTCCTGTGCTCTTGGAGGATGCAGAAGTCGACATGGTGAGGGGAGGACCAAAGGGGAGACAACGTGTACAGCGCGCGGCAGTTCTGAAATTAGTCTGACAGCAGCTGCTGAAAGTTTGACATGAGCAATCTTCTCCATCAGTGGCGCATGAGCGACTAAGCCGGATGCGCTCTTCGGTTCTCACAAAGGTTTATTAGAATTACGTACGTCTATCTGTCCATTCTACTAGTAGCGCCGCGTGGGCGTCTCTTGAGGCTACCCTAGGCCTGCGGGCTATAACCACGATTAATGCCATGCGCCGCCCCATTATCCGCTTCGCGCCTCTGTGCCCCCGTCGCGTCTGGCCTACCGGTAAAGAATCGCGCCAGGAAGCTTCATTCTCCCACCCCAGCTGCAGCATACGACACCATATATCGCCCCAATAGTATGAGGCACGGGTCCCAACGAACCCAGAGGCTTCAGAAAGTCCACCCCCAGCAGTCAAAGCTTGACGACGCGCTCGAAACGGGAGGTTCTGGGGAAGCAGACGGAAGAAGGACGGTTATGTCTGTATGTCTCTTGGGCTCGCGGGCGAAAGTTGGGGTCGCTTTGACGTGGGGCAAGAGGCAGAACTGTGCGCTCCGCTGCCGCCGCGCCCCGCGCCCGGTGGAGCTCCTCCCCTTCATCAAATAACTTCCTGCCGTTACCGCATGCGCATCGCTCGCGTCGAATTCTACATATGCGGCAGGGATGGATGCCCACCTCCAGCCTCGCGGTGTCGTCTGAGTCCAAACATGGTGTGTTTATTCTATCATTTCTCTCGTATTGGTGCTGACGATAGATGTGGGCAGGTCTGCTGCCCGCCAAGCGGGCCGGTACAAGCACTAGCGCAAGTCCGACCACCAGCGTCACCTTCCCTCACCGGCTCCCGGGCCACCAGATCTCATTAGGCGTGCTAGACCCGCTCCATAGCGCAAGCAGCTCGATTTCCAGCCGCCGCAGCCGCGCACCGCTGGAGGGGATTCAGAATATTGTGCGCAACCCCAGAACAACGCATCGGCCACGCGTTCGCGGCACGCCATGGCCGCGCAAAGATGAGACGGGAGGTGGGTAGGCGCTCAGCGCGCAGGGCGTCCGCTGCTCGAGCAGCACGAAGACCGCGTCGTGGAAAACCCAGCTGCGTGCGGCCGAGGTGTGGACGATGACTTGGGACCGGATGGATGTACGTGTACGCGCGCCGGTCAGCGTGCTTGGAGCAGGGTAAAGTGAATCTGATTAGCAGGAAGGATCTTTGGAAGCGTACAACGGACTATGGCTGATCGCGCAGCTGGGACGCTGCAGTGAAACCTCCCCTCCTTCACTTCCGAACTCCTCGCCCTGCACTTTTCCTCTCGCCGTCTTTTTCCCAATGTGTTTTGACGCGCGAAGGTTTTCAGTTGCAACACGGGCTTACGACCACGATTAGAGTATAACGTCCTGACGATTCACGACTTAACGATAACGACACATTACGATACTTTCCCTCCCTCTATTCTCGCTCTTTGGGTTCGTCGAGGTACACGTACCTAAGTATTATATACATAGACGAATATAACATTGTTAAATTGTTAAGTCCCGCATGCTCGGTACACCGCTTGCGACGTCCCGAAGACCCGGGCCGCCGCGTGCACGTCGCCAAGCCGCAGCGCGAACGCACCTCCTCGAACACCGCGCCGTGTGGTCGATATGCGGGATGGACGGATCCGACGGACGGGCGAGCACACCATACGAGTACTTGTAAGGCGGCAGTGACCCCCAGAACGAGCGGCTGCCCGCCGGCCCCGCCGCAGCGCAGGCGCACCTCCCCGACCCCGCGTCGCCTCGAAAGCGCATCGTCGCATAATCCAGAAGCAGCAGCGCACGGCGGGATGAGATGAGATGGGTAGCGAAAAGTCCGGCAGGCGGGACAGGATGCAGGTGGGCGCCGGTGCCCTGCGCGGAGAAGGTCGAGAGAAGACAGTCGGTCGGTTGGTGTATGTAGTCGAGTCCCAAACTAAGCTGCTTGGGCACCTGCGGCCATCGATTCGATCGCTCAGCCCCGTCCCGCAAGATCTTCTCGGCAGCAAGTTGGGGTGGGGAGAGCTCTCCTGCTGCTGCGCCGATAGATAAAACCGCAGTAGAAGACGCCCGCGTGTAGTGCGCGCGACGCTGGGAGGCAGGAAGAGCGTGAAGATGGATGACGGCGATGCATCCACGTCCCGCGCCCGGACACACGCCAGAACGCGACGGCGTCGACAGTACCCGGTTACGGATTGGGGCAATTAAGCCCCTCGTGCACGGCACGGGTCGACACTCGGCCCCGCCCGATTCGGCGTTCTTGATCTTCTATCCAGGCAGACTCCCGATCGCCTCAGAAGGGGGATGGGTAGGCGCTCGGCGGGGCATCCCTTCCTCGAGCAGTACAAAGATCGCGCGATGAATCGGGACTCGGGACTCGGGGCCGGATGGATGGATGGATGGGTACGTCGTGTCGGCCCTAGCCACACACCACCCGTCCGTGCAGGAGCCAAACCGCCGCGCGCGCACGTCGCCGAGCCACAGCGCGGGGTGGGTGCACCTCCTCGAGCACCGTGTGCGTCGTCGGGAAGCGCATCGGGATCGCCCGACTGTCGAGGTACGGCCGGGCAGCGCGCGGCGATGAACGGCGGGATGCGATGGATTGTGACGTAGGCGCCGAATCCAGCGAGTGCGGCTGTATACACTGGAGGAGGGCGTGGTGGCGTGCGGGAGCCGCGGATACGGGGGTAAACCTGGATTGCGTAGGGGAAGAGGACATGCGGTCGTCGGCGGTGGGGGTGGAGGTGAGGGCGGGTATTGACGCAGCCTTTTTGGGCTTGGGATGACGGTTGACGACGACGAAATACCCCTGGGCTTGTGAACGAGGGTGCGGGCGGGACGAGCGAGGTTGTGGGTTGGGAGGAGGCCTCCCTCGTAAACGGACACGAACGGGGTTGCCCACAGCTAAAGCTGGCGTGGTGGGTGCAAGAGGCAGAACGTACAACAGCACATCAGCGAGAGGCGGCGGACAAGTACATAATGTCGCACAAACATCAAGCAAGTCGTTCCCAAACTACCGAATCAGAAGAAAAAATTAGTCGGGCGCGCAGAACAAATAAAGGGAGTCGCGCACCACATACACACGCCCCGAGATGATCATATCGCCGGAGGCGCGCTTCACGAGGCGTGCGCAGATAGGGTCGAGACAAGACAGTCGGGCTGGTGCCATCGAGCTCTTGATGCACCGGTGGTCGTCGATTAGATCACTCAGCCCCACCCCAGCCGCCAGGGAGAATGATTATCTACGAAAGGTAGAAGGCGCTTGTGTGTAGTGCGCGCGCGCCGTCGGCAGGTAGGAGGAGCGCGAAGGATGGCGGCTGATGGCGTAGGATGGGCACCATGGCCACTAGTGCTTCCCGCCGACTGCGATCGCTCGCGGCGGCTCGGAGTCTGAGACCCAGGCCGCCGAGCACTTCCTCGTACACCCCGTCGTCGGGAGCCCACACGCGGTCGATGAACGGTGGATGGGGAGGGGCTGCATGGACTGGCGAAGGGCGCCGGTGGCATATAGGAGCCCCACGGGGGCGAAGCTGGATTGCGTATGGGGAGAAGAGATGTGCTCGTGGGCGATGGGGGTGGAGGCGGGGATCGATGGGGCGCTCCTTGGGTTTGGGATGTTGGTGTGGATAGGACGGGCCGAGCTTGTGGAGGGCCCTGTCGACGGAGTGAGGGTGGTATGGTGCGTGCAAGCGGGCGGTGTTTCCCTACAACAGCGTGTACATCAGATTAGTCGGGCGCGCAGAGTAAATGAAGGAAGAGCGCGCACCGCATGCACGGTATACAGGTACACGCCCGACCTGACGCCGAAGAGACGAAGCGAGGACATGCACTGAGAAGGGATGGCGGTCGGGCTGATGCAGTCGAGCTCCTCGTGCACCGGCAGTCATCGATTTTCTTCTGCACGAATAACACCGAGACAGCTGGTGTATGTAGCAGCCCGACAAGGAAGTTTCTTGGATTGTGTGTGTAATTTATCTACTGCGTTGTGCTCGATGGTGTGGATTGAATCGGGGGGGAACATAGTATCGAGCCTTGCGGAATGATAGCCTGTGCGCGGTTGCAGGGCGGAGTGGATTATGGGCGTCGTCGATACAGAGATGGTACGGTCTGGTCAGGCAGGCCCGGGGGGGTAGATATGGAGGATTCCACAGTCGGTCAGCGATAGACAGGCATTTTAGGCCGCTCGCAGAATACTTAGAGTTAAAGTAGAGCCTAGTTTACTGTTTGGCAGCTGGCACTGCCACCTGAACCGCTGCTCTGATCAGACTCTCATCTTGCTCTCATCTCGAACTGCTGCTCAGACTGGGCTGGTTGGACAAGAATCAGGAACTCGAACAAAACTCCGGCGCAGTAGAGGGCTGTAACGACTCTGCCTCCCTATTTTTCCGATCAGACCCGCTCTCGCTTCGCTCAAACGTCGCTGCTTCGGCTTTCAATCTACTGGCGAATACTATGCTGGTCCTCACTTCTCCACTCACGACTACAAGCCATCCTACAACCGCCTGAGTCTTTTATGCTTCATGAAAAAACGACAAGTCCGCAATGACTGCTGAACCGACCAATGCTATCTCATTAAAATTAGGAATTTGGCGACTTGAGATCAAGCGCCGTGAGGCACGAACTGTGCTCTAGAGTCTACTGTGCTGCCAAACTCAAGTTAGGCCTCGCTAACGAGGGAGCGGAAGTTGCCGGCACCCCCATTACGAATGATCTCAGCGAGTGGCTGTGCGATCTTTTCAGTCCCGACGACCTCACCGACTTCAGAATCGCAGTGCGCGCGAGACACAACGCGCAGTTCTGGAATTTTTTGACAGACAACACTTACTTGGCTTCTTTCCCGTACTTCTGTTTCCTTCCCTGTCTGTTTTCTGGACCAACGACGCGCTGTCTACACACAGACAAGACTGGTAGCACATCGACATCCGGCCAGCTACTACCGTGTACCACTGTTATCGGGGGTTTCATATCAAATAGCACTGCTACAGTGGGAGATCTGGATGGAAAAAGTCAGGATTGGTGACATGCTCAAGTGAGTTATTGAACAACCGTCGACCTGGGGTTCCCTATTGTCTCTACATCCGGGGACCGTATTTGTGGAGCCTGAATGACCATACCTTTATTCTGATATCCGTGTCGTCGATTCACGACGGTCCTGACCGCGCGCAGGGTCGAATACCTTTGATGCGGTAGCCGCGGGAGCCTGAATCACTATTATTTGTTTCAATACGGGCGCCGTCGATTGACGGTGACGCCGACCGCTGGGTCGAATACCCTGTGACGCCGTATTTGTGGAGCCTGAAGGGCCATGTTTTTATTCTGATATGGGTGCCGTCGATTCACGGTGGCGCCGACTGCGCGCGGGGTCGAATACCCTTTGACGCGGTAGTTGTTGAAGCATGAATGGCTATTATTTTATTTTGATACGGGTGCCGTCGTTTGACAGTGACGCCAACCGGGCACTGGGTCGAATACCCTTTGACGCCGTATTTGGTGGCGTCTGAATGGCCATAATTGGTTTGATACGGGCACTGTCGATTGACAGTGACACCGTACCCATTTGGAGCCTGAATGGCCATGATCGGGGCACTGTCGATGGACAGTGGCGTTGACTGGGTACTGGGTCGGATACCCAGTGACGCAGTACCCGGATAATGCCTAAAAGACGGGCGGAGTTTGTTTTTTTTCTCTGGGAGGAGACGTACATTGGGCGCTGGGTCAAATAACCAGCAACTCTGTGCCTGTGCAAAATGCATGAATGTGACATTGGTGTTTATTTTTCATCAAGGCGATGATGCCCGCGACTACGTACCCGGGATAATGACTAGATGGCTGATTTCGACTTCACTTGGGCGATGCATCAGGCGCTGAGTTGACTACCCAACGACGCTGTACCTGGGCTACTGCCTGAATGGCCTTGTTCATTTCGATTCAGGGGATGATGCCGAGCTGGTGCGGGGTCGAATACCTAGTGCACCCGTGCCGGTGCCTGAATGGTTTTGTTTCTTCTTTCGTTCAGTGGTGCCGACTGGACACTGGGTCAAATATCAGTGACTCCGCCGGTACTGGGTCAAATACCAGCAATGCCGTGCAGAAAGGAGGATTTCATGTTTCATTTTCGAGCGCCTTTGATTGAGGGTGATTCCCGCCTCGGCGCTAGGGGATTCCCAGCAACCTGCTGCAGGCGCAGGAGGTCTGTCGAGTTTGCCGTTTGGTCATGGATTCGGACACTACTAAAATGAATGTGATGCCAACCGGCGCTGGGATTGAATATCCAGTGACCTCTTGTGTTGAGGAGCGGACCGTGAGGCCATTCGATTCATGCTGATGGGCTGAGTGCCAATGATCACGGACCTCTCTGACTCTCTTTCGGGTTACCGAATAACGGTTGCACCATCGCGAACCGCCGGTCAGTGCGCCGAGTGACACAACAATTTGTAGAGAGTACGCGGAGCAGATTGGTTTGAGTCATTCGAACCTGAATATTGAGTGGAGTCATCGGATCAGGATGATAACGAGGAAAGGAATGTTAATAGGCTCGAGGCGTCTCCCATTGTCCGTTGAGGCTTCCCATCGAGTCAATACTCGAATCCCGCGAGGCGTAGAATTAGCCCTGGTGTCAGTTGGGTTCTGCGACACAATGGTCATTGCAACTCGCATGTACCTAGTAACTCGTGACAGGAAAATGGGATGAGCTTGACGAATGCTCCGAAAGATGGATGCTACGCAAAGTTAAAAGGCTTGTGTGCGTAATTGATGCCGCACTTCTGCCGCAATGCCGCTTGCGTGCCGTTGGCTGATGCGAGCCCCGCTTCTTGTCTTTTGCTTGTCTTTCACAAGGACTCTGAGACCGCGAGTCTTTTCGAATTCGGGTCAGTTAACTTTATCTACCAAAAAAGAACACCCTTTGCTTCAAGTCAAGTACTCCTCTCAACACTGACTCGGCGCTACAATTTTCATTTACATAAAATTTCCGGCCTTCAACGTTACCACTGGCATGACAGTTTTCCGATGCTGCAATCTGGACCCTTTGCTTCAAGTCAAGTACTCCTCTCAACACTGACTCGGCGCTACAATTTTCATTTACATAAAATTTCCGGCCTTCAACGTTACCACTGGCATGACAGTTTTCCGATGCTGCAATCTGGTGTTCTCGTGGCTTTTCACGACGGCAACGATCCAGATATTATCCTGTCAGCTTACATCAAGCGCTCCTCCGGATCTTGCATGTTCAACTTAGCTAGTCAAATTGCGGCGCAAACACAAACTTCTCGTTATCCGGTGTTCGGTCACTGTGTACGCCGCTATCTCCTCATCCAAGGCATTTCGGGAGCTCAACATTGAACGATGCGCATGATTTACGGAGAATCAACATGCTGCAAGACATAATTAGTCTAAATAGACAAATATGACGACTAGTGCCAACGAGGAAGCTCTTTCACTGGTAATCATGCGTTGAATCCGGGCTTCCTGGTTTCTAGATATATATCTGCTGCACACCCGAAGGTCTAAGATTGGGACTGCTGGGTACGGTGGCGCACACTATCGGCTCGAATGCCAATCCCCTGGTATTGAACTTGTGCCCGTTAATGATCCACTGTCAATCTAACTACTTATCTGGGTCAGATGAATGTACGAACCTAGGTTTCTGCGTCTCAGAACCAACGGCAAGATGCGGATCCGACCGCTCGGGAGATCGCTATCGTGTGTAACATCCAAAAAATGCCGTGGATTAAAAACTTGAATGACATCCCACCACTGACAAGTAGTCCTATGAACGATGTCGACTCCCTCATTGAGACCGATATGGTTCAAATATATCACGCCCCGACTCTTCTGCTGAACTTTCGCCCTTCAAGTAGCGGATATCATGGGGATGGATGGGCGACATGGAAAGTTAAAATGATTGTGTGCGTAATTGATGTCTAACTTTTGCCACAATGCCGCGTGAATGCCGTTGGCTGACGGTACATATCTAGTCCTTTCGTACGCCAGAGATTCTCCGCCGTTTGGACTTTTGGAGGGTTCGGCATTTCCGGCCAAGACAACTCAGGAAATCAATATGTCCTCGTGGAGCCTTGGCCTATACAAGTTGAGTACTATTTCAACACTGGGTGGGCTTAGTACTAGAACTTTCATTTACCTAAAATGTCAGGCCTTCGGTTTCACCACTGGCATGGGAGCTTTCCGACGCCGCAATCTCGCGCCCTCGGAGTTTTTTTAACGGCAACAGCCGAGACATTAACCCTTCAAGATTCATCAAACGGCCCGTATGGATGGAAGTTCAAGCTGGCTGTTCAAATTGTGCAAACACAAACTGCTTGTAATCCGGCGTTCGGTCACTGTGTCCGTGCCCTCCTCGGTTCAATCCGGAATTATCCGGTGCGGGGATCGATATTGAACGATGCGCATGATTCATATTCACGGATTATCAACATTACCGCTTCGCTGTTACGACCCATGAGATACTTAGTCAGTCCGAGTGCAACGAACAAACTTTTTCGCTGGTAAGCATATTTTTGAATCCGGCCTTCCCGATGGTTCTAAGTCTATATCTGCTGCACACTCGACGTCTCAAGATCCGGACGGCCAGGGGAACTAGCAACACTGGCGGCTCAAATGGCAGAATCCCTGGTCATTGAACTTGTGCCCGTCAATCATCGACTGTTAATATAACTACCTGGGGTAGATGAATGTACAAACTTAGGTTTCTGCGTCGCAGCACCAACGGCAACATGCAGATTCGATTGCTCGGGGAATCGCATATCGTCTGTAACATCCAAAAAATGGCGAGGATTAGAAAACTGAATGGAATCTCAACAACACCCTTTGTAGCCATATGGAAGATACGTCGCGCCGGGTTTTCTGCTGGAATTTCGCCATTCAGCAGATATCTGAGGATGGATGGGGCGACATGCAAGTTGAAGGATCGCGTGTGTAATTAATGCTGCATTTCTGCCGCCTGGGCGCCGTTCGCTGATGGGAGCACGTGGATGGACATGATTCTCCGTCGGTTGGACCTTTGCAAATTGAAGGGTTCGGCATTTTCGGCCAGAAAAACCCATGAAACAAATATGGGCTATAAAATTTGAGTACGGTTTCCTTAACACTGGCTCGGCGCTGGAACTTTCATTTACCTAAATTTCAGGCCTTCGATTTTACCACTCGCGTGGCAGTTTTCTGATGCCACAATCTCGCGTCTTCGGACCCGTTCACGACGGCAATGGCCGAGATATCATCTCGTTACCTTTCAAACGGTTCGTATGGACCTCCGGATCTCGGAAGCTCAAGCCATTCGCATTGCTGTACAAATGCAAACTCCCCGTTATCTGGCGTTCGGTCACTTTGTGTGCCGTACTCTCCTTATCCAAGGCATTTCGGGCAATCGACATTGAACGATGCAGATTGCACATGATTTACGGAGAATCAACACGCTGCTAAGACAAATTAGTCTAAATAGACAGATTATAACGACTAATGCCACAGAGGAAGCTCTTTCACTGATAACCATGTGTTGAATCCGGGCTTCCTGGGGGAATGCCATTCCCCTCGTCATTGAACCTGTGCCCGCCGTTGATAATCCACTGTCGATGTAAGTACTTATCAGGGTCAGATGAATGGACGAATGCAGGTTTCTGGGACGCAAAACCAGCCGGAAAATGCGGATCCGACCGTTCCTGGGATTGCATATCGTGTATAACACCCAAAACATGCCGCGGATTAACCAAATGAAATCTCAACAGCACTGCTTGTAGTATGAACGATATCGATTCCGTCGTTCTGGGTTCAAATACATCACGCGCCGAGTCTTCTGCTGAAATTCGCCATTCAGTGGATATCGTGAGGATGGGCGACATGAGAAGTTTAAAAGGACAATGTGCGTAATTGATGCCGCACTTTTGCTGCAATGCCGCGTGGGTGCCGTAGGCTGATCATCCGTGGTTCTTTCATACAGCTTCTCTGTTGGTTGAGCCTTTGGAGAGTACGGCATTTTCGGCAAAGCCAACCCATGAAATCAATATGTCCTCGTAGAGCGTTGGGCTATCCAAGTTGAGGATTATTTCTTCAACTGGCTTGGCCTTGAACTTTCATTTACCTAAAACTTTAGGCCTTCAATTTCACCACTGGCATGGCAGTTCTCCGATCTCGCGTCCTCAGAGTTTTTCACGACGGCAACGGCCGAGATATCATCTCGTCAACTTTCAAACGGTCCGTACTTCTGGATGTTGCAAGTTCAATTTGGTTGTTCAAATAACTGTGCAAACGCAACCTGCCCGTTATCCGGTGTTCGGCCACTGTGTACACTGTGTCTCCTCGGTTCAATCCGGAGTTATTCGGTGCGGGGATCGAGATTGAACGATGCGCATGATTCATATTCACGGACTATCAACATTACCGCTTCGCTGTTACAACCCACGAGATACTTAGTCAGTCCGAGTGCCAGCGAGGAAACATTTTGGCTGGTGACCGTCTTTTTGAATCCGGCCTTCCTGGTGGTTTTCAGGTCCATATATGCTGCACTCGACGTCTCAAGATCCGGACGGCCAGGGGAACTAGCAACACTGGCGGCTCGAATGTCAGAACTCCCGGTCATTGAACTCGTGCCTGTTAATCATCGACTGTAAATATGACCACCCGGGTTAGATGAATGTAAAAACTTAGGTTTCTGCGTCGCAACACCAACGGCAACATGCAGATTCGATTGCTCGGGGAATCGCATATCGTCTGCAACATCCAAAAAATGGCGAGGATTAAAATGTTGAATGGAATCTCAACAACACCATTTGTAGTCATAAGGGCGATACATCGCGCCGAGTTTTTTGCTGAATTTTCGCCATTCAGCAGATATCTGAGGCTGGATGGGGCGACATGCAAGTTGAGGGATCGTGTGTAATTAATGCCGCACTTCTGCCGCAATGCCGCGTGGGTGCCGTGCGCTGATGGGAGCACAGGCTCATACATAGGGATGATTTACTGTCGGTTGGACCTTTGAAAGGTTCGGCATTTTCGGCCAGAACAACCCATGAAATAAATATGGGCCATACAAGTTGAGTACGGTTTCTTTAACACTGGCTCGGCGCTGGAGCTTTCGTTTACCTAAAATTTCAGGCCTTCGATTTTACCACTCGCATGGCGGTTTTCTGACGCCGCAATCTCGCGTCCTCGGACTTGCTCACGACGGCAACAGCGGAGGCATCATCTCGTCAACTTTCAAACGGTCTAAACTTCCGGATCTTGCAAGTTCAACTCGGCTTTACACATTGCTGTGCAAACGCCAACTCCCCGTTATCCGGCATTCGGCCACTGTGGTCTCCGTGCCCTTCTCACTTCAAGCCGGGCGGAGGATCGACATTCAACGACGTGCATAGTTCACACATTTCCGCCTCTCATCGTCATGCGAATGATCGGTCCCAGTTCCAACGAGGAAGCTCCTTCACTGTTCACCCTGAGTTGAATCCGGGCTTACTGGTATGTTTCTCGGTCCATATCTGTTGCAACAGTTGCACCATTGACGGCTCAAGATCCGGACGGCCAGGGACGTGGCGCAAAACAAGCAACGCCTCGAATGTCATTGAATTTGTGCCCGTTAATAATCCACTGTCAATGTAAGTATTTGGGTTAGACGGAGGTACGATCTAGGTTTCTGCGTCGCAATACCAACGGCAAAGTGCGGATCCAACCGTTCGGGGAATCGCATATCGCGTGCAATACTCAAGAAATGCCGCGGATTAACACTCAAATGAACTTTCAACAGCACCATTCGTAGTCATATGAACGATATCAATCCCGTCGTTGAGGGCGGTATCAGGTTTACCGGTTCAAAGACATCATGCGCCGGGTTCGCCGCTGGATTTCCCGTCATTCACCGGATATCGTGATTTTCAACATCTCGCTCCGCCTGCCCGAATTCCGATTATCATTCCAAGATGTTGATTAGATCAAACATTAAAGTGACGAATTATTGCTCAACTCTCGGAACTTAGCTCGGTTACGGTCGGCGGCATGGTCGCGGTTGGTTTTAGATCTTGACATCTGACATTTGACATTTGATTTCGGACTTTCGGACATTCGGATCTCATCCAGTTTGGCTTCGACCCAATATGTCAGGGACGTAGACATGCAATTGTATATTATCGATGAATGTAGTAAGCTTTGTACTCATAGTTCATCCTCTTCAACACCATTCAAGGGCTCAAGCTCCATCTGGATACATCTCTGGCCGCACCGGTGTTGATCGACAAAAGACTTGATACCCGCTTCTCCGTGATCTCCGGCTCCCGTATCGCTGGGAAAAGATGAGACGGAATACAACACAGACGAGTTGTGCGCACCCAGTAGTTGTGTGAGACATGAGATCAAAGAGGATGGTTGCTTTATTGGAGGGATCATAATGTTCAGACCCTAGATATACAAGTTTGATTAGCGAATGTTGAACTGTGACCAAGTCCCGAGTTACTTAACTTGGATATCTGCCAAAACAAGTGTCTTGTTCGATCCGAAGTAGCTGAAATGTTGGAAGACATTGATTGTGGCTCCTTGCTTGTCATTGTGACGCGGATGATCAAGAGTCCCAGAATATTTCCGAAATTGTACGTTGCCACGTTCACGCTCGAGAAGCCAAGTGACCGAAGATATCAAACAGTCGCTTGCAACGATCTCCCCCTTATCCTCGTCTGAGAGTTGTGAATACTGTTCGATACCGGAGGCTGGAGATGGGGTAAAGACTGGTGTCTCTGACCCTTCCTTCAAAAGGATACCCTCGCGGGCAAGGATAAAATCTGTAACTTCGAAATCTAAAATGAATCAGCTCAGGCTCCAAATAAAATAAGCAGACTTACCGCATATGTCAATTGTTGATTCCTCACATTCTTCTTTGAACCTGTCAAGGAAATACTTGGTGCGTCCCAGTGTAGTCCCTTCCTTGATGAGTTCATCATGATTGATAGCAACAGTGACAGGTATGCCGCCACCGACAGCATAGCACCGCTTGGCTACGTATTTGAAACCATTGTAGATGGCCTGTGAACCTTAAATAAGCAAAATCATCAAACTCGGAGCTATTCTCACCTTGAACACAAGCTTCGACCGTCCCCTACTGCTGGGAGTATTTTCCAGCATCGCGGAATGCGCCGTTGGAGTGAGAGCACTCCACTCGAAGGTCTGAACACCCGTGGTATCGTCGGCAGAGTGATTTGCAAAGAAGAGGGTCACTGCAGTTGATTTACTTGCCAGTGCATCCAACATGAAAGATGATTTCACAGGACGGGCCCCACCAACTGGGTATTAGTTCAGTTTTGGTTCAGTTTAGGAAAATTGGCAACCATACCGAGCTTTGTCCGCTTGAGTGTAGACAGAGTGGTAGTGATACTGGTATTCTCATCCCACACACGTTTTTTTGGTTTGATCAGGGCTCGGGGTGGGGAAACTCCAGTGCGAGTGTGAAACTTCAAGTTTGGGGGGACACCAATGAGTTAATTCACCGGAATATATTTAGATTGTGACATACCTTCTCTAGATCAATATGAGCTTCGATGTACACGGTCGGAAGTCGGCGGGTCCGAAATTTGGTGGGAACGGTTTTTTCGAGATTCTGCCCGCACTCTTTGACAATTAGCTGCATGACATCTCGGAGGCTAAAGTGCGGTTCAATATCAAGGTGAACATTGCTCAACCTTGAAAGACGCATGTCAGAACTATTCCATTTGTATCAGTCAACATTGATCCAATCAAGGACAAGGCCCTGATACCGTGAAGAAGCTAGCTTCGTTGCGATTGAACCTGGCAATTCCTCGGTAAGTGCATCGCATTTCTGATTGATCTACTCTTCACATTACAACAGTGATTTTGTTCGCGCAACTATGAAGGGACTGGTAGGTCAAACTCCCTCAGATTTGCGCAGACCCGGGCGCAAAAATGGGCCAAAACAGCGCACTGCTCTCAATGCTCTTGGTATTTTCCAAGAGATCCACGTTGACGGCCATGAGAAGCTCGGTGAGAAGGCTCTCCGGATGGGTCCGGGAATCGGAATAGATACATATGGAATGCGTGATCATGTGGGGAAGGTACTCTGGCTTACAGTCCTTCCAAACTCTCGCTTGAGTGACACGGTCGGGCATGTATTCCTAGATATGGTGTCAGCGTACAAAGGTGCGTATTCACTACTAACAATTTGTCCATACTCTGAGCCTTGACTTTCTTCAAGCAATTCCGGTCCAGGTTACATTCGATGGTGGCAGTGAATTAGGGTGGTTGTCAGCATTTCAGACGACCCTGAAGTTTGTTTTCCTTAAAGCAGTGATGACTTCCAAAGTACTTACACCACAGTCTAGAGAAGTATTTGCCCCTGATCTTTCCGTTGAGGATTGGAAACCAGTTGTTGCTGTTAAAAGCACCAGCAACATCCCTATCGAGTCTACCTGGGCCTATGATCGTCAGTTCAATGGCCGATCCTTGCGCGAAACTCTGGAAGAAGGCCGGATTTATCTAGTTCCTGGAGACACGGTGCACAGGTACTTAATTTTTGATTGCCCGTCCTGAGAGTGATTGTATTTTAATGTCTTCTGTTCACCAGAGATCTTTTTCGATGGCTCTGGCCCAAGATCATCCAGATTGGGCACGACGAATTTGTCGACTATTTCAACAACAAAAAAACCCGGAAGCAGTGCAACCGGATTCTGCCCTCCGGTGTTGCTCCAAATGTTGTTTTTGACATGCCCAGTAACTATGGCCTCCAAAATCTTGCCATTCCGGTCACGCAGGAAGCAATTGAGGAGCTCCGTGCCTTGATTCCCACCTTGCGACAGGAAGCCTTACGCTGGGTGTCCGATGAGTTTGATGCACTTGCCTACAACATTTACACAAGCTTGGGATCGCCTAAGCTCGATGCTTTGTCAGGATGGGGTATTTTCAACGCAATGGTTCCACTGATCCGTCAAGAAATTGGTACTATGGTGGCTTAGAATTATCCTTTGTTTGTTCATAGCAGCTGGAATGAATTGTGGCCACTTGGATTCAAATCAAATACCTGATGTCGAAGGCTTTGTCGTCTCTCATCAACTCGATTGAAAAATCCATCTAGTGACAAGAGATGATCACCGTGACAATCCTGACACCCACGCAGCCGTTCTTTTTTGGCCTCGAGTCAGTCCAGCTTGGCCCTTGACGCAGCTAAGCCGGTTCTCATTCGTCAATACTAAGGCTCTCATGGTAATGTTGCCCTATTTTTGCTAAGTATCCCTCCTTCTGAGCAGCGTTAAGAGGCGTGAGCTTGGTCCCAAAATGGTAAGTATCTCACACTGCTTCAAGTTCGATGATGGTTTGATTTGAACATTCGGAATTGAACGACATAGCGGCAACGTGGTGACATGTGGCTCCTGCAATCTCTATAAGCCATACAGCTGCAATGCATACATTGTGAGCAGCACTGCTGCTCATGTACTTATCTGAATAATATCTGTAACGGTGAGCTACATGCCGCTACAACCTGTGAGGTCCGAATGTCCGAAAGTCCGAAATCAAATGTCAGATGTCAGATGTCAAGATCCAAAACCAACCGCGACCATGCCGCCGACCGTACTCGGTCCCACATTTCCCCGCATCTGTCATTGTGACGGATCAACAATTTCGGAGCATCGGTATCCTGCCTCGTGCCTTGGCCCTAACTGCGGTTTTCGACCGGTCTTGGCCCTGGCGCATTTGTTGGCCTCATTTTCATTTGGAAGCTGATCGATGTTACTGAGATGAAGTCTGTTTGACCCTCCGAACCCACTAATTCCCCAAGTTTGGCCGTTGGGCAATGTTCTTCGATATTTCAACAGCTCTGCTCCCTATGATTTCTTATCGTCATCGCTCTTGCGCCTACTCCAGCCTCGAGGCAGAAATGGCGGTGCGCCATCTTCGGTGCATGTTCTGCCATGTTCTCGTTTTCCACATGACAGAAAAGCCCCCGCGGAGGTAAATGCCAATGTCTGGCAGCTATCGTCGACGGAGAGTCTGCATGTGACCCAGATTTCACTACCGCTACGCCGATTGGCCTCCCAGATATGTCTGATAAGACCCGACTACTTGGCGGGATCATTTTCTCTTCAATCGCATGTGCGATATAGACATGAGGTTCCGAGAGCACGGATACTCTGCCTGGAGATCTCCCGCTCACCGCTTCGTCCGGATAAGGATCCCGAGTTCCGTGTAGCCCCGCCGTGTCCGACGTCAGACACCTGCAGTGTTATTGCGAACCTGGGAGTACTACTGCCAGTAACTGCCTCGTGGCCGGAAGTAACATCATTTTCGGAGGAGCGTCTTCGGGTTTATCGGGAGCTTGGTTCCGGAGTGAAAGCTAGAATTTTGGACCTTATGGCCTTAGTACAGGCGAGTAGCGGCATTCTACCAAGCCCTCGGTGAGAAAGCTCGCCCACGACGCGAATAGTACATGAATCACCCGAACCCATCAATTCTCACGAAATCCCGTTTGTGAGAGAGTTCAACCTGCCTGCGACACTTTCAACATGACTCTTGCGCCCCCGGCCAATGCATCTATTAGAGCAGAGCCCCATCTTCTTCGGGCACGCCACTTGCATTCGAGAAATCAGGGTCGCTGCCGACTTTCGGCTTTAATTCCGCATTGTTCGCCATATCGGTCTGAATCTGATTTTTGCATTTATATTCTCACAAAAAATGGGGCTACTGACTTTTGAGTATGGCCAGTGGGTCCATTACGCCGCGTATGCGACCCACAGCGTTCTATCTCTCCTAGTTTCTGGCTCGGTGTCTCAGATTTGAACAAATCTCAATTCTCACTCTTTCGAGAAAGCGTGATATCAATAGGAACAATGTGTGACTGCGCGAAGGCATTTGAAAAGGTGCTGGAGCCGTATGACACGATTATGGCGGGAACAGCCCAGGGCCATCTGCGCCGCTGCTATCGCGTTTCTCCGGTGAGGAACTCGGGTGGAAGTTCAGCACTTGTGGTCTGAAATAGACGAACAATGGTGGGTTACTGGCTGCTTCTCGCCGTCGCACACGCTTTGAACACCATAAAGCTGGTTCCGGAAGTAATTCAGAACTCGAACCATGCAAGAAAACAGTAACGGCCGAGAGACCTTCACACAAATCCACCCGCTGAGAGCGCGGGTGTTGGATTATATACTGGTGTGTCCCGCCCAGAAGTCGGCGTTCCGACAGAACAATGGTGTGATGAGAGATCTAGACTGTCCGCGTATTTGGCTTTTTGCTAGTTCTGATGATTTAGAAATCGGCCTAAGTAGCCCAGTATCTCATGGCCTTCACTTTAATTTACGCGATTTCTCGCGACTTCAACCAGGGAATATGTAATACCGAGATAGAAACATCGGGAAGCACAATGTGTGATTGCGCGAAGGGTTCCGGCTGGCAGATTTCCGACCTCCAACTTGTTGTCCGCCAATAGATCCATCTGCGGCCGCTCCCATCCATCCTATTTTTGCTTGTCGATGAATCTGGCCGCTGAATGATCTCACCGAAGGAGTGCACTGGGGCACATCAACGTCAGTTTGATCACTTCCTGGCTATCCGAATCGTTCTGCGCCCGGTTGAAATTTTGAATCACCGGAGAGAAATAGGGTGGGTTTTTGTCTTACCACCATTGCCCGTGGGCGGCGAGTCCCAAATGCAGACCGCCGCCCATGACATGTCGTCCGGTTACTGGAAGAAACATTTGGCAGGACAATGGTAGGATGCATCAGCCGAAATTGGAGATATGGACCCATAACTTGACTCATGACTTGATTCATAATTTTGGAGGGTTGTGCAATGAAACCGCTATTGCCCGAGACGTGGCATCCAAGTCTCAGGTCCAAATTCAAAAGGCAGATCATGATCATCACGAGCGTCGTTTATAAGTGTGAATTGACTCACGACTCAGAAATCTCGCACATCATCGCTCACACCACGGAACTTTGCGATGGCGGTCTTGGGCGCGATTGACTCAAGTCGGACATCTGTTTCTCACAGGCAATAATTTTCCGACTCGAGATCTAAGATGCTATCAAGGCACAAATTGCGATTTTTTGTTCTATGTTTTATGACCACACCGTGAGGAGGCTGCGCAGGATCTCAAAAGACAAATCCAGGTTGGGCTGTCGGCGAGGCTGGGAATTTGGGTACTGCTGAAGACGCCAACACAGGGCTGGAGCGCTCCATTGAGTACATGCGCTAAGGACAAATAAACGAGCCATTGAAGGAAAGGATGAGGATCGTGCCATCGGTGCTCGTGTTGTGGCGGGTGCCATTCCATACGGTCGGTCCGCTTTGTATCGAGCAAGGCCTTGACTCGAACATAGGGACAACATTTCCGGTCTGAATCATATTCCCAAGACACGATTCAGCGAAAAAAATCCCCGACCTCAAACGCGCGCGGCGTTGGCGACAGTTGCGGTGGAAAGCATTCAACCTGCGAAACCGGTAGCAGCGAGTCAACACAAAGAGGGATCGCAAACCAAATTCACTAATGCGGGCACTGAGAAGATTGCTAATTCTCAGTAACAACTACCATTGTTGAAGTTCACATCTTCGTCTGAGATATGAGCAGTGTAAACTGAAACGGGAGTGCACATACATTTTGCACAGTTGCCGACAGCTCCTTCCCTTTCCCGTAATTCACATTCGACATAAAGCAATGCACAAGCCGGGCAATCTGGACAAGACTTAAGCTTACGACTTCAGCGTCCGTACCACAAGGAGTCTTCTCAATACCGCCAAGAAGTTAATGTTCGTCCCGGGGGAGAGAGTATCAGAGGAGAAACTGAGTTGCGAGGATGAGTCCAAGAAGGTGGTTCGCAGGAGATTATTGCTTGTGGACAGACTTTGTAGAATTGTGCTGAGATGCCATGCGATGTACGACAAACAGCCAGAGTTATCCAGCAGCCGGGAGCGAGGCCAATGGTTATTGCGACTTGCATTTCCGGCTGCCGGCACGTTCTGTCTGCCTTTGAGACTCCGTCGGGTACAGCAATTGCTCCTTCGACTTCGTTGATTTCTTCCGACTGGAAAGAGGTGAAGGTGGCGAAGCCAAAGCGCCATAAGCTTAGTAAGGCAAACCACTGTCGCCAAGCGCCTATCAAAGGGCGGCAAGGACCCCTTAGTACTTACTCAGCCATTACTCAGCCTCAACGACTAAAGAGGCCCGACTTTGATGGCAACGCCTCGGTACCGATGGTTGAACTTCTTATAAAACAGTTCAGTCCAAGTTGCCGACCTTCACCCACAAATGCCCACTCCAGCAGTCGTCAAAGCATCCAACGCGTCCTTCAGCCCGTCCTATCTTCCCGTTGCCATCTTCGCCGGTGGCACGTCCGGAGTCGGGCAGGGTATGGTCGAAGCATTTGCGAAATATGTCCAGGGACGTGCTCACATCATTATCATCGGCCGCAACGAGCACGCCGCCGCAGACATAATCGCGCGTCTCCCAAAACCTCCGGGTGGGGAAGCAGACGGGTGGAAACACGAGTTCGTAGCCTGCGACACGACCCTGATGGCGAACGTCCGCGCTGCTTGCGCCGACATCCGCGCCAAGTGCGCACGCATCAACTTCCTCGTTCTGACGGCTGGGTATAGCTCTATGGTTAATATCGCCGTTACCAGTGAAGGACTGGATCTTCACTTAGCCATGCGGTGCGTCTTCGAGTCCTCTTCTGAAGTCAACATTGATATTGACACCAGCTAGGTACTACCAGCGCTTCGTTTGGATCCAGGAGCTGCTTCCGCTTATCCAAGCGGCACAGGGGCGTTCAGAGGACGCTAAAGTCATGTCTGTGCTCGGTGCCGGCCTGGGGAGTCCCAAACGCCCCATCGACCTCGAGAATCTGGGGAACACGGTCAAGCCGCGGAACGGACGCTTCAGCGTTGCGATGCGCAGCATGATCATGAGCTCAGGGTACACTGATGCGATGCTTGCTGTTTGTCTACCTCCGCTCTTTTGGACCAAAGCACTCATATAAGATGGTTCTAGCATTTTGCAACACAGAACCCCGATATTGCGTTCACACATATCCACCCTGGCATCGTAAACACCAACGCTCTCCGCTCGACGGCTGACTTCGATGGACTCCTCATGCCGCTGTCGTGGATCCTCAATTTCATACTACCCTTCTTCGCCGTGTCCCAAGTGCGCTTCAAGCTCTCGTTCAGCGCATAGCAATACCGGACTGACCTTATTCTACCCCACAGGATGAATGCGCAGAACACATGCTGTATGCCCTCTTCACGGGAGAACGCGGCTTGTTCATCCGCGATCGCTACGGAAATGCAGTCAGCGAGCTGGCGTTCGAGGCTCCAGTGGAGTTGAGTGAAAATTCGGATACGGTGCGTGTTGAGTTCTCCTTTGAGTCTTAGTTTACTCTTAATATATTCCCCAGAGTGTCCTCAATGGTATTCCCATGGTTGGATACGGCGCTTCGGATCTCGGTGTACGGCGAATTGCGGAGCATAGCGAGGCGGTTACGCGCGCGAGCTGAAATTTAATGCTGAGCCTCGGGTTCTCGATCAGCGCAATTACATTCTGGTCCGCCGCGTGCGCTCCGAATGTTATTTCTACTTCGTTGGGAGCTCAACAGAAATATCACTGTCTTTGGGGAGAGTTTGGCGCGACTATGTAGGTGGAAATACGGGCGACTTTCTCCGTTTCGAGGTTGCTTTGTTCAGAGTTTTTAAATGTAAATTTGCCTGATAATTTGGACTCGGTTACTTTACTTCAATTCCGAAATTCCTTACAGCTATTTTGCCAGAATATCAAGAGGACACTTGAGCTGACCCGACAGCTTCGCGGCTTGGGTTTGCGTGTGGCATGGGTTGTGTCTTGCATGGCCACGATACGCTGTGTTCTCTTCATCCCCTACACCCAGATATTCTCTGAAAGTATCCCCCTGAGACTGAGACGCTGCTGGAGGGAGTGATGCATGATGTTCCATGACAAGACTGAGGAACTGGATCTGGAGCTGTCGTGACCAATCGCGAATAGTTCGTTCCCACCCAAGATTCAAGTTATGTAACTTGGCAAAACAGATTCTCAAATCAGCGAGCACTAAACTAAAGCTTAGACCAAGGGCAAAGAATCGTACATCACAGATCGTTAAGTCGTAAACCGGGAAACGCGAGTCGTAAATCTCAATTCGTAAGTAAATCGTAAAGCAAGTAGAACGTGGCCGAACCGCGAGCAAAGCGGCAGATTTCAGCAGGAAAGAAATTCGCGAGCATTGACGAAAAAAGAAATCGACCACGGCGTCCCGCTTCACTGCAGACGGACTTGGATCAGTAGTGGGGGCAGAAGAAAAACGGAGATCTCACGGAAAAGAACATCCGCCCCTTCTGGTTGTCATGCAAGGGCATGAAATCGTCTTGATAAGCCGTGAGGTTCCCCGAGGTATCTGTCACACCAGATTCAGAAAAGTCTCCGGCAGCCTGGGTCGGATCGAAGTGGATCTTCGCGCGCGCACAGACTGTGTCGGCATCTAGATGAAATAGGTGAGTCTATACTCATGCGTAATGGCCTTCGTTTATTTAAACTCACAGTACACGGGCGCAGGGATTGAGACGGAGCGCGTCGAACCGGCGTAGACGTGGCACAAGGCGAAGGACAAGGCGCAAGTTGCATTGTGTCCGCCCTGTTGGCAAAGAGTGGGTTGGGTGTGGAACCAATAAAGAGGCAACTCACGTCAACTTGTTCTCCTAGAAAGCCGTTTGATGAGTCGGCAAAGATTAATGTTCGACAGATAAGTACTCACGTCATATAGAACCTACACGGACTCGTTAAGTGACGCAGGATGACGGTTAAGGAGCTTTACGAACCGAATAATGACCAGGGCGACTAGTTCCCAAAAGCCCGCCATGGCTTTGAAGATAAAAATCAAACTCGGTGGGATGACCGATATCACGATCAACAACGGTCCCCGCGGGACAATTTCCACTGCGATCCGCATCTCTGTCGTTCACCGGGAAGAGCCTAATTTCATGAGCTACTAGATCACACGCGAGCAAAAATCAACACACCTTACATGGTGCCTTTTCCCAACAATGACTAGGGTGATCTGGGGATTGATTTTCAATTCTTCACAGGCGGCTGGAAGGACGATCAGCATTATCCAAGTCGATTGAGAATGGCAGGAACCTTTGATCAGCGGCAATTCTGTGGGCGAAGGTTAATTTAGGCGTTGAAAATGACAAGTGTAAGTTACCCAGATCGAGCACTTGCTGGAATTGGCCTTCCGAGATGCCATCTACAGAAGCTGGTTGAGGACAACGAATTATCTGAGCAGGACAACACGGACCTCAGTAGAAGATCAAACGCTTGGGCGCCTTGAGCGACAACGGCACCTTTTCGACAGCCTCCCGATACGACATGTACTTGGTCAAGGTTTGCTGTGGGCGGCGTAAGTTGGAGTGAACAATGAAACTGGACATACATACGATACACATGCGTTTCAGGTCCGAGATGAGCTCTTGCCTTGACGCCTGAACGCTCTGCGACGCCACGTATTTAGCGGCGTAGGAATCCACGCTCGAGACCACCGCAGCATAGGAGGGACGGCCGTTGGTCCCGGCGCTGAATTAAGGTCAGAGAACATGAAAATGAGACGAAAAGAAGTTGTACCCGGGATGCATCACCTGGATTGGGGATTAGCAAGGCGCACACAGAGAACAAATAGAAACACGGACATCCGCTCCCATCACGACAGTGGGGTTGCGTGGGTCGGATAGAATGGTGACTTGGGTAGGATCAGGGTTCACATTAATACCTCCCAGTTTGACGTTGATTCTGAAAACAAATAAATATAACCTTAAAGTCGGAGACACAGGAGAAACAAGACGCACTTCAAGGCAACGTTTGCCCAGAATTGCATGTTCGCTCGAGTGCAGTTACGTGCTTTCAAACACTGGGTCGCAACTCCCCTCTACAACGATCTTTATGAGAACGAGTCGATGAAAAAATGGGATGTACGAACCGTTACGTCGCCCCAGCTACACCAACTGCAGTTAGCACAGCTAGTATGAGGTCCTCAGCAACACGTACTGTTTGACAATGGTGTAGATGTCGTTTCCGCCTTCAGGAAGGATTACAACAAACAAAGTCGGAGCGACCTTTTTTTCGGTGGCACAGATACCACCAGCCCTCAAGAGTTGCTAGCGAATGATCGGGATCAGGCACATGGAGGGAGAAGGTGGTGGGTGACTGACGTCTGGAATGCTGCTTTGAGAATTGATACGATGCAAAATGGGCTGCGGGTGGACAACAGTCATGCCTAGGTTTGTAAATATCGGTCACTTGCATAGTGGGAAAGAAATACCTGTGCTGCGGCAGCCGTCGACGAAGCCTTTAACGACATCTTGTAGGAGGGTTTCGCGTAGGCGGGAATCGAACACCACGAGAACCCAGGCCGCGATGGTAGCGGGCCGGTAAAACGTCTTGTCCGCCCTAAAACGAAGAATGTTTAAACATAATAATTATATCGTCAACGGACACACATATTCCAGCTCCCATTTCTCGGTTGCTAAGGAACGGGTCAGAGACACAAAAGCTACTCCGCAGCCAGGTGGACGTACAATACTCGCAGCTTTACCTCCAGCCCCGTACTTCAGCGTCGGGGCTGTTAAGACGCGGGCTTTCGTCGACACCACAGTCGGATTGACGCGGAGCCCGAATTTTCGGACGTACTCCGATTGGCCGTAGGCGAGAACCTATGTCGGGTAATAGAAGAAATAAGATAAGTGTGATTACTTACTTCCATGCCCTTCCCGATACTAGCGAGGCGGTCCTTCGGGGCCTTTGTAGCGAAGGTCACAAGGTCGGCCTTCTTCTCGTCGGGTATTTCTTTCCGGCCGGACAAGTTGCCCAGGCAAAACGTTGCAGAGCTCGAGCGGGATGATCGCGCCCTGGCCAACCTGTATCGAAAAGATCATCAGCAAACAGGGTAAACCAAAAAAAAAGGAGAGGTTGGGCTTACTTCGACGCAGAGAAGACCCGGGAACTGGAGGGGCTGGCCCGTCGTGTCCTGGAAGTACCTGGCGACAGTCATGGTACGGCCCTCGCGCATGACGAACGTGACGTCGCTGGCGCCCTGCTGGGTCAGCTTGCGCACCACGCGCGCGCGGCTGGCACCACTGCCGGGGTTTCTGCTTGTGTCGCGGGTTTCCACGCGAATGCCCGCGAGGAAGCGCGCCAGCTTGACGCGCCGGCGGTCGTCGAGGTTCCTCGAGAGTATGAGCGGGTCATTTTGGCCGAGGAAGGAGAGGCAGAGGTTGATGAGGGGGCCCGGCTGGTACATCACGCCGGTCGAGATGTCGACGTTGATGAGCATCCGGCCGACCGCGGGCCTGATGCTTTGGAAATATCCGCGCCACAATACCAGGCCTTTTGGAACAATTAGACGTCTGCCAGCTACAAAGGGACTTTTGAATTACCTGCGCCGATGGCCTTCGATCCCTCAGAGGTAAAGAACGAGCGACCCTTGACAGGGAACCTCTGCGAAGGCTCCATGCGAATCACGACATTGAGGGCCTCAAACAAGTCTCAGAATATACAGAAGTCTCGACGAGGGATGAACGTACCATCAACGCGGTGCTGACCGTGTTGTCGTGGGACTGTTGTCCTTGAATAAAGCGATGAAGAATCCTGGGTGGTATGTCAACAGGTCTCTGGAACGCACGAAGCCCGTCGCGTTACCAGCGTCACCTTCCCACCGGTCCCCGGGCCACCGGATCTCTATAGGCGTGCTAGACCCGCACCATAGCTCAAGCAGCTCGAGCTCCAGCCGCCGCAGCCGCGCGCCGCTGGAGGGGAGCCAACACGCCACGTTCAGATTCAGAATGTTGTGTCACAACCCTAGAACAACGCGTCGGCAACGCGTCGTGGCACACCATGGCCGCGCAGAGATGAGACGGGAGGTGGGCAGGCGCTCAGCGCGCAGTGCGTCCGCTGCTCGAGCAGCACGAAGACCGTGTCGTGAAAACCCAGCTGCGTGCGGTCGAGGTGCGGTCGAGGTGCGGTCGAGGTTTGGGACCGGATGGATGTACGGGTACGCGCGCCGGGCAGCGTGCTTGGAGCGGGGCAAAGTGAATCCCGCATGCTCGGTACACCGTCTGCGGCGTCCCGAAAACCCAGGCCGCTGCATGCACGTCGCCGAGCTGCAGCGCGGACGCACCTTCTTGAACACCACGCCGTGCGGTCGAGATGCGGGATAGACGGATCCGGCGGACGGGCAAGCACGCCATGCGAGTACTGATAAGGCGGCAGTGACCCCCAGAACGAGCCGCTGCCCGCCGGCCTTGCCACAGCGCAGGCGCACCTCCTCGACCCCGCGTCGCCTCGAAAGCGCATCGTGGCATAATCCAGGTGCGGCAGCGCGCGGCGGATGAGATGAGATGGGTAGCGAAAAGTCCGGCAGGCAGGACTGGATGCAGGTGGGCGCCGGTGCCCTGCGCGGTGTATATGAGATGCACAGAAGGTGGAGAGAAGACAGTTGGTCGGTTGGTGTAGTCGAGTCTCAAACTAAACTGCTTGGGCACCTGCGGCCATCGATTCGATCGCTCAGCCCCGTCCTGCAAGATCTTCTCGAGCAACTTGGGGTGGGGAGAGCTCTCCTGCCGCTGCGCCGATGGACAGAACAGCAGGAGAAGACGCTTGCGTGTAGTGCGCGCGACGTTAGGAGGCAGCAAGAGCGTGAGGATGGATGACGGAGGATGGCGCACGATGGGGAGCGATGCATCCACGTCCCGCGCCCGGACACACGCCAGAAACGTGACGGCGTCGACAGTACCCGGCTACGGGCTGGGGCAGTCGAGCCCCTCGTGCACGGCACACTCAGCCCCGCCCGACTTGATCTTCTCGAATCGAGGCAGACTCTCGATCACCTCGGAAAGGGGGTGGGTAGGCGCTCGGCGAGCGCGCGGGGCGTCCCCTCCTCGAGCAGGACAAAGATCGCACGACGACTCGGGACTCGGGACTCGGGACTCGGGACTCGAGGCCGGATGGATGGATGGATGAGTACGTCGTGTCGGCCCTAGCCACACACCACCCGCCTGTGTGTTGTCTGAGGAGCCACACCGCCACGGCCACGTCCACCGAGCTGCAGCGCAGAGTGGGTGCACCTCCTCGAACACCGTGTACGTCGTCGGGAAGCACATCGGGATTGCCCTACTGTCGAGGTACGGCTGGGCAACGCGCGGCGATTAACGGCGGGATGCGATGTATTGTGACGTAGGCGCCGGTTCAAGCGAGCGCGGCTGCATGCACTAGAGGAGGGCGTGGTGGCGTGCGGGAGCTGCCGATACGAGGGTAAACCTGGATTGCGTAGGGGGAAGAGGAGATGCGGTCGTCGGCGGTGGGGGAGGTAAGGGCGGGTATTGACGCAGCCTCCTTGGGCTTGGGATGACGGTTGGCGACAACGAAGTACCACTGGGCTTGTGATCGAGGGTGTGGGCGGGACGAGCGAGGTTTGTGGGTTGGGAGGAGGCCTCCCTCGTAAACGGACACGAACGGGATTGCCCACAGTTAATGCTGGCGTAGTGGGTGCAAGAGGCAGAACACGCAGGTCTTCCTACAACAGTACATCAGCGTAGGCTAGGATCAACGTGTACAGCTTATTGCCGTTTTCAGAATAGTTGTCTTTTGCGTCCAAACTTCTGAAGCCCGTAACTCCATAGCCACTTGCTCAAATCACAATTTTTTTATATCATTGAACTCGCCTCATCGGGGGCTACACGGCCCTGCCATTTTGTCAAGATTTCGCTGATGCAAATATCCTTTTTTCGGCACGCTCAAATGGAGTCGGCGGGCTCTAGCACTCTAGATATTTGATGTAACATTCTGTATTTTGAATATGTTGTTCTTTGACATTCTCCTGAGGCTGCCCCAGGCCAAGAATCCCGGCCGATATCCCACTAAGCACTTTGTTCAGTAACGACATGTGACCGTGTTGATCAAACACGTCAACTCTCTTCGACTCTCTGTCATCTCTTGTGTAATGACCTGCGGCAAGTCTCTGTCTGACGACTTTCGGGGGCAATCCTCAACATGGCCCGCACCCTTGATGTCCATGCTATCTGCCATTACACTGGCTGCAAGAAGCGGACCGTTGAAAGAGTTCTTGAGGACTACCGCAAGAAAGGAACTGTCATGCGGGAGCACCTCAAGCTAGAAATGCATGGAGCAAAGAGAATTATGTCCATTGGTGATATAAGACTACATTGGACGTCTAATTGCCTTTGCGAGCTCAAGAATTCCGTAGTTCATTACCAGTTTGGTCCAACATAGTCCTGACATATATCTTGATGAATTACGGGAACAACTGGAGGACACCCGGGGATCTGTTATCACTAGATCCAGTAGGCCTTTTCAAAAAAGCCATGCTAAGTACTGTAGCAGCTTTTTTTTTGTAAAAGACCATGGTATCTCTCAAATAGCCCAAAAGGGAGTCTTCCGCTCATGTAGCCCGGTTTATTGCCGTGGCACATCTCAATTAGGTGGCATACGGGGCGGTTAGCACGATCCAGACAATAAGCGGCCTTTTATTCCAATGATGGTATATACACATATTTGCCAGTCCTAATTAGATAGTTCCGGGAATTTCCGTAAAATATCCGTAAAATGTCCGTAAACTCAGCAAAAAAAATGCCGCTGTACACAGGCATGACCCACCTGTTAATACCATATATCACCTCTAGTTAGAGGTACTAAACACATGCTGTTGGCCGCTCTAAGTAGAGGTGCTTGAGTGAAATCGCCTATGCTGCAGAATATGCTGCAGATATGCTGCAGCATATGCTCCATTCACATTTAGAACTTTCGTTTTGCAGTGAGTCTTAGGTAATAATGATGACGCTGCTGCCCGCTGTCGGGGCGGGAGGCGCGATTTCCAAAAAAGAAAACTCTGCAGAAAAAGACGGAAAAAATACATTAAAAAATACTCGTACAATACTCCAAAAAAAGACTCTGCAGTCAGTCCATGGCTGGGTGCCACCTGGGAGGTCCCTTGCGGCCCTTCACTCCCTGGACCGTATTCACCTTGTTTCCCCTCCCCCCAGTGGCAGAGTCCGTTGGGCTGGCGGCATCAGCCACGCTTGGCGTGGAGTCATTCTGCGCTGACAACACCGCAGACCCTTTCCACACCGGCGTTGGTCTAGGCCGGGGCTTCAGCATCACCACAGGTGCTTCCTCAACCCTCTGCTTCTTCTGCTTCCTCCCCGCCTCCTCCTCGTTGTCCGGTGCGCACCTCTTCGCTCCACCTATACTCCTGCTGTTGTGCTTCCTCTCTCCCCCCCCATGTCCCCCTTCCCCTTGTCATCTCCACTGCCTTTCTTGCGCTTCACAGGCTTTGCCGTGTCCTTCACATGTGTCTTCCCCTTGTCCTTCCCAATCGACCCTGATTCCCTGTCGCCGCCCCCGCCCTTCCCCTCCTTCATCCTTGCCTCGCGCCTTGTTTTCGTCACCTGCCCCAGCTGCAACAACCACACCCGCTTCTCCTCGACCAACATCTGCGCAATTGGCTTGTGGGGCCCATCATCTTCGGCCTCGTCCTCCACTTCCTCGATGTCCTGCATCCTCGCTCCCTGCCTCTTGCGTCCCTTCGCCTGCACACAGACCTCCCCCTCCCCCTCGTCTTCATCCCTTTCTCGCCTATCCTCATTGCTGTCCCACCCGTCCTTGTCCTCCTTGTCCTCCTTGACCTCGTCGCCCTTCTCCTCATCCTTGTCCTGGCTACCCTCGTTGTATTCCCCCCCCTCTTTGATGCTGTCCTCTGCAGCCTTGACTTCCGCTTCTTCCCCTCCACCTCCCTGGCCGCCACCATAGCATCGTGCTTCTTGATCAGCTGATTCTTCTCCCCAGCGGTCAGTACCTTCCACCTCGTGGTCCCGCACTTCAAGGAGTCGTAGAGGATCTGCAGCTGCCCAACTGCTGACTGTAGGGACATTCATTTGAAGTCGAACCCCTGCAGCCAGTTCACCAGGCCGACATTCTTCCCCAGCACAAGTGACTTGATGTAATTCTCGTAATTCATTGCAACCTTCGTACAGCCCAGGATATTCTCTGCGCTTGACAGTCAGTAAAGCACTTCGCTCATTACACCCCGAACGACTTATGAAGCCCAGTCTTGATGATGGCGGTGCATTCCTTCTGAATTGCGGCCAAGGTGTCCACCCCCATTTCTCCTGCGTCTCACATGTCAGCGCCCATCCTGCGGCCTGTCTTGAAGAACGACCTACTTCGCTCTCTGCTCACCGCCCACAACTCAAATAGGGCTGCAACGTCTGCGGGGTCTCTCTTGAGCACCTCCCAAATGAATATTCTAGCGCACCCTATGACTGAATAGTCACAGGGATCATTTTGTTGTGGATATGGCCCCGCTGTAATGGCAAACCTTAAGCTTGGCACGGGGCGTGGAAACTAGTGGGGAATCCGAAGAGAAGAAAGGATGAGGATTCCCATACTAGGCGAAACCTTATATACAATTGGTAACTACCCAGTAGCACGTGTCCGGAGGTATCTACAGTGATTGTGGGCCTGATCGCACAGCACATGTCAACAAGAGCGGACGGATGTCCCGGGTGGTTTGGCGGACAGATATATGGCCACGGAAGTATCCGGAGCGCCGGGCGGAATACCATCTGAAGTATCTGGAGCCGGCCCGGATGGAAAGGCGTCCGAAGCGCCTGAAGCATCCGGGGCGGGTCCGGATGGAAAACCGTCCAAAGCAGCCAAGGCGGGGGTTCCCCTGACACCCACGAAAACATCACGAAGCCAATCATCCCCATGTGCTCCGCCAGCGCGGTGTAACGGTGACTATGGGGCAGGCGATGAAATAACCACAAACCAAACCTTGTAAATGAATATGCGGTGAAATGGCGTAACATAAATGCGCGGCATCTAGGGCTAATTTTGCGATTTCCTATGACCAGTATTTATACAACGGGAAGCAACTAGCACTTCTGTTGTTACTAGCATCCTAGCTAGTACACAGACCACTTGTTAGGTGATATAAAGGAGAGTCAGAGCGAGCCCTAACTGCTGACTGTAGCACGAGGCTACACTAGTGTGACACGCTAGCTGCTAGCTGAGTGTACAAACAACCAGGGATTAAACCACTGCCTATACATTCATGAGACATGACCTAGGAGGCTCTAGTAGTCCAGATATGACTTGTGATGGTGGAAACAGTGCACTTCTTATATGACTAGGAATAGCTAATTGATAGGTATTGCGAACAAATACCTAAAACAACCAACCACAACCAATCTACCTCCAAAGATCTAAGTGCTTCTCTTTGTGTGTTCGGGTCCAGGCCGTAGTATGCGACCAGCAGGTTTGAACAAATACAAGTTTGATTTATAGGCTTCTAACAACACTCTACAACGTACTAGCAATATGCAGCCGCCAACAACAACACTGCTAGGAACCTAGGGATGGTCCGGGGGTGTGTTTATATGGGGTGGATACAAGATGGCTGGACTGCTAGGTCGAGAACACCAGGGCAGAGGTTTGTAGGTTTGTAAAAATCCTTGCCTTAGGCAACCTAAGGACTACTGAGGCTAACTCCAAATGACTTCAAGTCTCAAACGGCAAGACTCTCCTTGACCGCTGACCTATTCCTTAACCAAGAACAGGAACCTTTCTGCTTTTATCGGCACTAGCTCACTACAAGCCTCCAGCTAGCGACCCAACACACTACAACAGACCTTCTGTCTATATCGGGGTGAAGGCGAAGTAACTGACAAGTTATAGCCAAACTAGAGGTGGGGGCACCTAGTCTGTCTTCTTCTTAGTGGGCTCAAGCCAACACACAATCCACCTAGCAAGCAATCCAACACACTACGACAGAGCTTCCGTCTTGTCAGGGTGAAGGCAAAGTCACTAGCGCAAACTGCAGCTGGGTCTTGAAGAGAACACCCTTATTTTATATGTGGAGGTCTAGGACCAACAACACAAAATCCTCAACTTAGTCACTCGATGTCTCCAGAGTCCACAGTCTACTGATTCCAATATAAAGACTACTACAAGTGAAGTTCGGTATCAACCTCCACTAGCAGCCTGAGTACACTTCATGTTTTTGCAGCGAGTTTGTACCGTGTAGCACCAGCTTCGTCCAAAGTCTGGGGCATAATGTTCTTAGACCGTAGTCTGTTCTGCGCTCCCTTTTATACTACTGGGTTCGAGTTACATGTGAAAAGAGAGCTGAATAATACAATAAGCAATATTAGATGATAAGAAATACGGTCAGCCAATGAGACGACTGCCATTTGGTTTTGGGACTGGTTTGATATATGCCAGGTCAGCCTCGCTGACCAGCTAGTGTTCAACTGTGGGTATATCAACTGATCCTCAGCCCTCCGTCTATGCCGAGCACCACTTCCGGACCAACTGGCGATGTAGCTGGTGGTCTAGGTCATCTCTACTCTGTCAGAGTGTCGATCTGTTACATCTAGACAACGCAGTGTTGTGACCGACATCAAATGGTCATAGCTCGTTGGTCAGAACATCGATCAGACCTCCAGTCATCGGTACAGCCTGTACGATCGTCCCTAGCTCCGTTCCAATAGCCTGCTTGCTATTCCCTTCGCCCTAGCTGCCCAGATCGGGCACGAGCCTCGTGTTGCTTCATCTCTTATGTTGTGGTATGTCTTTTTCAGCACCCTAGCCGGTCGCTAAGTCACCAGGAGGTGTGTTTGTGTTATCTGGTGTATCCCGCTGAGGTGGAATAGTGACCCGATAAACGAAATGCGGTGTCTGGGAGTGTTCCCAAACGAAATAACAACAACAAGCTTGATCTCCCAATTAGAGATATAAACCACCCCTCACGGAGGGCTCCAGATGATCAATGTGCTCTGAACCTATCAAGAAAATACCAATCAAACCAAACCTACACACAGAGGTGCGTCGGAACGGAACGGAAGTGCTCGAGACGTGCACAGACGAGTATCAGACCCTGGTACAGGGCCTTATAAAAGGTTGCAGGGAATGGAATAGACCTCAGAAACGAGGAGAGAGTGTTGTGTTGCTTATAGAAGTCCTTGGAACAAAGTCCAAGTACTTGAGCCTTGTTCTGAGTGAACCGGAATGGAACCGGAACAGACAGGAAAGCTAGTAGAATACAACGAGAGTGCCGATGCGAATGGAACCCTTGCTGTACAAGTGTTCTGGCTAGATCTGATTGAACGAGGGTAGACCCGAACAAACAGGAAGCACAGTAGCACAGTGATGTAAAGCTTTGCAGCTATGAGAAACAAACGAGAACGAGTTGCGGGGGTTCTCCAAAGCGGGGTGGAGGCCGATTCCAAGCGTAGACAGTACAGACAATAGTGGGTTCCGATTCCAAGCTCTTTGCAACATAACCCAAACAACCAAGTGCATACTCAGCACAATCCCAATAGTTCTAGTCACTTTCAGACTATTCCAGACAAGCGGCAAGTCGGATCTCAAGGATACCAATAACAAAGAAAAGATTCCAAGCCAAGATGAATTCTAAGAGACACCTTGTTCGAACTCCCCGGTATCTGCCCAATTCGCAAGTGTTTCCGCCTACTAGCCGTGGGGTGATTCTGTGAAGTTGCCCAAGATGCCCCTGCTACTAAATACAAAGCCCTGAAACACATGGAAACGTCCGAGAATAAGTAAGTATGAGTAAAATAGTCTGTTTATCTGTCCGACTTCCGTGTATCCGTCGTAAGAATGGGTATCTGAGTCCTTCCATTGGCTGCCCATGTCAAGCACACCATCCTGGTGCGATCCTGTGCACATGTACAATCGGTCAAACTGTGCCCGACCCATCACAACCGATCGCCTATGTCGATCCTGACTGTATACGCTGTTCCTCCCAATGCCTGTGCCCTCCCATCTACCGGAACGTCTGGAACAGAAGCTTCCAGTCTGTAGCTCTTCAGGGATACCGCATTTGAAGTACTTCCCAGTATGGGTACTTGTTCCAGGAGCCGACGAGTGTAGGTCCAAGTGATCGGACCCTCGCTTAGTGACCATCTCTTATCCGGAACGCCCGTGGAACCATCAAGATGTGATGTTCCCAGCCCCTTCCAGTGATCATCTGATCAGAACACAATACACGTCCAATGTCCAACACACTACAACAGGATTCCAGTCTGTCCCCGTCTAGTTCCGTGAGCGGGAATAGAGTAGACTTCACGTTCCACTTGTTCAGTGGGCTACATATCTCCTACAGGTTTCAGAGCAAGCACATGCCAATGGTTCCAGAGTGTTCCTCTCCGTTCCCATCCGTTACTCAGTGGTTTCTGCCCAGCCAGCTACTTGGGAACCTCAGTACTGACGCTTCTGGAGCGTAGCCGGCACATGTCTTGTCATGAAAACACGAAAAAGCGAAGATTTCATGGGTGGACAAATCCCGTGCTTATCAACACGACACACACACTTACTTGCAGGGTGGTTTCTGGGGTCCCAGCCCACAAATGCGTTGAGGAATATCACCTATCACTTGCCAAACATGGTCCAAGTACCGCCCAGTCATCAAACCAAAGCTGTCCAGTCCATGTTGCCATAGGAATAGGGCCGGAACAGAGTCAGAAGTGCATGGTCGTAACAAGGCCCAAATTTCTAAAATAAAACCAAATTACCCTGAATTAGTGAAGGAGGTTTTTTCTGATAAAGAAGCATCACAATAACAACTCAAGAACAACATTAGTGATTAGGCTTTGATAAGAAAGAACTACTGAGAACAGGATATTACATGGAGAAAACAAGTACTATTTGCAAGACTGCACATTTTCCACTAGAGAATAACATTTGGCCCATTCTGTACCATGTTTAAAATAATCATATGAGAAGTGAGTCTGTTTTTGACCAATCACCATGGTGTTAAGGGGCATCCAAAATCCTGCTGTATGATAAGGAGGGAGCCAGATCAGTAGGTTTCCATGAGAAGACATCCAGTCATCATTGGCTATATACCAGAATGGTGAACCACCTGGGGCTGTATTCTAAGAAAAGGTTTAAGCAAAAATGAAATGTGTGAGTTATTGAACATACAGGAATATTTTTACTTGGACACATCACTGTGATCTGGTTTTCTTTCCAGATGCACAGTGTGTTGTCTTCAGAGCCAGAGGCAATGTGCTTCCCATCTGGGGAGAAGGCCACTGACCGAACTGAGTCTGTGTGGCCCTCAAGAGGCTCACCAACAGCAGTGCCACATTGGGCATCCCAGATGCGCAGTGTCTTGTCGTCAGAGCCAGAGACAATGTGCTTCCCATCTGGGGAGAAGGCCACTGACCAAACTGAGCCTGTGTGGCCCTCAAGAGGCTCACCAACAGCAGTGCCACTCTGGGCATCCCAGATGTGCAGTGTGTTGTCAGAAGAGCCAGAGACAATGTGCTTCCCATCTGGGGAGAAGGCCACTGACCAAACCGGATCTGTGTGGCCCTCAAGAGGCTCACCAACAGCAGTGCCACTCTGGGCATCCCAGATGCACAGTGTGTTGTCCTCAGAGCCAGAGACAATGTGCTTCCCATCTGGGGAGAAGGCCACTGATTGAACCCAGCCTGTGTGGCCCTCAAGAGGCTCACCAACAGCAGTGCCACTCTGGGCATCCCAGATGCGCAGTGTGTTGTCAGAAGAGCCAGAGACAATGTGCTTCCCATCTGGGGAGAAGGCCACTGAGCAAACCCAGCCTGTGTGGCCCTCAAGAGGCTCACCAACAGCAGTGCCACTCTGGGCATCCCAGATGCGCAGTGTGTTGTCTTCAGAGCCAGAGACAATGTGCTTCCCATCTGGGGAGAAGGCCACTGACCAAACCGAACTTGTGTGGCCCTCAAGAGGCTCACCAACAGCAGTGCCACTCTGGGCATCCCAGATGCGCAGTGTTTTGTCATAAGAGCCAGAGACAATGTGCTTCCCATCTGGGGAGAAGGCCACTGACCGAACCCAGCCTGTGTGGCCCTCAAGAGGCTCACCAATAGCAGTGCCACTCTGGGAATCCCAGATGCGCAGTGTGTTGTCTTCAGAGCCAGAGACAATGTGCTTCCCATCTGGGGAGAAGGCCACTGACATAACCCAGCCTCTGTGGCCCTCAAGAGGCTCACCAACAGCAGTGCCACTCTGGGCATCCCAGATGCGCAGTGTTTTGTCATAAGAGCCAGAGACAATGTGCTTCCCATCTGGGGAGAAGGCCACTGACCGAACTGAGTCTGTGTGGCCCTCAAGAGGCTCACCAACAGCAGTGCCACATTGGGCATCCCAGATGCGCAGTGTGTTGTCTTCAGAGCCAGAGACAATGTGCTTCCCATCTGGGGAGAAGGCCACTGACCAAACCCAGCCTGTGTGGCCCTCAAGAGGCTCACCAACAGCAGTGCCACTCTGGGCATCCCAGATGCGCAGTGTGTTGTCTTTAGAGCCAGAGACAATGTGCTTCCCATCTGGGGAGAAGGCCACTGACCAAACCGAACCTGTGTGGCCCTCAAGAGGCTCACCAACAGCAGTGCCACTCTGGGCATCCCAGATGCGCAGTGTGTTGTCTTCAGAGCCAGAGACAATGTGCTTCCCATCTGGGGAGAAGGCCACTGACCAAACCTGGCCTGTGTGGCCCTCAAAAGGCTCACCAACAGCAGTGCCACTCTGGGCATCCCAGATGCGCAGTGTGTTGTCTTCAGAGCCAGAAACAATGTGCTTCCCATCTGAGGAGAAGGCCACTGACATAACCTGGCCTGTGTGACCTGTAAGCCTTGTTAACATTGCTGGCCACCCAGTCCACTGTTCTTTTTGCCATGACAGTAATTGAGGGAATTGTTTGTGAAAACACTTCCTCACAGTTGACTCTCTAGGTGCTAGTGGCAATGCCGATATATAGATATGAGGTGTGCTCTCTGTAATTGCTGGTTGAAAGTTCCAAATGAACTTTCTTGCATCTTCAAGAAATGGAAAGATGCTGTGATCCTAACAGGCTATATGTTTAGTCTTGTATTGCAGACAATACACCATTTCCTCACCTTTGCCCACATCACGAGCCTTGACAAAGCCCCAAGACTATTTGGTACCCAACCACAAAGGCTCATGACTTCAAGCCAGAACAAAAAATTTTGATGCAGAAAGTCTTCTGCTCTGGTGACAGCCTCAGAGTTGAAAGTTGTTGCTACAAGATGGTCCACCCAGTAGTGGCATGAATATTGCAGACAATGGGAGATGTACTTTTCTACTCGGACATGAAGATCAGATATATCTCTGTTCCTCTTGTATGATGTTGGTAGATCACATATATTGAACCTCAGTTCATTATTCATGATGTGGATCAGATTGGATGCTAGAATTTGCTGTTGTTCTTGTGTTCCACATAGAAGATCTGGCCGTCGCTCTTTTACTTGGACTGTCATGAACTCTCTAAATGACAGGTGTATCAGCTGTACTTTGCCTTGATCATCCTCTGGAATGCCAATCACTGCACTTAGAGGGGTCAATATGTTTTCAATTTCATTCCTTTGCATGTTAAGCAAATCTCCAAGAGCATGCAGATCCAGCGGCTCCAGTAAATTAAACACTGTGCCCAGTACCTCCATAGAATGTTTATACTGCTCTTGACGAGCAGCATCATTCCCAGGATTTGGAATAGCCTCATTGACAATTTGGAAGTACAAATGGCTCAAACCATGGCCAAGGCCTGATTTAAGATGTTTCATAGATACTCCTGGGGGAATTTTGGGTGATCCTTGCTGGATGTATCGAACTGCAGTTTGCAGCATAGATGAAGAGACCATCAGCCTGTTGTGTGATAATATCCACATCTTGTGTCTGAGCCTTCCAAATATCCTTTGGTTTCCATGTACTTCCATCGAGGTTATGATGGATATAAAGATGGATGTCCTTACTGACAGTGGATTTGTCAATTTCATCCAGGAGGACTCTGTGCATCATTGAAGATAAATCATCATGCTTGAGGTAGGATGGAACATCTGGACGACCTGTCAAAAGGAACCGGATGTGGCAAGGTATTCTGTTGATGCTGTCTGAGAGCCATCCAAGAAAAATCTGACCACGATCTTGTTTATGATGTCTGCAATCCTGTCCACAATCCTGCTGGTGGTCTTTTTCACATTCATCCAGGGCATCCAAACAAATAATCCAAGGGGTTGTGCAAGATGGCATTTTGGCCAGTATTCCTACAACAAGATGCTCAAACTGCTCTTCTGCTGCTGCACCAAGGATTTTTGGATTTTCATCCAATATTTTCACAAGGAGATCCTTGAAGCTGGAGCTATAACATGCAAGCTGATATGCCAAGGTGACTGGGAGACTGGCGATCAATCTGCGCTCCTGGTAGTTCCGAGAGAAGAAAAAAGATGCTGCTAGACATTTCTGTTTTTCAAGTTCAATAGCAATTGTCTTGGCTATGGTTGATTTGCCAGAGCCTGCAGAGCCACTGAGCATGACAATCCTCTGAGATCCATCTGAGCAGCAAGTCAAGCAGGTCAAACAAGTGATTAGATTGTTAATTATGTCTTTCCGTGTCCCTGGAAGGCATTTGTCTGGGGTATTTTCAGCATTATAGTGAGCTGAGACATATTTGAGCTTTGCAATGAGTTCTTTGTTGAGTTAGCTAACAGCTCTGAGAATAGATATTGAGTACATACATTGGCCTTTAGCTTCATCAACAGTTCCTTTGAGCTCTTTGACTGATGCAAAGACATGTTAGCAAATAGACCAGAGACAAATATCATGTAAGCACATACACTCAGCCTTTTGAGTTGCATGCACTACAGAAGTAAATTGCACAGTAGGGCCCTCTCCAGTACCTCCAGCACCCCCCTGTACACCTCCTCCCCCACCACTGCCTCCTTTACCACCTGAGAAAAGTCAAAACTTTTTTAGCATCACAATCAATTTCCCTCGCACCATAGATGTAGTTATTGGTTATTTGGAAACTACTACCTTGGCCATGAGTTGTCCTGGTTTCATTGGCAGTTTCTTTGACCTCTTTGACTAATACAATGCATGTTAGCTAATAGGCCTAAGATAGATCTCAAGTACATACAGTCAGCCTTGGCTTCATCCACAGTTTTCTCAATGTGTTCAACTAATGCAAGTTCAGCATTTGGTAAATTAAAAATCAAGATGAATAATTGTTCAGATAATGGAGTAGAAAAGACATGCATACCTGTATTGACCAATTTCTCAACTGAAATGGATCCAGAGAACTAAGGAAAAATATTAGAACATGCTGCCAAACAATGGGAATACACACAGTAAATTCTAGGATGTTGCTTGCTATGTCATCCCTCAAGCTTTGAATCTGTTCCATGTACTCCCCGCCCTTCATCATTTGTTTGATACCACTCTTTGCAGCCAATGATTCACATTCATCAACAAATGGTTCCAGCATTCTGGAATCCAGAAACAAGGGATTAATTCTGAACTTGTGTTTCAAGTAGTGGAACATACAATGCCAGCTCAGTCAGGTGCTTTTTGAGTTCACCATCACAGCTCGACGTGTCAATCCCGATCAACCCCTCCAGATGCGGCTTCAGCTTGGCTAGATCGCCCTTGTCGGATCGCATATCCTGGTACATAGGTGTCGGATGATAAAGCTTACCATATAGAGGACAAAGTCACGCACTTGAATCATTTCCGCCACTGCAAGGACACTACCGAGTGCGGCCTCCGGTCCAGGGGTGCCGATGCCGGTGGCACATTCCTTGGCAAGCCTGAGTACCGGAATAGCTTCTGTATATCCGTGTCGGAAAAGGCCGGAAGGACGGAAGGCCGGAAAGACGTAAAGGCCGGAAAGACGGATAGGGCCGTAAGTGATACCACGTAGGAGATCGGGTACACCAACTAACTTGGCTCGACGACGAGGAGAGCAGAAGTCAGACCACGGAGCAATGCGGAGGCAAAGCACGTTAATTTTCAACTAAAGATACAGTAGAACATAATACGTATTTATACTAAATACGGAGATAAGTCTAATGCGGAAAGAAGTATATAAAAGACAATAAGAACAATAAGAACAATAAGAGAGAAGCATAGTTGCATAAGTCATATGTTTGATTTGGGGAACGCTCAGAAGACCTTCATTGCGAAAACCCCAAAGGTTGTGCGTCAACGGAACTAGCCGGAGCAACGGAAAGTTGGTTGGACCGTAATGGCCGTAACCGTAACCGGAAAGGCCGTAAACGGCCGGAAAGTGCATGATCGTAACAGCTTCATTGCTGAGTCTGGTGAGCCCAGAAGCAAGATTCTTTTGAGTTCCTGTGCTCTTGGAGGATGCAGAAGTCAACATGGTGAGGGGAGAGACAACGTGTATGTTCTGAAATTAGGTCTGACAGCAGTTGACATGAACAATCTTCTCCATCAGTGGCGCATGAGCGACTGAGCCGGATCTAGCCGGATCCGCCTAGATTTGCGGCCTTTATTAAAATTACGTACGTCTCTCTGTCCATTCTTCTAGCGCCGCGTCGGCCCGCCTCTCGAGGCTACCCTAGGCCTGCGGGCTACAACCACGATTAATGCCATGCGCCGCTTCATTATCCGCTTCGCGCCTCTGCGCCTCCGTCGCGTCTGGCCCACCAGCAAAGAATCGTGCCAGGAAGCTTCATTCTCCCACCCCAGCTGCAGCATACGACACCATGTATCGCCCCAATAGTATGAGGCACGGGTCCCAAACGGCCCCAGAGGCTTCAGAAAGTCCACCCTCCAGCAGTCGAAGCTTGACGACGCGCTCGAAACGGGAGGTTCTGGGAAAGCAGACGGAAGAAGGACGGCTATATCTATATGTCCCTGGCGCTCGCGGGCGAAAGTTCCGGTCGCTTCGACGTGGGGCAAGAGGCAGAAACTGTGCGCCCCGCTGCCGCCGCGCCCCGCGCCCGGTGGAGCTCCTCCCCTTCGTCAGATAACTTCCTGCCGTTACCGTATGCGCATCGCTACGCGTCGAATTCTACATATGCGGCAGGGATGGATGCCCACCTCCGGCCTCGCGGTATCGTCCGAGTCCAGTCATGGTGCGTTTATTCTATTATTTCTCTCGTATTGGTGCTGACGATAGATGTGGGCAGGTCTGCTGCCCGCCAAGTGGGCCGGTACAAGCACTAGCGCAAGTCCGACCACCAGCGTCACCTTCCCTCACAGGCCCCCAGGTCACCAGATCTCATTAGGCGTGCTAGACCGAGCAGCACGAAGACCGCGTTCGTGGAAACCCAGCTGCGTGCGGCCGAGGTGTGGACGATGACTTGGGATCGGATGGATGTACGGGTACGCGCACCGGTCAGCGTGCTTGGAGCAGGGTAAAGTGAATCCGATTAGTAGGAAGGATCTTTGGAAGCGTACAACGGACTATGGCTGATCGCGCAGCTGGGACGCTGCAGTGAACCTCCCCTCCTTCACCTGCGAGCTCCTCGCCCTGCACTTTTCCTCTCGCCGTCTTTTTCCCAATGGGTTTTGACGCGCGAAAGTTTTTCAGTTAAAACACGGGCTTACGACCCGCTATTAGAGTATAACGTCCTGGCGATTCACGACTTAACGATAACGACACATTACGATACTTTCCCTCCCTCTATTCTCGCTCTTTGGGTTCGTCGAGGTACACGTACCTAAGTATTATATACATAGACGAATATAACATTGTTAAATTGTTAAGTCCCGCATGCTGGGTACACCGCTTGCGGCGTCCCGAAGACCCAGGCCGCCGCGTGCACGCCGCCGAGCTGCAGCGCGAAAGCACCTCGAACACCGCGCCGTGCGGTCGAGATGCGGGATGGACGGATCCGGCGGACGGGCGAGCACGCCATGTGAGTACTGATAAGGCGGCAGTGACCCCCAGAACGAGCCGCTGCCCGCCAGCCCCCGCCGCAGCGCAAGCGCACCTCCTCGACCCCGCGTCGCCTCGAAAGCGCATCGTCGCATAATCCAGGTGCGGCAGCGCACGGCGGGATGAGATGAGATGGGTAGCGAAAAGTCCGGCAGCAGGAGTGGATGCAGGTGGGCGCCGGTGCCCTGCGCGGTGTAGATGAGATGCACAGAAGGTGGAGAGAAGATAGCCGGTCGGTCGGTCGGTGTAGTCGAGTCCCGAACTAAGCTGCTTGTGCACCTGCGGCCATCGATTCGATCGCTCAGCCCCGCCCCGCACGCTCGATCTTCTCTTGGGGTGGGAAGAGTCTTCCTGCTGCGGCCGATGAACGAAACAGCAGTAAAAGACGCTCGCGTGTAGTGCGCGCGACGTTGGGAGGCAGGAAGAGCATGAAGATGGATGATGGAGGATAGCGCGCGATGAGCAGCGATGCATCCACGTCCCGCGCCCGGACACACGCCAGAACGCGACGGCGTCGACAGTACCCGGCTACGGGCTGGGGCAGTCGAGCCCCTCGTGCACGGCATAGCTCGACACGCAGCCCCGCCCGACTCAGCGTTCTTGATCTTCTCGAATCGAGGAAGCTCTCGATCGCCTCAGAAGGGGGATGGGTAGGCGCTCGGCGAGCGCGCGGGGCGTCCCCTCCTCGAGCAGGACAAAGATCGCGCGACGATTCGGGACTCGGGACGCGGGGCCGGATGGATAGATGGATGGGTACGTCGTGTCGGCCCTAGCCACACACCACCCGTCCGTGCATGTCTTGAGGAGCCAAACCGCCGTGGCCACGTCCGCCGAGCTGCAGCGCGGGGTGGCTGCACCTCCTCGAACACCGTGTGTGTCGTCCGGAAGCGCATCGGGATCGCCCTACTGTCGAGATACGGCTGGGCAGCGCGCGGCGATGAACGGCGGGATGCGATGGATTGTGACGTAGGCGCCGAACCCAGCGAGCGCGGCTGCATGCACTGGAGGAGGGCGTGTGTGGCGTGCGGGAGCTGCGGATACGGGGGTAAACCTGGATTGCGTAGGGGGAAGAGGAGATGCGGTCATCGGCGGTGGAGGTGGAGGTGAGGGCGGGTATTGAAGCAGCCTCCTTGGACTTGGGATGACGGTTGGCGACGACCAAGTACCACTAGGCTTCTGAACGAGGGTGTGGGCAGGACGAGCGAGGTTGTGGGTTGGGAGGAGGCCTCCCCCGTGAACGGACACGAACGGGGTTGCCCACAGTTAAGGCTGGCGTGGTGGGTGCGAGAGGCAGAACGCGCAGGTCTTCCTACAACAGTACATCAGCGAGAGACGGGCGGAACAGTACATAATGTCGCACAAACATCAAGCAAGTCGTTCCCCAAACTACCGAATCAGAAGAAAAATTAGTCGGGCGCGCAGAACAAATAAAGGAGGAGTCCCGCACCACATACACACGCCCCGAAATGATCATATCGCCGGAGGTGCGCTTCACGAGCGTGCGCAGATAGGGTCGAGACAAGAGTCGGGCTGGTGCCATCGAGCTCTTGATGCATCGGTGGTCGTCGATTAGATCACTCAGCCCCACCCCAGCCGCCAGGGAGAATGATTATCTACGAAGGTAGAAGGCACTTGTGTGTAGTGCGCGCGCGCCGTCGGCAGGTAGGAGGAGCGCGAAGGATGAGGGCTGATGGCGCAGGATGGGCACCATGGCCACTAGTGCTTCCGCCGACTGCGATCGCTCGCGGCGGCTCGGAGTCTGAGACCCAGGCCACCGAGCACTTCCTCGCACACCCCGTCGGCGGGAACGCACACGCGGTCGATGAACGGTGGATGGGGAGGTGCTGTATGCACTGGCGAAGGGCGCCGGTGGCATGCAGGAGGGCGAAGCTGGATTGCGTAGGGGGGAGAAGAGATGTGCTCGTGGGCGATGGAGATGAAGGCGAGGATCGATGAAGCACTCCTTGGGTTAGTGATGTTGGTGTGGATAGGACGGGCCGAGCTTGTGGAGGGCCCTGTCGCCGGAGTGAGGGTGGTGTGGCGCGTGCAAGCGGGCGGTGTTTCCCTACAACAGCGTGTACATCAGATTAGTCGGGCGCGCAGAGTAAATGAAGGAAGAGTGCGCACCGCACGCACGGTATACAGGTACACGCCCGACCTGACGCCGAAGAGACGAAGCGAGGACATGCACGGAGAAGGCATGGCGGGTCGGGCTGATGCAGTCGAGCTGCTCATGTACCGGCAGTCATCGATTCTCTCCTGCACGAATAACACCGAGACAGCTGGTGTATGTAGCAGCCCGACAAGGAAGTTTCTCGGATGGTGCGTGTACTTTATCTACTGCGTTGTGCTCGATGGTGTGGATTGGGTCAGGGGGGAACATAGTAACCGTGCCAATCGAGCTTTGGAATTGGGGGATATCTTGCGGAATGATAGCCTGTGCGCGGTTTGCAGGGCGGAGTGGATTATGGGCGTCGTCGATACAGAGATGGTACGGTCTGGTCAGGTAGTCCCAGGGGGTAGATATGGAGGATTCCATAGTCGATGAGCGATAGACAGGCATTTTAGGCCGCTCGCAGAAGCTTTTGACCAACGGAAAGAATAGAGTTAAAGTAGAGCCTACAGCTGGCACTGCCACCCGAATAATTCTCGAAGCACCCATTCGTTTTGTGACTTGTCAGCAATACACATTCAAGCACTTCCTCGCCTCGCCCCTCCCCCCCGACGCGTACGCTGGAGAGCCCTTCTCCGATTCTCGCCCAATTCGCTGATATGAAAGAAAAAAAGAAGAATAAGATGCACGGGCCCGAAGCCGACGTCACAGGCGGTCTTCGTGAACGGGGAGTGAATGCAGAATTCTGCGGGATGGTGCGCCAGCGCCGTCGGGTCTCACGGGTGATCGGGAAAATTCAGTCTTGTTTCTTTGGAGAACGTCTTTGGGTCTACGCGGAAATCTGAAGAACAAAAGATTTCTCGGCGCTCACTCTCTTTCATGCTCAAATTAGCTGGCCGAAAAACCTGCAATATGTGTTGCAAATGTTGTCAACTCCCCGAAGATGCCTCTCGGCTCGTCCCTCGAACTACACACCACAGCATAGAAAAAGGCAGGTTACAAGAGCGTCACGACCTCTGCCCGAATCGAACGGGCTGTCCCCGAACATTGACGAGTGCTAGTTATCGGCCATTTGTGCGGGTTGTGCACCAGCGGCATCAGATCTCTTTGTCTCTCTCTGAATTGCGTCCTAGTCGCGTTACGTGGGGAGATCCAAAGAGATCACAACGATTCCCTCGGTGCGTGGCTTCCCACTCATTGCTTTTTCGCCGATCCCAACACACTCATGGTTTCTGAGGTGACCACACTGCGCTCATATCCAGCATTCCACCACACCTGGCAACTTAATGCTCGAGCCATGCAAAACCCTTCAGGTGAGCCGCTATCGGTCTCTGAAAATAATTGAGTTCCAATTTCAAAAGCTACACAAAAAACAAGTACATCTGGAGCGGTAATTAGGCCATCTGAATCATCGGATCGAACCTCTGGAGCTCGAGGGATACATCTGTGTTATACATCAGCTCGAATCTTGTGGCCATCAGCACTGCGCGGAGGCTCAAAACGGCGTCAAGAGTTGCCCAGTCCTTTGGCTTCCCGACCGGCATTCCGACCCATCCTGCCGCACCTATGCCGCCATTAGGCGACATGCAGCTCGCACCGACTCGACCGTCTTCCCGAGATATCCCGTCTGCCAGGCGTGCCAGATAATATCTGGTGAACCTGCATCGGGATTTCTTCCACCCAATCGTTCGTCCTTTAGCGTGGTCTGCGTCGGAAACGGCCATGGCTGCATACTTGTTGGCGGTGGCAATGTCCACTGGGACAGCCGCTTCGTCAGTGTCCTTCAGGATGAGCAAATCGATCCGTCGAGCGATCCAGGTGTCGAGCATCATGGATTGGAGCCAACATAAGGTGTCCGCCTGCGCCCTGAATTCCTTGCTATTATCGCTGTTTCGGTTCAGGTTTGCGTTGTATCCCTTTCCCCATTCGACGCTGAGATGACCTTCCTCTATCCAGTTTGTGAAGTTCGGCCAAAACCGGCACCTGTTCTGTTTGCCCAGCCACGATCCAACAGTCGCTGACCTGGCGAACGAACTCTGCCCCAGTGCCCATGCTCCAGCCACGAACGCCGCCATTCTCCGCCCCCCCCTTTTTCGTCAGTTTGGAGTGGTTTTGCACAACCCTCTTCCCATTCAAAGATGCACAAAGGTCGGGTGGCGACTCGATGAATCCAACTCCTTGACTGATCAGGTTCCATGCCGTCCACACGACCAAGTGTCTCGCGGAATCAGGCCACTCCATGAGTAGGGAATGCGGAAAACTGTTGGCGACGGCGGGATTTCCACACACAGTCAACAAAAACCCCACGCGAGTAGTCGCGGGTGCACTCCACTTTCCAGCCCACTGGATGTCTGTGTCTCCCTCCAGCCTTTTTCGGACCGCATTCATTGTGACTCCAATCCGAGACCAGTCCTCCGTTTCAGCCCGGGTGATGATGGTTTCGAACAAAGTGTCGACGGAGTTATACCCCCAGGCCGACAGATTTCAGCGGACATTCCCAAATTTGAACAATCCTTTGGCCATCATGACGAGTGCGTGGATTTCTTCGGGTGTACACAATTCGAGAAGGTGGAAATGGTTCGGCTCGCAGGAGTACCGAGCAATCACACCAACCCTACTTGGTTCCTGTGAGGTTATGTTACAATGTCGGCCGGACATTTGGAGCCTCGGTTTATGAAGATCGACACTCATGACCTCCATATCAAGGACGGTTCCGCACGCGACCAAATCGGAGAAGTGGATATGCATCGTGGGGTCGTCGAGGGTGGATGGGATGGTGTCTGCGTCCCGATACGAAGAAAGGCCATGGGCGAGATCAAGCGGATTACCGACCAATGCCGCCAATTTAAGGCTCCAATCATTTAGTTTTGTGTACTGATCACGGTAAATTAAATGGAAACGGTTTCTAAACCGTTTAAAACCATTGGGTGACTTTCCATAAGCATTAAAAATGTTTTTTCGAATATTTTGAGCTCAAAATCCGCCGAATCACCGCGCTGACATGACAGCTGTCAGGACCCCATCGGCCCCAGATCTCACTTCGAATATTTCAGACCCTCTTATAGATTCTAAACAATTATAATCTGGAGGAGGGGTCCCTACCCCCTCTTCAGAATAATCGCGCGTCGAATTCATCGTTCTAAACGGCTATCTACCTGTTCGGGCGAGAAACCACCGCCACACGTCACCGGACCCGGTCGGACCGGTTACTTCCACTTCTCTTCCACACCACTTCCACACCACTTCCCTTGCATCCGTAGCTCGATTCCACCCCGTCTCCTTACTCCAATAGCGACGACCTCGGGAGCCTTGCAAATGGCATATGCTCGGTAGAAACGACCGTTCACCTGGTCTTTTTACCCCGCATTCGCTCACAACCACGTCCCTTGCACATCCGGCTCTTGGTTCTACCTCACCTCCCTGCTGTCGGCGACGTCGGAGACAGTTTAACTGTCGTGCTCCCACCGGAAACGATCAGTCGCCTGGTGTTTTAGCTTTCGTTTTGGCCACAAACGGTCTTGTTCTTGCCCCTACAGCAAACAGCACCAATTGCTACAGGGTGCGTCGCAATTCCAATCTCTTTGTTCTTGGCTCTAATTGGCAGCCGATTCCATAACGTCTCTTGCAACGATGAAATTTTGGTGCTTCTTTTGCACCCGCCAGAGACATTATAAGGGATAACTCAACGTGAGTGTTCCTTCGTTCGAGTCCCCCATCTTCTCGCTCTCCACATTCTTTACAATTTCTTCTCTTGTCTCTACGATGTCTGACCTGCCGCTCTCGCAGCCTCCGCATCCAGCCGCTACTCCACAAGCTTCTCAGCCGAGTGGTGTGGCTGCTCCAGGCCCCGCTGCTCCCCATGCTCAACCGACCCCAGCTCCTCCCACGTTGCTCGGTGTTCAGTACAACAACAATGGGAGAGCTTGGTTCCGCGCTCCCAACAGGACATGGGTTGCCGCTCAGCACCAGTTGGTACATTTGTGAATCTTGCCATATCATTGACTAATGTCCCGTAGCACACCCCGTCTTTGAACGTCGGCCCCAGCATGTCAGCTCCCTCCAATCAGGGATGTATCCGTCCGATTTTCTTCCATTACAGTTACTGATTGTCATCTACAGGCATCATATAACTTCGCGTCCTTCCCGTCTAAAAGCCAAGTCCCCAACCACCTGATTGACCCTACTCTTCTCCCTCTCCCCAACGACGACGACTCCGACTTCGAGCCTGCAGCTGTTGCCAAGTCGCGTGGGCTCAAGCCTGTTACCAAGGTCGCCGGCGCCTGCCAAAAGGAGAAGCGGAAGAGGACCCACTCCTCGGACTCGGACGACGCCGACAGCAATGCCGCTCGACCCACCAAACAGCGTGGCCGTCCCAAGGGATCAGCCAATTTCAATGACCGCAACGTCACCAGGCTCCTTGACCTCGCCGAGAGGTTGCTTCCTGTCGGAGGCAAGGGCTGGAAGGAAGTCACCGCCAAACACAACAATTGGGTGGCCAAACATGAACACCCTGTTCGCAACATCAAATCCTTGGAGGGGAAGTTCAAACTGGTATGTTTTCATTCCTCTTTCTTATGTCGCTGATGCTTATTCGATTCACCAGCTGGTGAAAGCCAAGAAGCCCACCGGTGACACTCACTGCCCACCCGATGTCAAGCGCGCAAAGGGCATTGACCGCAAGATCAACGAACATGTCGGAATGCGGGACGTCGGGGACTCCGACATCGGCGGCGGCGATTCTTCGGACGATAGTGTCGAGGTGCTCAACTTCGGCACTTCCAAGCTTCATTCTGCAGTTGCTCGCCGTGCACCTACTCCCCCCCTTCGCCGCAACTCACGCTTGAACGCACCTGAGCTCGTCATGAAACTCGTCAACACTTTCAACCCCGAGACTCAGCGCTCCATGCAAGAGGAGCGCTCTCAACGATCTTTCCAGACCACCCAACTCATGACCCTCGCCCAGCAGCTTCGCGATGCTCAGGCAGCCACCGAAGCCCTCCGCAACCGCCTCGCTGAGGTTGAGCGCGCTCATGATCGCGCCGAGTTGAAGTTGGAACTCATGGGTCCGGTGCCCTTTACGGGTTTTGCGGGGAACGGCCAGTCCAGCCGTGCCTGTTACATTGCCGAGGAGTGTCCAGACCTTGTGCGCCGGGGCGGGAAGATTTGCAGTGAGAGAATATTTCCTGAAGGGGGTGGTTGTGTTGAATGGTTCACAGACGACGAGGATGACGCCGACAAGGAGAACTGGAACCCCAGTTCCTCCTCCTTCAGTCAGTCCGCGCTCCCCTCCTTCGGGTCCTCAAGCGCAGATGCGAGTGGCGAGGGCAGCGGCGAGGGCAAGGGCAAGGCGGCAGCTCGCTACTTGAGTCCGGATATCTGAGTAATCCAACACCGTACTGCATCATGTCGCGACCTTCCACTCCCTAATTACCTGTTTGACGTACTCATCTAATTACCGGCTTCTACAAACACTATCCACCCTCCTTACTATTAGCTAACTCTTGAACAATCCAGTGTGCCTTCGTGGCTCTATTTCATTTTTAAATTGGGGCACAATGTGCTCTGGGAGGCATCGTATTGCTCTGTTCTGTGTAGACATTGCCCGGGTTCTCGCTCCTTTGCATATAGTCATTGCTTATCCTCGGTTGTGGGATCTTTGACGAGCAAGTCAGTGTTTCTCTCACTTACGACCGAATTGGGCGAAGGGAGTTTCAAAGCACGTTGAGACGCCGAATGGGAGAACAGAAGGTTTGTATTTGTTGTAGCTACTGGGTCCCCACTTGTTGTATGCAGTGAACACGAAGCATTTACCCATCATAAATTGCCACATTGTGAAACTGAGCAACACGGTCAGAACACCTTTGCTCCCCAAACAACATTGTTTCAAAACTCCCCCATACCTTCTCTTCCTCCTCCGTCTGCCTCCACAATGGCATATACACATTGCGGATCTGGTTGATCCCCACCCATTCGGCACACAGATTGTTGAGGCGCACACAAATCTCCAGCAAATCTCCACGCTCCTCCTGGCGGCCCACCTCTAACGGGATTCGAAGCCGCCCGAAGGATCCCTGCAGACTGCGCATTCCCCACTCGGCTGTCTGACGATAGGATAGAAGCTCGTGGTCAAACACGACGCGATTCTCGATCTCGTCCCGAGTTCCTTGGAACCGCTGACCGGTTTTGATGGGAGCCCGAATCTTGCCTTGGATTTGGTTCACACCGCACGGAAACGCGGTGTCTGCGACAAGGTAAAACCTGTCCGGTGTGTGGGTCAACAGCTTCTTATATATTGGCTGCACGACACGTGAGTCGTGCCAACTGCTGGGCGCGTTGAGATTTGCGGCAATTATGGTCCCTTAAAGATGGGTTAGCAAAAGAAAGGAACGGTACAAGGCTCAGTCACCTTTAGGGGAGAACACCAAGACAGAGCTCACAAAATGCTCGCATAGCCAGCCGTTGTACGTGGCATTCTCGATTTCTTCATCTTCCGAAGTCTGACAGGCGAGATTCAGCCCATCGATGCTTGCAAAAGCCCCAGTCAACCGGGGATGACGAATGACAATCAGTTCATTGTAAATGAAGAATTCCTTGCCCACGGGCCAACGGATGGCAGCCTCGGGCATGGTGCGAAGGATCGTAAGGAGTAGTTTCAAACTGAAGGTGATGTATCGAGAGACCGTGCTCGGGATCAAGGCAAAGATCTGTTGCAAGCTAATCTCCCTCATAGTTGAGTTAAAGTAATGTAGAAGCAGTCCCAGAGCACCGGATGCATCCAGAGAACGAGCACCTGGTCTGGTCTGTCCGCTTCCCACTGCGTCGTTCCGAGGGATAGGCGTGGTATTCCATGCAAGATCAAATCCTGCCGCAAGGATGCGATTGAAGGTAGAGACATCGAAGCCCATCGTCGTGATGTAGGCGCGATCATTTTTAGTTCCGTAGAGGACCTGCCAAGGAGTTGTGATACGGGGATTGGGGAGGAGCTGGGGCCGGCACAGGTACAGCCTGGAAGGCTTCTGTCGCTCGGTGCGTAGCCTGCGGGCCTCAATGGCTCCGAGCAACATGATGGCTGTTGCCAGCCCTACGAGTTGCTGCTGATCCTCGGTTTCCTCATCCACGCGATGTTCTCCAGCTGCTGATGTAGGAAAAGCGCGTCGATGTCCATTCGTTGTGGGTGTAGGATCTGACTAGGAGTTTTGGGATGCGTTGTTTACATCTCACGTGCTGACCGTAAACTCTAGCAAAATAAAATATATTTTATGGCTTATGGGAACCCTCCAGCAATAGATTTCATCGGAATACACGGTGTGCCGGCACGGTTGGCACCGCTCAAACAAGCTCTAATCTAGGAAAAGCCTTATGGAAAGTCACCCATTTAAAACTGTTTTTAAACAGTATTTTTGGGGAGAAGTTATCATCACCTATATATTGTCTCAGTTGGGTCTATGTCTTCCCACGTTTTCTTCATGAGAGCCGGTAAGTCTGAATATAATACCTATGTGCAACATATATATGGTCAACAAGCAGTAATTTAAAGATCTAGCTTGATCAATGATAGAAAAATTTGAACTACGTAGCATATGGGCTCTCTGAGTTGGTAATGGTTCAAGTGTGTTAAGTTGGGGTTGAATGGGACATATACCAGGTACCGGGTGATAGACAACAAGGGAAAGAGAAGTATGTCTGGTTGAATTTGAGGTCATCGAGTGATGGCGCATCAATCCCGAACCATCAATCAGGTGAACAATTACGATATTTAGAGTAGACTCCAGCCGTTGAGCGCCAGCATGGTTAGTACAGGTCAATACTTGCATTATGTACATTGGAAGAGCTCACAAAGTGGTGAAAGGACATTATTGAGCCTGATATTTCCTCAGATTTGCACTGGTATTCCTCTGTGAGCGCTGAGCATTTTCCTAACTGTTTAACCGTTTAAAAAACTGTTTCCAAACTGCTTGAGCCCAGAGCCAAATTAAACGGAAACAAAAACGGTTAAAACCATGTATAAACATTTATGAACGGAAACAGTTGGAGTCTTAGCCACCATCATGTTGCTCCAAGTTGCCGTGCATGGCGTCCCACAAGGCTGATCTTGGTCGCGCATGAGCCGTTTATATTTCTGCACCAGTCGACGATCGGCCTGAGGCAAGGAATTGGACGGGACTGTGTGCTGAGTCTCTCGGTCGCCCTTGGGACGCAAAACCAACTCCTGTGGTTCCGCAAACTTTGCGCCCTGTGCAATCATTTCCGGACACTGATGGAAGTTTGGAAAGAGTATCTGTCTCGCAACTGAGAGAGGATTGCAGATTGGTCCCTGCTCTGTCTCTGCAGACACTCCTCAATGCGCTCCCAGGTAAGAGTAGGCTCCAGGTATGTCGCTCGGATCTTGTATTCCGAGAAATCAAACCCGCTTTTTTTATTCGTGTCAGCCCATACTCCAATCACGGTGCATTCAATTTTGGAGCAAAGAACCGAAGTCGCCATGTATTGCTGAATGAACTGGAGGAGGGAAAGAGGGCGACGAGTGCCACCACAAAAGCGGTGAGCTCGGTGGATGAGGCCATAGAGTGGGACGCGGATGAAAAATAGAGATGTATGTCCTATATGATCGTCAAGAATTGCTCCAACATAGTGGGACATGAAAGTGACTCACAATGAGATAAGGCTAGAATGTGGAGAAGAAAGAGACGCATGTAGCTACGCAGCCGACTCGTTAAAATAGTCCCATGGATCTCCCAGGGTGCTGTATATGCTGTGCCTTCTGCCTCGTATTCTCACAAAGCTGTGGTTGGTACAAAATTAGAGGGAAGTCAAAATGAAGTGACATCTTGTACTGGTCAGCATGTGCATCGCCAATCTGTAACGGAGTCAATACCACTGCCGCTTGAAGCCAACGAGTTTCTCGAAGTGTCTTGGAGGCAACGAAAAACTGTTCCAGGATGTTGGGATACGAGTTACGTGTGCGCACTGCTTGGCGGCGCAATTTGTTACCAGGTTCCCACCGTTCAATCCGTCTGTTTGCTTCTGTTCCCATGCTTCATTCCTGTGTCCAATTTGTACCTTAATTACTTGTTTAGTACTTATGTCCTGTAGATAGCGAAGAGCCCCCGCCGTGTTTGCAATGGGAAAGAATAGAGTTAAAGTAGAGCCTACAGCTGGCACTGCCACCCAAACCGCTGCTCTCATCAAACTCTCATCTTGCTCTCATCTGCTCAGACAGGGCTGGTTGGACAAGAATCAGGAACTTGAACAAAACTCTGGCGCAGCAGAGAGCCGTAACGACTCTGCCTCCCAATTTTTCCGATCAGACCCGCTCTCGCTTCGCTCAAACTTCGCTGCTTCGGCTTTCAATCTACTGGCGAATACTATGCTGGTCCTCACTTCTCCACTCACGACTACAAGCCATCCAACAACCTCCTGGGTCTTTTATGCTCGATGAAAAAACGACAAGTCCGCAAGAGTATATACAAGAACAGTAGCATTAGGCATTGGTGAATGCCTACTTTGCATGTGAACAGCTATTTCTCTAGTGAATGCCTATTGGCCAAGGGAACACCTATTTCACGGATAAACACCCCTCAAAAATATTGTCTCCGAGCGACGACCCCGTAAGCAGCGAGTTCGTGAGTCTTAGGTGTATTTGACTCCAATACATGACATACATTGTACGTTAATTGACTTGGTGTCAAAAAAAAATTGCCTGTTCAAGTCATTACGTGTTGCCCCTGATTGTACTTTGAGGTGTCCGTTGTGCATAGAGTGTGGTAGGTGTTCACAAAGGGCAATAGTTGTTTGTGTGGTGGCTGCACCAGGGCCCAATTAGCTGTTGGGAGGATAAAATAGCTGTTGGTAGACTGAAATAGCTGTTCGGGACATCTTTAGGTGTTCGCAAACGCCTAAAGCTACTAATTGTGTTGTGCCTCCTGGACTGCTAGGTTGAGAACACCAGGGCAGAGTATGTAGGTTTGTGAAAATCCTCGCTAAGGGCAGCCCCAAAGACTACTGAGGCTAACAACAAGGGACTTCAATCCTCAAACGGCAAGACTCTCCTTGACCGCCGACCTATTCCTTAACCAAGAACAGGAACCTTTCTGCTTTTATCAGCACTAGCTCACTACAAGCGTCCAGCTAGCGACCCAACACACTACGACAGAGCTTCCGTCTATATCGGGGTGAAGGTGAAGTAACTGACAAGTTATAGCCAAACTAGAGGTGGGGGCACCTAGTCCATCTTCTTCTTAGTGGGCTCAAGCCATCACACAATCCACCTAGCAAGCGATCCAACACACTACGACAGAGCTTCCATCTTGTCGGGGTGAAGGCAAAGTCACTAGTGCAAACTGCAGCTGGGTCTCGAAGAGAACACCCTTGTTTTATGTGTGGAGGTCTAGGACCAACAACACGAAACCCTCAACTTAGTCACTCGATGTTTCCAGAGTCCACAGTTTACTGATTCCAATATAAAGACTACTACAAGTGAAGTTCGGTAACCACCTCTACTAGCAGCCTGAGTCCACTAGCACCAGCTTCGTCCAAAGTCTGGGGCGTAATGTTCTTAGACCCTAGTCTGTCCTACTCTCCCTTTTATACTACTAGGTTCGAGTTACATGTGAAAGCGAGCTGAATAATACAATAAGCAATATTAGATGATAAGAAATATGGTCAGCCAATGAGACAACTGCTGTTTGGTTTTGGGACTGGTTTGGTATATACCAGGTCAGCCTCACTGACCGGCTAGTGTTCAACCATGGGTATATCAATGGAGCCTCAGCCCTCCGTCTATGCCGAGTACCCCTTCTGGACCAACTGGTGATAAGCTATGAAACGGACCATGGGTGAAATAGCAAGGAATTTGCTGATTTCTACCTTAATCACGTAGCGTGCTGCTCCAAAGGATTAGCATAAGTCCTATATGGCTAATCAGGGCTTTATCCTGCATGAGGACCTTAATCAAGTCCGCCTGGGACGCATCAACTGGAAAGTTCATACTGGTTGACATCCATGATTAAGGGTTTAATTGTCAAGATTAAGTGTCACTGCTTAATCAAGGCATCGCGGGGCCCACAAACAACATGGGCAATATTAATCATCCTCTCTGATGATCTGGGGCACCACTGTGGGGGTCTTGATTAGGCATTCAAGTGCTTTGTTGTGCTTGATTTACAGAGGGAGCCTTGCGCAACGGGTCAGGTGATTCGGGTTTAACAGTAACCGGTTACCCCGGCTGTGGTTGAACTTCGCTTATCAACTATCCGATCATTGTTGCCATCCTGATTTGGTTACTTGAACCAGGCTAGGACAGTAACTCGCATATCTCCACAACCACTTGGTGGTTTGGGCTGATTAAGGTACTGGCTCAAAGCCAGTACCTACGTCTACCTAAAACTGAAGGTCCTGAATGGGGGACAAGAGGATAGAAGATGGGGCTGTCTACACGATCGAACAGGAAGCAGTCACACAGGACACACTCAAGCATTAAGGGGTCGACACACAAGGATCCTATATATTTATCCACACGTGATTAACTACGGACACCTTACTCATCACTCTCTTTATAAAATTAAGCCTGTCCGTCTGAAGCCTTTTCAAACTCCGCCATCTCCGCAGCCTGTCCCAAGCCTGTCCATCAGCTTCCAACGGTCTAACCGCTTTCGTCGATCTCTCTCCAAGCTCTCACACCGTGCCTGTCCGGATCCAGCTTCACAGCATATCTATGGAACATCGCAAAGCTCTGTCTTGAATGCTCAGTTCAACACTCAAAGCTCGGAATTTATTTCATTGTGAATTACAGGCTCCTTTGCTCAATTCTCAACTGGACATTGACATTCAACTGGGTTGAGTCTGCGCCATGACCAAGGAAAGGGGATGCGAGGCCGCGAAGCGGCTGAGCAGCCACTTGTATACCATCAAGTAGACTAATCATCGTATTGTAAGCGTAATTGTACAGTATATAAGGGGGAGGTTTTGGCATGGATAGGCACTGAACTTTCTGTCACTAAGAGCAGTAGCCTTTACTGGGTATTGCTTGATAAATGACGGAGATTTGGGACTTGTCACCCAGGACTGACTTCGTTAAGAAGTTTTGTTTTGTCTGCACAAGTAATTCAATATCAATTGTTGACTCGGGATCTTGGAATTGGGAACGGTTAAGAAGCTAGAGAGAGCTTATTAGGATTGAGAACACGGCACCGCACTACAGTAGCCTTGGAAGGCTTATTACTTGGGATTTGGAGAACACGGCACCTTGTTAGGATTGGGATTGTTGGCTCAAGCTTCTAAAAGCTTTTAAACTTGATTTGTTGGCTTAGGCACTCGTTTGGCATTGCTCAAAGAGGTCTAATACTCTAAATCAAACCTTGCACCTCGGACTAGACCTCTTAAAACAGGCTTGTTCCTCGCAACCTCTGTTGGATTATCTGTGCTCCTTGAACCTTCTTAAAGTGTTCAAAAGACCCGTACTCGGCGGCACAGTCTAAACCATTCAAGGGGAAAGTAGTTAGGATTTGGTTAGTAGTTGCCTTAAACAAGCAACTCGCATTCTGCTCATTGGGTCTTGATTAAACTAGTACTGCTGTTGTAGACACCGAGCAAGCATTTCACCGGCGATGTTGCTGGTAGTCTAGGTCATCTCTACTCTGCCAGAGCATTGATCTATTACATCTAGGCGACACAGTGTTGTGGCCAACATCAAATGATCATAGCTCGTTGGTCAGAATGTCGATCAGCCCTCCGGTCATCGGTACAGGCTGTACAATCGTCCCTAGCTCCGTTCCAATAGCCTGCTTGCTATTCCCCTTCATCCTAGCTGCCCAGATTGGGCCCTAGCCTCGTGTTGCTTCATCTCTTATGTCGTGGTATGTCTTTGTCAAAGCTCTAGCCGGTCGCTAGTTGGGTTGTTCCGCCTATCACCGTCTAGTCGCTTATCTAGAGATTAGATAGTACTACCAGTTACTGCGCCGAGCTTCCTAGCTCAAGGCGTAGTCCCCTAGCTGCACTTCCATCGTAGATATCCGTCTGCTAGACCCTCACTAGCTCTGTCCCAAGTCATCTCTGGACTACTAGAGTCTCCTAGGTCATGTCTCATGAATGTATAGGCGGTGGTTTAATCCCTGGTTGTTTGTACACTCAGCTAGCAGCTAGTGCGTCACACTAGTGTAGCCTCGCATTACAGGCAAGCAGTTAGGGCTCCTTTATATCACCTAACAAGTGGTCCGCATACTAGCTAGGATGCTAGTAACAACAGAAGTGCTAGTTGCTTCCCGTTGTATAAAATACTGGTCATAGGAAATCGCAAAATTAGCCCTAGATGCTGCGCATTTATGTTACGCCGTTTCACCAGTACACTTGTACAGGGGACCAGGTCTAGTATATTCACTCTCTCTACCTCATTTTACACCAGGGGCAAAAACTGAGGCATATGGAAACCATATGCGTTAAACGCATATGGTTTTCATATTGCCGGATCATGGGACAAAGGTGTGTGACACCTTTGTTGCACCTTTGTTTTTTCTTTGTGTCGCCCCAAAAAACAAAGGTGCAACAAAAGTGTCACACACCTTTGTCCCACGATCCGGCAATATGCAAACCATATGCGTTTAACACATATGGTTTTCATATGCCTCGGTTTTTGCCCCCAGTGTTAGCTGATAGCAGGTCCACCACGCTTGCCTGCATCTAGGAGACAAACAGTCTCCATGAATTACTGTTCACATGCACACACACTTCTCACACAAAGTGGATTCACACCTCTGGGTCGGCTGAACAGCGAGTAACCCGAAGAGAACCCCAACCAGGAGAAACCCAGAAGATGCTAGTAGCTCATGTATTCCCTGAGCAGTAAGACCAACTGTACAGTGTCCTCCGTAGGAGACTGTATGTCGTAGGTTGGGATAGGAGGCGGAACCTGGAATGAGTTGAAGAGGGTGTGATATCCACTCAAGTATAGAACCCAGGGTGTGGATGCAACCCGCAATACAATGGATAGGAAGTGGGGCAGGGTGGAGACAATGCCTATGTCAAGCCAAAGCAGAAGCCTGAGATTAGACGAGGTAGAATCTACTATACACGGAGACTCTACTGAGCTTATATAGGCTTCAAATAAATTAAAGGTAACTGCAGTCTATCGTGATCAGTTCCTGTACTGCAGCAGTGTTAATACTGAGGGTTACTCTGGCAACAGATTTCGGGCTGGGGCTGGGCTTGGAAATAAATTTGATGGCTTACGAGATGTGCTGTAATAAGCCCCTATCAACTGATAACAATGATAATCTTACTTTCTGCTCTCTTCCATGATGTCCCGTCCAAATCTGAGGCCCAAGGAGACTGCCAGGAAGGTTGGATTGCTAATCATGACCCTCCTGCAGTATATTGTGCTTGGTGTGGGACTCTATATCTATCCCCATTACTGCAAGGAAGACCTGCATGATTCTGCACTTTCTGGTCATGCATGGCTTATTCTGGGCATCCAGGGCAGGTCTATATTGCCCTTGGGACAAAGAAGTCCAAGTGAGAGAGGAAGAATGAGAACAGGTGTTCAGTGGATCCTGTATTGCAGAAAGAGCATTGGGGCCGGGTTTTAGGCTCAAAAACTGGCACTGGAGGATATGAATGGTGGGTATATCACACCGGGGGAAACCCCGATGCACCTGGATTCCAGGTGCCTCCGGGGCATGTTCTCCGTAGGTTGTGAACTGGTGGACAAAGAATTAACAAAGGTGAGACAAAGGGCAGGCAGGATTTTCACCACCCAGCAAATCTTGCCTATCCTTTGTCCCTCCTTTGTCTGTTCTTTGTTGACCTAAGGACCTTTGTAGGCCTTTTGTATTCCACATTGTAGCCTTTGGACCACATGCCTCAGAGGCACCTGGAATCCAGGTGTGTCGGCTTTTGCCCCCCGGTGTCATGTTGGATGAGTGTACCCGCCTCTCCATTCTGTTTGGCCATGTAACAGTGCAGCAGAAACATACATCACAGACGAGGATCCTGTTTTGTAGGCAAATGTTGCACGTTTCTGAACCTTACTCAAAATTTTGGCTTCTGAACTAGACCTGTGATTTAAACTACAACTAGTCTGCTAGTGGAAATTCGGGCTGAACATTGTGGTAGTGGTCCTCATCGACATCCATTCTCTCTGCCAAATACTCCAGGTAGTCATCCCACATAGCCTTTGCAACCTCATCACACCTGGTCTCTGCATATCATTTCTTAGCTGGTGAAACATGAACGTTGAAGAATGGGGGCCAGAAATACATGATGGTGCATCCCAAGGGCAATATAGATTTGCTCTGGATGCCCAGAAAGAAGCTCATTAAGCTATGCTTGACCAGAAAGTGCAGAATCATGCAGGTCTTCCTTGCAGTAATGGGGATAGATATAGAGTCTCACACCAAGCACAATATACTGCAGGAGGGTCATGATTAGCAATCCAACCTTCCTGGCAGTCTCCTTGGGCCTCAGATTTGGGCGGGACATTGTGGAAGAGAGCAGAAAGTAAGATTATCATTATTATCAGTTGATAGGGGCTTATTACAGCACATCTCATAAGCCATCAAATTTATTCCGAGCCCAACCCCAGCCCGAAATCTGTTGCCGGAGTAACCCTGATACTCCTGGACTCCTCTGTGTTGGTCTCCATAGTGTCGGAGGACTAGGGGGCCTGCCTGTACGGGTTACCTAGTCCTTAATGTTGTTCCATATCCAGTGGTTGAAATCCCAATCAGTTTGCAACCATTCATGCAACTCTAGGACACCTCTGTGTCAGCCCCTCTAGCATCAGGAGGGTTAGAGTCCCCACCCCTGCAGGGATGCGATGAACGATGTGCTCCGAACTAAACCCAAACAACACACTTATCACCCAAATACAACCCAAGTCTTTCCAGAATAAGCGGTGAGGCCTACAGAAATAAGACGAGGATCGGAAATAGGCCGATCAGCGAGCGCAAGAGCCAAGATTCAGATGAGTGGTAGTCCCTTTACAGGTCCTAACAAGGTTGAAGGGAAGGTATGTGTTTCCCTTAGGAAGATGAACCTTCACTACAAGATATCACCAGGAATTGACCTGAGCGATAATCGAGTGGTGGAAATAAGATGGTTTAAAAGCTTCGCAGCTTATGAGACAGCAAGTGTTGAGAGTGGTGGTGGTGGTGGTGGTGGTGTCATCCAACGACGTGCAGGAGACCTCGGATAGGTCGACGATATAACAATTCCAAACGATAGAAAGCCTGTAGCTTATTTCCCAAGTGCCGATGATGATAGCTGATGACAATGATGGTAGCTGATTCCAAAACACAATTCGATTCCCAGATGATAGATAGCCTCAATCACGTTGACAGACCTGGTATTGGGGCACCCGGGCATTTATTCAAATCTGCTCGAGTTGCAACATACTATAATGTACTTCATTACATTACGACGTCATCTCACAAGGGCTATTGCTGGCCTGAGCAGTTAGCTAAAAGGGATATAATGTGTCTCGAACCATTAGAAAGGCGCTGGACAACAATCCTGGTAAAGGATTGACGTGGGAAGTCGCTAATAGAGCAATTGCGGAAAGTGCCTTACCATCCTGGAAATGGATTGGGGCTACTGCACATCCCTGACTAAAGGTGTATTACGAGGGAATATCCTTCTGAACTAGGGGGATCGTTGTGGGACATCATCTGACGTCTCCAGGACTGCCAAGAGAAGGCTGGACTTGGTCGATCAACCAATTGACTAAGAAACCATACTCGGGTACTGGGAAGCGGCGGCTATCACAATTTTCAGACAAATCACTTGAACGGTTCAAAGCGGATCAATTAGGCGGAGGGTTACCGAGGAGGGTAACAGAGTGCTGACGAGGAGGTCGGCTAAAAGTTGACATATCAACAATATCCCATCACGATCGTTCTAAGCGATGTAGATCTTGACTCATCGTTAAGCTCAGCTCATTGATGTTTCTTACAAATCTCTCTCAATTTTACTAATCGCTTGATATCCGGCAGGAGTTCATTGGCTAGCTGCCATACCACTAGTCATATACCCTGAACCCTATTGCACGTTTGTATCTGTCTCATTTATATTTAGAATCCTGTAACGTATTTAAGTGGATGGTTATGGGAGGAACACCAGTGAATCTCACCCCACCTGTTGGACGCGAAACCGGTAGAGTAGGCATTCATTCGGAGACACCCAGAAGCTATACCAAGTTTCGTTTGTTTTCCCTGTTTGAATATTATCTGTGTTGGATTTGGATCTTTATAAACGACACATGGACATATTGGATTAACGGAACGGACACGTGGAATATAAGGAAACGGATCGGACTTGACAATTGGTTGTAATCTCACAAGGATTAGCAATCACGGATACTATTTGGAATCGGGATTCATAAAGAATCACTTGCGTTACACATCGAAGTACTATCTCCAAACCTAGACCCACATCTTACAAAACCGTTGAACATAAAATCTCGTCTGTCTATCCGCGATTGCGCCTAGAACGGATTCGAGCAGGTTTTATCTATACGACTTGTAGACCTGTAAAGTCTTGCTTCTCAAAGAGAACTAAAGTTCAAATTGCCACAATCTATACTGGATTGGAACCCCGAACTTGCACGAGGACTATAGTGTTTGAGTTGTTGTAGTCGCATTATCGAACCGCATATTCATTTACAAGGTTTATTTTGTGGTTATTTCACCGCCAGCCCCATAGTCAGTGTTACAACGTCCAAGATGTTTCCAATACCCTATTCCTTATTCCAACTTAAGGTTTCCTGATGTTAAACACACTGAGCCAACCCCAGAAATAGCCCAATTGCAAGTGTTCAGCCTACTAATACACGGGTGATTCTGTACCCTACTCGAGATAATGTCCTGACTACTTATACAAACCCCAAAATCATATGCAAGTCCAAAACGAAGTAGAAATTAGTAAAATTGCCCAAGTTCCCCCTTCAGAGCCGTTTATCCGTCGGAAGGGCTCCCACGAGCGTATTGCCATTGGCTGGTGAGCAGGACAATTGGGATGTCCGTTCGTGCGGCGTTGGTCAGCCTAGGGGTTTGAAACCCTCAGTCTCTTGGCTGACTGATACCGAGTCGCTTGTCCTATTTCCCGTTGTCCCTGGTCCTTTCCTGCCTTTGCTGACCATTGGGTAATGTTCCCCTGGCCTCCAGCTCCCCCTAGTGAGACTTGTCCCAGAAAGGGTTCCTATTTCCCCAACTCCATCTGCTCGGAATAAGAACAATCCCATCAGATCTCCTTAGCCGACCTTCGCTAGTCCCGGAACTTCACTGGAATGTATATCCCCGGGCCTTGACGTCTATCACATGGAAGGCGCACGGCCTATTGGTGCAGAAATAAGACTATTCCCGCATGCTCTTGTTATCAGTATGTCCAGGCTTATTCCATCGTGTGGGAATAAGACCAGAAATAGTCTCTAAAGAGGTTTGTGGGCTACACATTCCTCTACAGTTTTCGAGGCGAGCACTATCAGTCCGCAGGGTAGTTCCCTACCCCTTGTACCCGTTACTCTGTGATCACAACTCATCTGGCTATACCGAGACCGTATACCAGTCCTTAGAAATAAGCCTATACTGTAATCCGACTATTCCTGAAACGCGCAAAATGTGCGGTGTTTAGGTATAGACGGATTCCAGACAGTTCAGCGAGTCTGTACTGCACCCTAAAATCTGCGGGTATACACAACCACAGCTTAAATACTTAATTTATTGTCTCCAGGTGTTCTAACTTTTTTTTGGCGGCTCACCTTGATCAGTTTTGCATTCATTGAGTCCGAACAAAGCTCCAGTGCTTGATGAAATCCAAAACAAAGTGAGCAGTTGACGTGTAAGTTGGCTGCACAGTATTTATAGTGCTTTCCTCTTGGGATGTTGTGGGTGTAGACAAAACATGATCACCCAAATACAGTGGAGAGTGAATAGCTAGTACTGAACCTACCAACCAAAGAACTGGTCCGAGGTAGGTATCCGGAGAGAAAAGGCCGCACTGATAGCACTCCCAGTGGCATGATGGTTCAACATTCACTTTGGGTTGGAGCCCTGTCAGCTGTCAGTGCATAGTACAAGTTCCTGGATCTTGTTCCAAGTGGAAAGGAAGGAACCAAGAGTTTTTGAAATTTGGGTTTCCAGACGATTCTTGCAGAGCCTAATCTCGCAGAGGGAACCCAGCAGACTACCCTGGTAGCCAATCATTTCATCCAGTGGCCTTTCCATCCAGGTCCATTCAATCGCTTTCCATCCACCTGTGGCCGTAGAAATAGTTGTTGAATAGTCGCAGAACAAGAGACCGGTGCACCAATATTATCGGCCTCTGGATTGCTGGCCCAGACTTTTGCAAGTGCCGATGTGAGTGCAGCAATCTTTCAAAGCTGGGCCATGTGTTTGAAATGGGATCGTTCCAGTGTTTTCTGTCTGCAAAATGCATGGAACAGAATTAATGCTGAGACGTCTGGACCTGCGCATCACTATCATCGGCCTCTGATGAAGTGGAATTTGTTGAAGTAGTCAGAATGCTGGGCAGATTACTATGGCAACAGGGACTGGACAGCTTCGTAAATCCACGTCGGAACTTCGGCAGGCGTGATTGGCGGTGAGACATGACCCATTAGGGTGATAAGACCCCAGACACAGATCAGAAATGTCAGTCGGGTATCCTGCAGCTAGAAGTAGGTAGTATATATTTTTTGAGTTCCATTATCTTGAATCCTAGTTCATTCTGCACCAGTAGGCCCACAGCCAACTCAGAAATTGCAAACCGTGTAAGACATTCACAACCACTTCCATTTCGGGAATGTGGTTGCATTTTTGTTTGACAACGTGCCTCGTTTTCTATTTCTAGCCGAGTGGAATAGAATGATACTAAAACCATACAATATGGAATATCTTACATTTTCAACCTCTTCAGCTTACGCTTGGCTCCATTGCGGGATAATTTCTGGAAGATGTCATATGCATGGGAAATCAAGCCTTTCAAGGTTCAGCTGCTACAACTCCCGGCGACGGCTCGAGGAAATGGTATACTATCAAGCAGCTCAGGGTCAATTTCTCAGAGATGGAGAAATTTGTTTGCTCCTGGCAGGCATCAAGTAGACTAGTTTGCAGGACCATTGAGACACTTCAACTTGAACAAGTGTCAAGAAACCATGGAATGTCCGATAATTTCCAGAATTTGTTTGATGGATGATTAAATTGAGTACAGGATTGCCCTAAGGATCCGTGGGCTGCAAGCTGGAGGAACAGAAGAATCCAGACCGTTAGCATAAAGGCAGCATGAAAAGGGCAAATGGAGGGTGTGGCCACACCAATGAAATAAGTTTCAGGCCAAGCATTCTGTTCCGGGAGAACCAAGGTTTCGATGACTTGTCAAAATGTGAGACTGAGGTGAGCAAGAGATATTCACCACCTTCGAGTGACAGGAGCAGCCTACTTGGATGAAGTCTACCCTCAAAATTTGAAGAAATCCCCAGCTCTACTCAAGTCAGCACAAGAAATTCATACCTTTAACAAAATTTAAAAAGGCAGCATCCAAGAAGTCTTACAGATCCAGAAACAATGTTTCACCTCTCGCCTTGCCATAGTTCTAGCTCAGACTCAAGCTCTGACTGATCGAGCTCCGACCAGAGCTCTGTGTACACTGCTCCAACCAAGGCCTTAACAATTTTGAGCACTTCATCACAAAGCTCAACAGTGAGTGAAGCTTCGATTTGTTGGCCAGGCATAAAGATATCCCGGTGGCCAAAATATCTTGGTTATTGTGCCTAACCATGGTGCTGGGAGCCCTCTTGGTCAAATAGGTACACATACTTCCACAGCCTTATGGAGTCTCTTAACTCAACCAAACTTTCGGCCAAACATCACCATACCATTTTATGTTTCTCTCAAATTTTAGGCGATGATTCGCCTCATGAACACCCAGAGAGTTTGGGCGGCTCGCATCTCCTATTACCATGAATCTTGGTACCTCTCACCTGTATCTGGCGCAAAAAATCAACCAGTCTCCCACTCCTCCTAGGAATCTGCGTGTACCAACTCTTTCCAATACTCAATTATTTTATCTATTCTAGCTTGCACCTGTTTGATGGATGCAAAAGTGGCAATTAAGTTAAAGATCCGCTCAAGCTCGATAGATCCAAATCTTGTTTGTGAGTGACTCAGACACCTAACTTTCTCCTGGGAACATCCATCGAGCTCCTGAGGCTTTGAGTCCACTGTTATAATGAAAATCTGAACATGAGAGATCTGAGTCTACATACTCCTTGCTGGTTGAACTCAATATCAAATCCAATAGATGCAAGAATACCAGCAGCAGAAGACTGATTGGATTTTTGTATTTGGAGACCACTGCATCTGTTTTCCATCGTGTAATTGAGTCTTATTGAAACATATATTAGCTAGCATACTTGGAAAATACCCGATTATGCACATAGCTTTGAGCCGAGATCCTTCAGATCGGATACAAGCAGTTCTGGACAGGTTCAAGGTAATAAGCTTGACAAAGAACATCAAGAAAAATGGAGAATTTATGAGGTTTGGGAGGGAGATCATCTTGGGAAGTGTATTGAAACCTTCTTAATTAGTCTCAACATAATATCTGGACTCAATAGATGCAATACTCATGCTGATGTCCATCAGAATTTCTTGAAGTTTCTTCTTGATTAGTCTCTATGTAATATTGAACGTGGGCTCAAGCCATCACACAATCCACCTAGCAAGCGATCCAACACACTATGACAGAGCTTCCATCTTGTCGGGGTGAAGGCAAAGTCACTAGCGCAAACTGCAGCTGGGTCTCGAAGAGAACACCCTTGTTTTATATGTGGAGGTCTAGGACCAACAACACGAAATCCTCAACTTAGTCACTTGATGTTTCCAGAGTCCACAGTTTACTGATTCCAATATAAAGACTACTACAAGTGAAGTTCGGTATCAACCTCCACTAGCAGCCTGAGTCCACTAGCACCAGCTTCGTCCAAAGTCTGGGGCGTAATAGAGTGTTTGCGATGCAGCCATTGGAGCCACCAGGTGGCTGATTTGCGTTGCGATACTTGATGGCTGATGGCTCGGCTAATTTCTTTGTCTTCACGTCTGAGCCACTCGGAATGGAGAGGCCCCGGGAAGCTCCATCAAAGGGTTGTCCGAAAATTTGCGTTTTTGAGGCTGGAATTTGGCCATTTCCTTGTCCGAAAATTGCGTTTTTGAGACCAAAATTTCCCAATCCTTGTCCGAATATTGCGTTTTTGACAAGTTTTTGAGGGATCTTGACCAAATCCAGTGGGCCGACCACACCGCTACCCTGGCTGATCGACATCTTGTCGTCATCCAGCTTCTTTGCCTTTCCGTCAACCAGATGTACGCTGTTACAACGATTCGACGTGCGTAAGTACAGCGCAGCCAGGGGAAAAATTCCAGATTGCGTGACGTTTTTAGCAAGGTCACAGATGTGACATATCACTATCCTTGTCCGAAATTGCGTTTTTAAGCCCCAGAAAATTGCGTTTTTGAGGCCAAAATCTCGAAAATTCCCGGACAACCCTTTGGTGGAGCTTCCCGGGGCCTGAATGGAGACCGAGCTATTAGAAACAAGTCTTTCTTTCAACACACTTCTCACCGATCTTCTAGAGGCCTTAGATCAGCAATGGATTTCCCGCGAAGGCCGGTTTCGGCCAGGTGGTCGCGTTGACTTGAATACGCTGGGTGATGACATTTGGCTAGAGCAATTCCGGTGAGTCTGTATTTTGCAGTGCCCTCCAATGAGTGTACTTAGCTATTTTTCTCTACAGATTTACACGGGAGGAAGTACATCAGCTCGTTGACGCCCTAGATCTTCCGGCAATGATCCACTGCGACCAAAGTGGTAACAAAGAAGATCGTGTGATGGCGCTGTGCATGCTCCTCACTCGTCTCGCCCATACCTCCCGTTTGGTGGATATAGAGATGCAGTTTGGTTGGGAAAGATCATGCTTCTCGCGAATCACCCGAGCCACTGCGACGCTACTGTGGGAGCGATGGAAGCATTTGTTGCGCTTCGATCCGAATCGGCTGACCCGTGAAAAGCTCACGGAGTTTGCAGCCATCATGCGCCTCAATGGTGCTCCTCTTGATTTGATAGCTGCAATGATTGATGGTACCCTCCGTGAAAATGCACGCCCAGTCAGAAATCAACGGCTTCTGTACAACGGGTGGAAACACATGCACTGCCTGAAGCATCATGCTATTCTCATGCCCGACGGCATCGTTATTCATGTCTATGGTCCAGTTGAAGGACGGCGACATGACGAAACCGTATTCCAGCAGAGCGGCCTAAAGGAGATCCTCAACAAACATTTTTGGACCCCCGACAGGCGAGCACTATTCATCTACGGTGACCCGGCGTACAGCTGGTATGGTAAACCTTTTCAAAAAGACCATGCTAAGTACTGGACAGGCTTTTTGTAAAAATCCATGGTATCTCTCAAATAGCCCCGAAAGGCTCTTTTGCGGCTGATTCACCGGGGTTTGGGCTATATTTCACCGGCACGGGCTGTTCGGAGCTGTCTAAAAGGGTTTTATACCGGAGAACACTCCCGCTTCCGTGATCTTGCCGAATCAATTTTTCAGCTTACAAGGGCTTCCCTTTGAGGAACAGCACATCAAAATGACTTCAAAATTGCGGCAGAAAATCAGAAAACAAAGGCGGTATCTACTGGGTACGGGCACGCTTTGATAAAGGCTCTTCTGACGAGGCGGGGGCAGCTCGTTTGCCAGCAAAGGCACGGGTCTTCTCCGCCAAGACCCAGGACACGTCGCTCAGCAGCTTCCTCCACGCAGGCGTGCCCTCGTCGACATCCGCAATCTGGTACCACCACCACAGGCAGGCCATGAAACTGGTCAAGCCGTTGAGGCCCGCGGGGAGGGCATCCAGATTTCCGTCGCCCTCTTGCTTCAATCCCCGCATCTCCCAATCGTCCGCTCCCTCAACACCCTCCTTCCTCCAACTCGGGTTCACCTCAAGCCACCAGCTGATCACGGCAGCGTAAAATCCTCCCGCTCATCGTCGTCGCCGTCTATACCTGCTGGGATTTGGGAAGTCTTGCGGGCACGATTAATCCACCAACCGACAGCGCTTGGACGGCGGCGGCTGGGTAGCGCCTTCCCGGACGTCTGGAATCCAGTCGCCGTCTCTAGCGCACGCCACGCTTGCACTGCGGCCACCCACGTAGGCAGCTTGATTTCCGACTCGAGCAGCCCCAGCACCACGCGGTGCTTCTCGGACGGCAAGTCAGCAGGTGCTGCGGCGGGTACGCGGGAGGGGTCGACGAGGGCGGTGAGGCGGGAGTGGGCATGGTGTTCGGCGCTGCATCTTCGTCCATGGGCGAAGCACACCCGCCGCTGGTCTCAATAGGCGGGATGGTCTCAATGGGCGGGATGCTGGAGCCCTCGCTCCTTTCGGCTCTGATGTGCACTTGCGCGTCATCCAGCCCGCTCTGCGGGGCAGGCTGCGGGTCGTCCGTAACATGCGGCACGGTCTGCGCGTCATCCAGAAAAGCCTGCGGGCCAGCCTGCGCATCGCCTGTAACAGCCTGCGGGACGATCTGCGCGTCGTTCTCAGCCGAAGTCGCGGCGTCTTCTGGGGATGCATCGTCGTCCTCAACAGGAGGTGCGGCCTCTTCCGAGGATGAGTTGATCGCGGAAGGGGCGGCTGCTGTCGTCGCACTACCGGGGGCCACGGTTTCGACGGCAAGTCGCACCGAACGGCGTCTGAGCTCGAGAGGGGTGGTGGAGGTGTCGCGCTGTCGGCGCAGTGGCTTTGGCTTGGGGCGTACGGGGGGGATGGGGATGCCCAGAGCTCCAGCGGAGGCGGCGTGCTTGAGGTTGAGCCGGGTGAGGAGCTCATCGTTCCTCGTGCAGTTCTTCTCCCTCTCATATTCGGACTCGCTCAGGCTATTCAGCCGCCAGATCTTCGCCGCGCGGTCAGACGCCTTCATGGTGGCCAGCTTTCTCACCAACGGTGA
>JARKIC010001544.1:0-112460 GCA_029378375.1 Mycena olivaceomarginata | reverse complement strand
GTCAGGACCATCAGTGGGCATCAGGCTGCAGGAATACAAGAATAAGCATACCATGTGCTCCTAGACTGGACAGACACCAATTGCCCCCCAGCGAACATTTGCATTAGAGTGCTTGAGTGATTCTACAACAGACGGGAATTGCTCTGTGGATCTCTTGTTGGAAAACCTCTGTCAGACCATCAGTGGGCATCAGGCTGCAGGAATACAAGAAAAGCATACCATGTGCTCCCAGACTGGACAGACACTCAATTGCCCCAGCGAACATTTGCATAGAGTGCTTGAGTGATTCTACAACAGATGGAATTGCTCTGTGGATCTCTTGTTGGAAAACCTCTGTCAGAACCATCAGTGGGCATCAGGCTTCAGGAATACAAGAATAAGCATACCATGCACTCCCAGACTGGAGACACTCAATTGCCTTCTGGCGAACATCCTCATAGAGTCCTTGAGTGATTCTACAACAGACGGAATTGCTCTGTAGATCTCTTGTTGGAAAACCTCTGTCAGAACATCAGTGGGCATCGGGCTTCAGGAATACAAGAAAAAGAATACCATTCTCCCAGACTGAGCACATACTCAATTGCCTTCTGGCGAACATGCCAATCAGAGTCCTTGAGTGATTCTACAACAGATGGAATTGCTCTGTGGATCTCTTGTTGGAAAACCTCTATCAGGACTATCAGTGGGCATCAGGCTTCAGGAATACAAGAAAAAGCATACCATGTGCTCCCAGACTGGACAGACACTCAATTGCCTTCTGGCAAACATACTTATCAGAGTCCTTGAGTGATTCTACAACAGATGGAATTGCTCTGTGGATCTCTTGTTGGAAAACCTCTATCAGGACTATCAGTGGGCATCAGGCTTCAGGAATACAAGAAAAAGCATACCATGTGCTCCCAGACTGGACAGACACTCAATTGCCTTCTGGCGAACATACTTATCAGAGTCCTTGAGTGATTCTACAACAGATGGAATTGCTCTGTGGATCTCTTGTTGGAAAACCTCTGTCAGGACTATCAGTGGGCATCAGGCTTCAGGAATACAAGAAAAAGCATACCATGTGCTCCCAGACTGGACAGACACTCAATTGCCTCCTGGAAAACATGCCAATCAGAGTCCTTGAGTGATTTTACAACAGATGGAATTGCTCTGTAGATCTCTTGTTGGAAAACCTCTGTCAGGACTATCAGTGGGCATCAGGCTTCAGGAATACAAGAAAAAGCATACCATGTGCTCCCAGATTGGACAGACACTCAATTGCCTTTTGGCGAACATCCCCACTAGAGTCCTTGAGTGATTCTACAACAGACGGAATTGCTCTGTGGATCTCTTGTTGGAAAACCTCTGTCCAGACCATCAGTGGGCATCAGGCTTCAGGAATACAAGAAAAAGCATACCATATGCTCCCAGATTGGACAGACACTCAATTGCCTTCTGGCGAAAATACCAATTCAAGTCTTTGAGTGATTCTACAACAGATGGAATTGCTCTGTGGATCTGTTGTTGGAAAACCTCTATCAGGACTATCAGTGGGCATCAGGCTTCAGGAATACAAAAAAAGCATACCATGTGCTCCCAGACTGGACAGACACTCAATTGCCTTCTGGCAAACATCCTTATCAGAGTCCTTGAGTGATTCTACAACAGATGGAGTTGCTCTGTGGATCTCTTGTTGGAAAACCTCTGTCAGGACCATCAGTGGTCCATCAGACTTTAGGAATACAAGAAAAAGCATACCATGTGCTCCCAGACTGGACAGACACCTAATTGCCTTCTGACGAACATCATCATCAGAGTCCTTGAGTGATTCTACAACAGATGGAATTGCTCTCTGGATCTCTTGTTGGAAAACCTCTGCCAGGACCATCAGCAGTGCGTCTGGCTTTGGGAATACAAGAAAAAGCATACCATGTGCTCCCAGACTGGACAGACACTCAATTGCCTTCTGGAAACATCCCAATCAGAGTCCTTGAGTGATTCTACAACAGATGGAATTGCTCTGTAGATCTCTTGTTGGAAAACCTCTGTCAGGACTATCAGTGGGCATCAGGCTTCAGGAATACAAGAAAAAGAATACCATGTGCTCCCAGATTGGACAGACACTCAATTGCTTTCGACGAACATCCCAATCAGAGTCCTTGAGTGATTCTACAACAGATGGAATTGCTCTGTAGATCTCTTGTTGGAAAACCTCTGTCAGGACTATCAGTGGGCATCAGGCTTCAGGAATACAAGAAAAAGCATACCATGTGCTCCCAGATTGGACAGACACTCAATTGCCTTCTGGCGAAAATACCAATTCAAGTCTTTGAGTGATTCTACAGATGGAATTGCTCTGTGGATGTCTTTTTGGAAAACCTCTATCAGGACCATCAGTGGGCATCGGGCTTCAGGAATACAAGAATAAGCACACCATGTGCTCCCAGATTGGACAGACACTCAATTGCCTTCTGGCGAACAAGCCAATCAGAGTCCTTGAGTGATTCTACAACAGATGGAATTGCTGTGGATCTGTTGTTGGAAAACCTCTTTCAGGACCATCAGTGGGCATCAGGCTTCCGGAATACAAGAAAAAGCATACCATGTGCTCCCAGACTGGACAGACACTCAATTGCCTCCTGGAAAACATGCCAATCAGAGTCCTTGAGTGATTTTACAACAGATGGAATTGCACTGTGGATCTCTTGTTGGAAAACCTCTGTCAGGACCATCAGTGGGCATCAGGCTTTACGAATACAAGAATAAGCATACCATGTGCTCCCAGATTGCACAGACATTCAATTGCCTTCTGGCGAACTTGCCAATCAGAGTCCTTGAGTGATTCTACAACAGATGGAATTGCTCTGTGGATCTCTTGTTGGAAAACCTCTGTCAGGACAATCAGTGTGGCATCAGGCCTCAGGAATCCAAGAAAAAGCATACTATTCCTCCCAGACTGGACAGACATTCAATTGCCTTCTGGCGAACATTCTCATCAGAGTCCTTGAGTGATTTCACTACTATCCTGATCCCTTTCTGTTGAATTTCTTCAAGTAATGCAAGTCAACTAATGTAGAAATACATAATGCATGCTCCCTACCTGCCAAATTAGAGCTGTTTTTGCCATCCCACAAGAGCCACGCAGTACTAAATTGGTTATTCTGGCAAGCTGTTATGAATGCTCCTGCCAGCTGTTGATCACCCTTGTTTTGGAATTGCTCAATATACTGTGACCAACCTTCAATCTCCACTTTCTTATTCAAAAGGTATTGAACTAGGTCAACATTCCCCTGCGTGCTGCAAGCTGTACTTGTGTTCGCCAAAAGTAATGGCGCCGGTGGTTCTCGATGCTGGGCACATCAGATCACTCCAAACAACTTATAGACCAAAAGTATGGATAAATAGAAGACATTTGGGTATGTTAAACCGACTTCCATAAAAGGCAATTCTCGTAGAGTATGCGATTTTTGCTAGATTTGAAACCGACTTTTTGTAGAGGGTGCGTGGGAAAATCTGTTAGCACAGTCGAAAAGTACTCGTCGAGTAGTGCAGATTTCACTTTGAATCATGTCAATACCATGTGATTTGAGCTTGCAATTGCTCTCAGAATGTGGCCATTTTTATCGAAAATAGGCCAAAAACAGCAAAAATGGCCACTTTCTGAGAACGATTGTGAGCTCAAATCATATGGTATTGACATGATCCAAAGTGGAAATCTGCACTACTCGACGAGTACTTTTCGACTGTGCTAACAGATTTTTCCCACGCACCCTCTACAAAAAGTCGGTTTCAAAATCTAAGCAAAAATCGCATACTCTACGAGAATTGCCTTTTATGGAAGTCGGTTAACATACCCAAATGTCTTCTATTTATCCATAATTTTGGTCTATAAGTTTTTTGGAGTGATCTGATGTGCCAGCATCGAGAACCACCGGCGCCATTACTTTTGGCGAACACAAGTAGAAGGGTCCAAATCTTCCCCGGACCTGCTGGCTCTGCTTAGAGCTCAGTACATGTCCATGACATGGGAATATAATTTTACATACTCATCAATTTTACATTGGCATTTGCATCTTGGTCAATCAAGATCTTGAAATCATGGTTATCAAAAGTGTCTTGGACAATAGCTTCTGAGAGATGTTTGTTAAAGGCATGCTGAGCCTTATCCCTGGCCTTTTCACCACTCCTGAATGCTTTTTGAATTTCCAGAATAGATGTCACAAAATCACGCAGTGGAACAACAAGAAGGAGCAAAGCGAGAACCTGGCCAAAGCCCCATTCATCCTCTTCCTGAGATTGGCCATGATTATTATGTGCAATTGTGACTTCGACATCAACAAGGAGGATGATGTTGATAGCCACAAGACAATCAAGCCAACTATGAGAAATGCTGTGTGATTTGCTGCTGGAGGAGCTTGATCAGAATCCTCTGCTTGTATGGGTGGAGGAGCATCTGTGCCGGACTCTGGATCATGCAATGTTTTCCCTATGCCAGATGCTTTTACAAGCCTGGGAAGCATGTTTGTCGAAACTTGTTGTATGTTATATGGAGTGCCAGGAAGAAGAGGAAGGGTGGAACCAGGTTGAACCAGGAATAAGGAGAAGGGAATACATTGCTAATGAAAACCCATGCAATCCCTGTGATGAAAAGGGCACACTACTCCCAACAATAGTAAGGGTTGGAGTGCAGTGGATAGGGGTGCCAAATTTGGGTGGATTACTCCAGAGCCACAGGCCAATAGCGCTCATAAGAGATAGGTGGAGGGAACCGAGGGTGAGAACAGGTTTCTGGGAGACCAAGTACCAGACACGTTGGACAACTACAAGCAAAGTTTGAGGACAATATTGAGCTCCAGGCTTTTGCTTTCCAGCCAGTTTCTCACTGGCAGGAGCATCTTCTTCAGTGTTTGGTTTTTTCTCAAGAGGATCACGGCCAGTCACAAGATAGCGAAGAGGGGAGAGCAGAACAATGGCCCAGTTCGACCATGCTGCAGGGATGGGTCTTTTTCCGAGTCTTTTCCTTCATTTGACTTGGTGAGGCTGTGGGCATATAACAGGAACCAGATCCAGGTGCTAGTATTGTTCATCCAACTCAAATCAAGAATAACAGCAGCATGGAAGTTGGTTAGACCCTGTCCAGTAGCTTCAATAATGGTGGAGATGAGAATTGCAAAAGCAATGGCAAGGATTCCGATAGATTGGTCCTTCACGCCTTTCATCTCCTCGGCCCGAGATGTTGCCATCCCAAAGGTGTGCAACGAGGGGCAAAGCACAAGAGGTTCTGTACATAGATCGCTATGCGGACTCCAATGCCAGAGATGTCGGGATTGGGGGGGATAGTAGTGCACTCGGACATGGGTGTAGCTGTTCAAGGTCGTGGCTTGCAACGTGGTAGGCTTCCGTGCACTGTGTCCGTTACTTGTCATAAGGTCTGTGAACCGCGGCCGAACAATCTCGGCATTATTCTTCTGCGCCACTGCCATGGTTTTCCAGAACGGCTCGAAAAAGGCAAAGTGCTTCCGTTATAACGGCGAACAGCGGCGAACCATGGGTGAATGCTCAACAAATGTCTTCTGGTGGTCCGGGGCTTGCCGCGTGACTCGCATCAGTCTATTCGAGTTTGTGCCGCCTCACAGCGCCTCCCCGCCTCGCCCTCATACCATCGCCTCACCTGCACTCCTTTCCCTCCCATCTTTCTGGCAGCTCCTCTCAGAGACCCGCATTCACCTAAGTAATTTGATGCGCTGTCATAACGGCACTATCACCGAGTTGCCGTTAATCCCGTCTGTCATCATGCACGCGCCAATCTTCCCTTAAGTACTTTAAATTAGCTCTGGCGTGCACGCTCAGTCCCCCTCGACCTGTGCGGCCAACCTCGACGGCGTTGCGCGCAATACTCTATTATGCGTCGTCAAGCGCATATACTGGCCGACCGCTCGCTGGGACGATACCGGCTGGAGGCCGCTTGCAGGCGGTGAAAATCTACAGTCTTGAGGCACGCGAGCTTTTCGATACTAACAGTCATTTCCAGAGGATCTGTCGTGAAATATATACAGCGGCACCGAGCGCTATCTCCGTACGCCTGTCGTCATTTCGCGTTCAGCGAAGCCGATACCGCCCCGGCTCACCGATGCGGAAGGGTAGGATGACCCGCTCGTCCCTTTACCTCCCGTTCCGTACATCGGTGATCACACGGCAGATTCTGGCTGATAGCGGAAACTCAACTACGTTGTATACGAAACACAAAAAAGCACGGGGTACGAGCACAGTTCGCAGAGCACTTTATTTTCGGTGAAAAAAAAGCCTTTGTATTGATCGCTCACGCCGCGAACTCGGCTTGGCCTTGAGTGTTGGACGTTGAACAACTTGGGCTTGGATTCGAGCCTGACTTGCGTGCTTGAACTTGAACCTGACCTCAAACTTGAGCTTGCTCGACTTGACCTGACTCGGGCTTGAACTTGAACTTGAACTTGAACGCGAGCTGCTTGATTTGAACAAACTCAAACTCGACCTGGAACGAAAGTGAATTCCTGGCCTTGGCCTTGAATTTGAGCTTGAACTTGAACTCGAACGCGAGCTGGGGTTGGGTGCTTGATTTGAACAATACGAGCTTGAACGCGAGCTTGGACTCGGCTTGGGCTTGGACTCGACGTCGAAATTGAACTTGAACTTGGACAGGGACTTGCATTTGCACGCGAAGTTGATCTTGGACGACGTGGGCCTCAAACTCGGCCTTGAACTCGACCGTGAACTTGAACCTGGATTATTTCAACTCGAACTTGAACGCTCGAGCTTGAACACCTTGAACTCGAGTAACTCGACCCCGACCTGACTCGAAATCAACTTGACCCGACTCAGACTCGACCTTGATTGAGGATTCGGGTTCGAGACGAAGCTGTCGAGGTTGCAGATGAGATCTAGAATACCGGCATGTATTAACAACGAAGAAGAATTTCACGTATGTAAATTAGTATTCATTCCAGGGGTAGCGATGCGGACTAAGTCGGATTTGGCCTCCTCGAGGTTGAGCGCTGACTTGAGTACTTGAACTTGGACAGGAACGTGAACTTCAAGTTGGACTTGAATGCGAGCTTCCGCGCTTCGAGTAGAACTCGACCTGACTCGAGAAGTCAGCGCTTGGCGTTGAACGGGAACAAGTTGAGCTTGGACGTGCACTCGAACACGACCCTGAATTCGTCCTGGCTCGACCGTGGGCTTGAACTTGATCTGCCTCCAACTTTTACTCGAACTCGAGCTCGACCTTGAGCTTGAACGAAACGAAACGAAATTGAACTCGAACTTGGCCCCGAATCTGGTACTCAGTCTCGGCGGTTGACAGGCGAGTTTGAGAGCCGAGCCGTGGGGGATTGGTAGAATAGAATAGAATAGATCCATCGGGTAGTTTTACCCACAGGCTCGTTAGGGAAGCGGGCGCGGACGTAACGCAGCCGTAAACCGTAATTAAACCGTAGACGATTGGAGATACTATAGGCGGCAGCGAGAATGTATTATCGGTATGAAGGAGGAAAGGAAGGAAGTCACGGGTGGGTTTATCGGCGTTTGCTCGGAACCGAAGTTGGTGAAGTTGCAGATAAGATCTCAGGTCAGGGGATTAAAATATCGTCAGGGGTGTATCAGTTCGTACGATAATAGGGCTGAGCGTCCGGGAAAGGCAAGCCAAGAGATCAAAGAGTTTTAAGTTGACAGCGGACCCAGGTAGAGCCAAGTTGAAGTGACCACCGCGGATTGGCACTTGAAAGTTGAATGCAGTCCCTTGATAACCGTGATAAAATGTTAAAGTAGCGGTCCGAATAGAAGACGAACGTGTCGGCCGGGTCCAGACTCTAGACGTTGCAGAGCGCACGGAGAGCCGTCCGCAATGAATACCCACGTTCGTTCTGCTAGGTACTTACAAGGCTGTAAGTAATCGATGCCGCTGATGCCAACGAGCGAGCTGTCTGCCTTGCAGTCGGTCGCCCCTTGGTCGACACCCGTGCCCTGGATGGATAAGACTCAGGATGAATTCAAGCTCAGCTATGTCCCCTTTCGGAACGTGCCGAGCTGTAGCTAACAATACATCGGCCTGTAGAATGTACTGTGCTACGATGCCCAGGCCCAGCGAACGACGGGTCGGATGCACGGACGGCGTCACCTCGGTGATGTCTGACGATCTCCTTCCGTCATCATCCCGCATAGCAACTTCCTAATCGGGAAGGCGCCCAACAATCTTGGCTCCTCCATCCGATTTCAGCTATCATAGAGAATCACCAGGGACGAGTACTTGTTTAAAGCGCGAATTCGGGATACACGGCTCTTCTCTTTCTGCTGCGTCTGCCTGCCTGCTGTATTCTAGGCAACACCGTATTCACTTTGAAGAAAGACAAGACAAACAACATGGACAGCTTTGCAGAGCCCTACACCCGCCTCGGGGACGACATCTCGCTCGACGAGGTGCGCGCCCAGGTCCGTGCCCTCGAGGCCGACCACCGCGCCGCCGGCATCCCGCTCTCCGGGCGCGTCCTGCACGTGTGCCACTACCTCCCCGTCATGGCCACCCTCAGCGCCGCCGCGGTCACGCCTACCACCGCCCCACGCCCCGACGATGCCCCGCCGACGCCCCCGTTGGAGGCGGGCGAGATCGATGGTGTGTCGAAGCAAGATAAGGGCGAAGCAGCGGAGGGCGCGTGGACGCTCGAGCCGCGGTACGGCCACGCCGCGATGATCTCTGGCATCCGCTCCCTCGCCGCCACCCACGAGCAGCTCATCATCGGCTGGACCGGCAACATCAACGTCTCCTCTCCTGCCCAGGCGCCGTCCACACCCACCAGCGACCCCCTCACCGCCCCCACAGAATCCCCCACCGACAAGGGGCGCACCGTCCCCAGCTCCACTGTCTCCCCTGCGCTGCGTGCCTCGCTCCGCACCGCGCTGCAGTCTTATCAGCCGAAGGAGAGCGACCCGGACGACGATCGCAAGACCGAGTACGTCCCCGTGTGGCTCGAGGATAGCGTCGCGCACGGCCATTATGAAGGGTATTGCAAGACTAGTGAGTGGCGTTTCTTGTCTGCTTTTACTTATTTTCTTTTGCCGCGCCTTCCTCTCATCATACCCACATACTAACCCCCGCTTCTCCCACAGCCCTCTGGCCCCTCTTCCACTACCTCCTCTGGCAGGACGTCGCCTCCTCCGCCACAGACGTCTCCCAGGACACCCACTACGCGTCCTACGCCGCCGCCAACAGCGCCTTCGCAGATGCCGTCGCAAGGGAGTACAGGGAGGGCGATTTGGTTTGGTGGGCGTGTCTCCTCTACCACCCGCAATTCATACTGACATGACACCAGGATCCACGACTACCACCTCCTCCTCGTGCCCAAGCTCCTGCGCGCCCAAGTCCCCGACGCCGTCGTCGGCCTGTTCGTGCACACCCCGTTTCCCAGCAGCGAGGTGTTTCGCTGTTTGCCAAGTGAGTGGCGTGTTTCTGTTTCTTGGTTTTATTTGTGGGGGAGGGAAGGTGTTTGTCCGGGAACTGACGTTCCGTACAGGACGCAAAGAGATCCTCGACGGCATGGTGGGCGCGGACCTGGTGTGCTTCCAGACGTATTCTTATTCGAGGTGCGTTTTTATCTCCAGTTCTTTATCTGCCTCCTCCCATTTTCCCTCCCCATCCGTGTTCCCCCTCCGCTCCGCACATCTCCCTCTCCTTCTCTCCCTCATTTCCTCCCCGTCTGCTCCCACCATTGCCCACCTCATGTTCCTTGTCGGCTTCTTTCCCTGCTCCATCTCTCTCCACCCACCCTCGCCTCCCTTCCTCGTCTCCCCGCCTCGCCGTCTCTTCTTACTCTCCCCATCTCTCCCTTCTCCCTCCCTCCGCCTCCCTCCCTTCCCCCGCCCTTTTCGACACCATCTCCTCCCTTTTTCCTCCCTGATCTTCCTCCTCCCGTTCCCGCTCCTCGTTCCGTCTTCTCCCTGCTCCCTCCCTTTTACCCTCGTCTTCCTCCCTTTTTCCCCTCGTCTCCCTCCCTCCCTCGTCCCTTCTTTCCTCTTCTCCTTCCTCTTTCTTCCCCTTATACTGACGCCTCCCCAGACACTTCACCTCGACGTGCATCCGCGTCTGCGGGTTCGAGACGACGCCGCGCGGGATCGACGCGGAGGGGCACGTCACGGCGGTGACGCACTGCCCCGTGGGCGTGGACGCGGAGAGGGTGGCAAGGGATATGTGAGTCGCGTTTTCTTCTTCCCTGCTCTTCGTGTTCCCTGCATGCCGCCATACGTTGTGGGCGGGGGTGCGCGTGTTGCTGGGATGACACGGCCAGCGGCGGTCGAGCGGGCGGCGAGTGGTGGACGGAAAGACGGGGAGGAAGGCGACGGATGGGCGGGGAGCGCCTGCTGCCGCATCGTCGTTGTCGTTAGATGCAAGGCCGGCGAGGCGTGCCTTGCGGCCCGTCTTCTCGTCCTCCCCGTGTCATCGGTGCTTTCCTTCTCCGCATCCTACCGTTCCTTCCTGTCTTTGGGCAAACGGCCGCCTCTTTCCTCCCTTCCCTCCCCTCTGCATCTTCTCCGCCCACACCTTCCCTTCGTCTTACCCCTACTGACGCCGCTTCCCAGCCTCCGCCCCGGCATCGCCCCCAAGCTCGCCGCGCTGCGCGCGCTCTACGAGGGGAAGAAGATTGTCGTGGGGCGGGACAAGCTCGATGTGGTCAAGGGGGTGCTGCAGAAGGTGTGTGTTTCGCCCTCATAGTTTGTCGCCGGGGAGAGCCGCGATTCTTTCGGTCTGCTGTGTGTGTGGCGGGTCCCCATTTCCTCTTTTGGGGTTAGGATGGAGGACCCATTTCCTCTTTTGTTAGGATGGAGGAAACAGGCTCGGAGGGGGGAGGGATACGTCGCGTCTCGCTCTGACGCTGCTCTATCTGCTTCGATTCCCCCTCGTTGTAGGGGAGAAAGTAAAGAGACTGACTGACGCGCATTTATTCTACAGTTACAAGCCTTCCAGAAGCTGCTGCAGACGTACCCGCAGTGGGTGGGGAATGTGGTGCTGATTCAGGTTCGTTCTTCTCGTCTCCCCTTCCCTTCCCTGTCGCACTCATCCTACTCTCCCCCACTTCCCGTCCTCCTCTCGCTTATCTTCTCCGTCCCCCTTCTACACCTCTCCCTCTCCGGCTCTCTTTTAATCCAATATACTGATCCGCCCGCAGGTAACCTCCCCCTCGCTGAGCGACTCGCCCAAGCTCGAGCGGCAGATCAGCGAGCTCGTCGCGAGCATTAACGGCGAGTTTGGGAGTCTGGACTTTATCCCGGTGCATCATTAGTGAGTCGCGCGTTTCTCGTTTCTGGGACTATGTGTTTCGGCCTCCGCATCTTGGGCGGAGATGGGACGCTGCCGCGGGATGCGGATGGCGCGAGAGACGGACACGATGGGATGGGATGGGTCGAGGCGGGGGCAAACGACGGGAGTAGGACGTGTCGGGCGTTGTGCGGTGGAGGGGCGCCTAAGAGTGTGAAAGCGGCCCAGTCGGGGCGGGGAGTCGTGTGAGGCGACGCGACTGAGAGACCGGCGAGGGTGGGATGCGACGCTGCTGCGGAGTCGTGGTGTGGATGCGACTTGATCATGCTCGCACGACGGCGATTTACAATCCCTTCCTTTGTCTTCCTTCTCCCCTTCTTTGTTTCTCTCGTATACCTCTCTTTATACTCCGCTTCGCTCCCTTCTTCTTGTCTTGGTCGTATAACGCTTGCTGAAACCTACCCAGCCACCAAACCCTCAGAAGGACGAGTTCTACGCGCTGCTGAGCGTGGCGGATCTCGCGGTGATCACGCCGCTGCGGGACGGGATGAACACGACGAGCATGGAGTTTGTTATTGCGCAGGTGAGTTTTCGTTTACTTTGATGCCTGCCCTCCCGAGTAGACGGCTTGTGACGAGACGATCCGTACCTCGCTACATACGGGTAGCGTTGGCGGCTACTCAATGCGTGACACCTCTTTTGTCGAGTCGACGCAGTGGCATGTCCGCTCTCGAGTCGGACTCGCGCTGGAAAAGCTCCATCCTTGCATGAATGCTGACTATTATTCCTCCAGGGCCGCACGAAACAGTCCCCCGTCGTGCTGAGCGAGTTTATGGGCATCAGCAAGCATATGGAGCATGCGCTCATGGTGAATCCGTGGAATTTGGGGGTCAGTGCCTTGACTTTCTACGCCTCGTCCTCGACCCTCCCCATCTTTGCCCTCTCCTTATCCGTCCCATCCTCCTCTCCGTCGCCTCGCCCTGCCGCTCCTTCTTCCTCTCCCTGTTCCCCGCCCTCCTCATCTTGAGTCCGATCGCTGACTCGTCATCACCAGGACGTCGCCGCCGCAATCAACGAGGGTCTTCTGATGTCCTCGCACGAGAAGCTCGCGCGGCACGAAGCGCTGCACAAGGTCGTGACGACGCACACGTCGCATACATGGGCGGCGGTGTTGGTGAAGATGCTATTGGGGCAGTTGGGCGGGAAGGTGTGTAGTGTTTCCTTCATCTTTATCTCCGTCCCTCGCGCGACGAGAGGAGAGTGCGATGAAGGAGAAAGGGAGAGACGGACATGAGTACTGACATGCGCTTGCAGGAAACCGCAAGAAGAACGCCGTACATTCCGCGGGACGTGCTGGAGAGCAGGTACCATTCGGCGAAGAAGAGGCTGTTTTTCTTCGATTACGACGTGTGTTCTTCCCTCCGTGCCTATTCGACCTAAACTGACACGTACGCCAGGGCACCCTCGCGCCGATTGTCAAGACACCCTCCATGGCAGTCCCCTCAGCCGCAACGCTCGAAGCACTCGAGCGGCTGGCAGCGGACCCGCGTAATGTCGTGTACATCATCTCGGGGCGCGACGGCGAGTTCCTCGAGCAGCATCTGGGGCACTTGAAGAACGTCGGGTTCAGCGCGGAACATGGAGGAGTGAGTTTGCGTTCTCCACGCACGCCTAAATGGAATGCTGACATTATCTTGTATCGTGAAGTTCATGCGCGAGCCCGGGGAGGACAAGTGGACAAATCTGACGGAGAAACTGGATATGGAGTGGATGGGAGAGGTGGAGGAGGTGTTCCGGTATTATACTGAAGTGCGTCGCGTTGCGGTTTTCCTGTCGCGGAGATGCTGATTGGGACGACAGCGTACGACGGGGAGCGTGGTGGAGATGAAGAAGAGCTCGATTACGTGGCATTATCGCGCGAGCGACCCGGAGTGGGGGTGAGTCGTTACTGTCGTCTCATAGATATGCGGCTCACGCAATACGGCAGACTGTTCCAGTGCAGGCAGTGCCAGGACCTCCTTGAGAACAACCTCGCGCACAAGCGCCCGATCGAAGGTGTGTCCTCCTATGTAACTTCTGGATTGTCAGCTGACCGGACACCACCACAGTGCTGGTGGGGAAGAAGAATCTGGAGGTGCGGCCCATCGCGGTAAACAAGGGCGAAATCGTGAAGCGGCTGCTGTACAAGAACCCGGACGCAGAGTTCATCTTCTGCGCGGGCGATGATAAGGTATGCCTTGTTTCCATCCTTCCTCGTCCGCATCTGCTCACACCGCCCATCCAGACCGACGAAGACATGTTCCGCGCGCTTATCCTCTTCGGCACGGGCGCCACCAAGGCAACGATGGAGGCACCTTTGAGCGTCACGCTCCTCGACGAGGGCAAAGCGCCCCCGCCCGTCGACCTTGCGATAAAGCCTGACTGTGTCTTCACGACGGCGGTGGGGCACAGCAGCAAGCGGACGCTCGCGAGCTGGCATGTGACGACGCCGCAGGAGATTGTGGAGCATATGCTGGGGCTGGTGCCCGGAGAGGCGCCGCAGAGCCATCTTTGAGTGACGACACCTCCCTCCTTTGTTACACATTCCTCCCCCGCTCCGAGTCGCGACATCCTACATTATAGACCAGCGTGCGGGACCTAGACTACTTCCGCATCCGACGAATACGATACCTACACATGCCAGATATCTTGATCAATGGACCTGTATCGATGTACTTGTTATGCTGCTATTTTATCTTAGAGGTGTACATATGGCTATTTCAAAGTAACGGGAAAAAACGAATACATACACATGATTATCTCGATGGCAAGTCAGTGGGTGAGGATACGAGATCGATGAGCAAGGCTTATTGAAGGGGAACGCAGCTGAGGTGAGTAACGGAGATGGTGACGGGGGACGTATGGGAGAAGGGAATTCAATTCAGGATTGCATCGGCTGCACAGTACTTGAATGCTCTCAAGGCTGTGTCTATGAACTCATGCCGCACTTCTGCAGTCTGGACCCTGGAGACTTGTTTTATTAAATACAGCTAGAAACCAAATCCCCGCCCAAGAAAATGAAAATATGACACAAAGGAATACCGCCGTCCACTCAATAGTTAAGAATCCTCGGAAACTTCGACGTCGGACGTTTCTCTTGCGTATACGCCCCGATGCTCACTGGCGCGCGGACGGCGTCTGGACCCACAGGGACGATGCTCCCATTAACCGGCAATGCCGTGAGGTCGTGCTCTCCGCCAGACGGTGGATGCGCATGCGCAAAGCGATCGCCGACGACGTACCACACGGGGCATTCGGCCGTGAGGCCCGCACCACTTGGCGAGATGTGCTCGTAATGCGGGTGCCGGATGAGGATGTTGAGGAAGTACTGGAGTGCAACGTTAGCACGGAGGCAGGTAGGCAGAAGGAGACACACCTCGCGACCCATGTGCGTGTAACGGAAGCTTGGGCAGGTACACGCGGGGATGCGTACCTCGCCATCGAGGCGCACGAAGTGGTCGTCGGTGTGGTGCTCGTCCGCCGCATTGAGGTCCTCGAGGGACGGCGTGGGCGACGGGGCGCGGACCGCATCTGTGTCCTGTGATTCGCCACTCGTGCTCGTCTCGTCCCCGCCAGGAGCAGTATGCACGGCCGTGTGTCCCGCTCCGGTCTCGAGACCCGGCACGTCCCCCGCCGGTCGTCCATCCACCGTGCGCCACGCCCTCCCCACCGCAATCTTGCTGGTATACCGATCCCCGCGCGTGTCTGCCCGCGGATCGAGCGCATTCGCAGCAAACACGTCGGCCCGGTAGAGCCCCACCTCGACTGCGCCGGGCTCGCCCAGCGCCTCGCGCGCGCGCAGGTTCCCGGACCACAGCACCAGGGAGAATTCGAGCGTCTGACCCGCGGTGTAGACGGCAGGGTTCTGGATCCCGAGCTACATATCGCGCGTGAGCGAGGACAAAAAGAAAGAAAGAAGAACGTACGATTCCCTCGACCTCGACGAGCTCTTCCCCAAGACGGCCCCGGCCTCCGAAGGGCGTGAGAGTCCACCCGCCGAGCGTCTCCCGCGCGAAAGGCCAGTCCTCGCGCATCGGGAGGCACGGGAATGGGCTCTTTGTGTAGGCTACGGGCTTATAGAGCGGGGTGTACTGGAACTCGGTGTCGAACTCGTCGTCGATTGCGCCGAGCCCCTCGCGCGTGACATTCACGCCTGCGACGTAGTTGACGACGCCCCAGGAGCCGAAAGGGTTAATGTTGGCTGAGCGGACGTAGTAGCTCGCTGCGGCAGGCGAGCTGTGGTCAGCACGGAAGACTGGGTGGAGGGGTGGGGAGGACGTACGAGGGAGCGGTACGCGCGCGAGGTTCTGCATATGGTGATCAGAAAGACATCAAGTAAAAGACAGCGGGGATGTGCGTACCTTTCGTTGGGTGTGATCCGGGTGCTTGACAAGCGTATCCTCCGGCAGCGCAGGGAACTCGAAGGGGAATACGAAGGTTCCCGCAGGGAATTTGCCCAAGAAGGGGTGCTCGCTGGCAGACGAGGTAGACCTCGGGTCTCCTTTCTTGCGATTCCACACGTTGACTTTCATGGCTGCGAAAGGAAGCTTGAGCATGAAATCTTCGGCGGCGCTGTCCGAAGAAATGATGATCTACCTCCGTGCTTAGAAAATAGACGAAAATAAGATGAAGTGAGACGCACCCAAACGTCGATGCTTCCCAGATTCGCCGGCGCGTCGAGGGCCACGCGCACCTCGCCGTTGATCACGGCTTGCCTGACAGATTAGTTATATACGAGGTATGCATCGGATATACACACCCGCGTTGTGATACACTGCCAGCTTCGATTCTGGGTGCGCATGGCTATACAATACGAGCTCCAGCCATGACTTTTCACCTTCGGGCACATAGAGGGCGCTGGCCTGCCCTATGGCGAACGCCGGCAGCGGCTTTACCACCTCCGTCCCAGGCACGAGCGGGGCTGGCGGTGGATTCTCAGCATACCATTCCGGGACCCCTGCAGGTGTGGTCAGTCCAAACGTTTATCGGGAATCGACAATAAAAACCTGCCTAGCTTGGAAAAATCGGGGCGTCTGCGCTTCGGAACGTGGGTTCCCCCGTTGTGAAAGGTTAGCGTCGAGTCAGTAGGCGCGCCGCCCGACGATTGCGCGGATGACACGTGATGCTTAATGCCACGCTTGGAGGTGGCTAGCAGTGGGGTTTGCGAGTCTGTGTCAGACAATGGGTGGTTACGCTTGAACAGATCGTGAAGGGGCGACATCTTGAAAGTGTATGGGTGGGACCATCGGGGTGAGATTTTTATACAGACATGAGTCCACCATTTGCGGTCGGGCCTCGGGGTTGACGGCGTATATGTACAAGCCGGGAGGTTTTGAATGGCGTCTTTGGCTAGCGTGCTGCGTACCGTTAATGTACGGCGATTAGGAGCGCCACAAGATAAGCGGAGATGGTAAGCCACCGCAGAATAGGTTTTTGAAGAGACCCAGCCAGTATACGTCGGTTTTCCACTTCAGTTCGCACTGTCTTCGACTTAGGAGCCTTGTTGAAGTCGGTGCTGTCCTCGAAGCGGAATGTGGTGGAGTGTGGATTTGGTAGCGCTGCGGGAGGCAGAACGAAGCGACAGATGTGTACCACCCATGAGCCAGGTGCGGTCGAGCATGTGGAACGAATGAATGGCTGAAATCAGTCTACAGATCTGTCAGTGAGATAGAGATTATAACAGTGACACCGTACATTGAACAGCGGACACGCCCTGTCACGGACGCGCAAATCTGACGATTCCCAAGTAATTTGTTATCGACATCCTTGTCATCGACCAGAGCCTCGGTGAGTCTGCTTTTCCGGTACCAGATTTGCAAAGATCTTGGGCGCTCCATTGCAAATGGCACATTTTCTTCTATCCTTAGCCACTGGGCTGCCTCCGTGTAGAGTCATATCGTCGTTCGAAGTGCAATTCCAGGGCAATGAGCGGTGCGGATCATAACGGCATTGCGGGTCCGTGCGGGAGGATCATAAACATGATGCATCAGCTGTGATTTTACTTTCCCAATCCCGCCGCGTTCTTCAACTCGCTGCTCGCAGCCTCAGGCCGAATGATTTATCATCCGTACAGGGCTCCTCTTCGTGGTTTCTGGCTCGTAGCTGGCTCAATAATTCAAGTCGGCAACCGAACGGATGACAAGACAGAGCCTCACGGGCTGTAAGTATGCGTTAACCACATATAAATCTGGAAGGTACCTCGGGCGCTGCAGTCTCACTTGGGGCTAACCACCGGTCTGGCCGGGCAATTAAAGTCAACCTATAACGAAACTCTTTTCACTGCTCCCATAACGTCAATGCATGCGATGTCCGGTAACATTACACATCGTCGTTATTCAACGGCCCCTTCCGATCCGAACGCTGGTTCACGTCCTCCACGTCCTGGAACTTCTTCAACCACACCTCGATCTTCTCCATGTCCACATTACCCTCCCTGCTCTGCTCCTCCAGCGCAGCCAAGTCAACAGAAATCGGCCCCCTCAAGTCGGCCCGCCTCTTTTCGCGCTTGATACGCCCGCAACCCCGCCCTGACCTCCTCATCCGGCACCAGGGGATCGTCCGCGTCCCGTATAAGGCGCACCTCAAGACGCCCCGCAACGTCGGGATGCGTCGTCATGGCGCCCAAATGCCTGAGTAGGATAAAAACCAAGAACGACTTGCTCCATGCGCGGGGCTGGACCTCGAGCACCTTCAACGCGCACTGCGGGCTGGGTTCGAGGAAGCGCGACGCAGACCCCAGCCCGCGGCCGCGCGAGCGAATCGGGCCGGCGCCGATGAGCCGCACGCGTTCTGCAAAACGCATAATGGAGGGGAAGTGGTGATAGTCGTCGTCGTGTTTGTCGCCGTACTCGGGGCGCCAGCCGTTGTGAAGGGAAGGCCCGCGGATGATGTAGGTGAAGTCGAGCCGGCGCAGCTTGGCGGGCAGCGGCCCCAGCTCGGAGGCGATTAGCTTGCACACGAGATATAAAGCCAACGGGAGATCGAGTCGGCAGGCGGGCAGGGAGGTGCGGTACGGGATGATTTGCACGTAAGTCTGGGGCGGCGGGAAGCAGAAGTCGAAGATTATACCGCGAACCTCGGGCGGACTACTGAGCAGCGACATGGAAGTAAAGGCTGAGATGACAGCGGTTGGGCTTGACTAGCTACTGTAAGTAGCTTGACTCCCATCATCGGGCCTTGATCCGTCCTTTCACCCCAAGAGTGGGTTAAACCTCTCGATTGGGTCCCCCGTCCAAGCTTGTCTGAATGGTTCCAAGCTTTCCTTGATTCCTTTCAAACAGAAACAAAAAAAAACGGATCCTGATCACCAAAAACGTTGCAATTGCCCAGCACATTCACGGCTACCTGTCTCTCACAGTGAGTAGGTTTACAGTTCGGTGCCAATGTTGTATCATAGTATCCGGACATCTGTGGTTGGTTACCTTGTGGCGTGGTAAACCCCTCGCTGATGGGTGAATCTATCTCAGGCCTAGGTGTTAACTCGTTTGTCGAGTTTGATTTTCCAAGTCGTTTGAAAAATGTAGCCGATCCATCGTGAAGGAAGGTGTGTTGTAGATTCCGGGCAGGCCGAATAAGACCGCCTTTCGCACAGTAGAGAGGGGAAGATATATATTGTGCAATTGCTGCCAATTTTATGATTCCAACTTTTCAACGTTTAGACCTCGACGTCCACACTAGCACGGGTCAACATAAATGCACTGGCTAGGCGTGTATTAGTTACTGCTCGACGGCAAATTTTGACCTCGAAAAGACATAGCGGCTGGATGGGCTGGTTGGGATACCCATAATTGCCCGGGAACTTGGAAACACTGCCTGGTTGGGAACCCAGAGCGGCTGTCGCGTAGCAAGGGCGCAGCAGCGGCAAAACGAAAGCCTCCTGTGTTTGGGTGTCAGGGAAACCCAGGGAGAATTCGTCGATCCCTATGTCGATGGTTGAGAGTTGGAAAGAAGGAAGGAAGGATGGATAATTTGTATTGCTGCGGAGGTCCCAATAAGGAACAGGCAGGTACTGGTTAGCAGAAGCGGCGTGATCCGACCTCAAAAGTCCACAGCGCGCTCGAAATTACGCAGATTTAGATTATACACTTGAATCCAAAAGCAATCGACGCGCAGCACTTGCAGAGCACTTTCCACGGTAGAACAGCATGATCGTCATATTTGTTCTTTATCTTATAATTTGCATCTACTAGCTAGTTCGTTTTGATCAGTTCCTTTTCAAGTTGATCAGGACGCGCCGATCTAAATGGAAGACTATGAAATACTATGTCCTGGATGATTCAGGTCCGAATGTCCCCCACTGCCATTGAGCAACGAAAAAAAAACATTTCGGAGGAACTTATTAGGGATAGAATAGCGGCGTGAAGACACTACAGTAATAATATCAGTGGATGACTTCACCCCAGAAGCATATGTGCTCACTCCCCCTACCTCTCACACTCCAACTTCTCCGGCCACCTCTCCTCAAACCACCGCCGCATCACCTCATCCGCAGCCCTCACTTCCACCTCATCATCTCCCAAATCATCATTAATACACATCAGCGCGATGTTCCGCTGCCGGTCTGCGTCACGCAGCAGGCGACTAGCCGCTTGCGCGCTCTGCGGGCCAACGAAGTACATGGCCGACTCGCCGATTGCATAAGAGTACCGCTGGATCAGGCGCACCGCGAACGCACGCGGATTCGCGGGGAAAGGCGTCGGTGCTACGGGTAAGACGAGGGGGAGGATGATAGGGTCCGCCAAGGAGGGCGGTGGCGGTGGCACAGAGTGCGGAGGGAGGAAGACCCCGAGCCCGGATTTGGACGCGTGCATGAGCGCGGATATGACTGCGTCGGGAAGATGAGCTATGAAAACTGCATAAGGTCAAATCGCACCTTGGTCGCCGCAGGATATGTCGTCCATGACAAGCCGTCGAAACATGTCCCACGCACGCTCGTCGTTCGCGCCGAGACACTTGTCACGCGAGATGGAGATGTGCGATGCAAGGTTGTGCCACGTTGGGCTGTACCCGTTCATTGACACTGCCCATCCATCCATTCATCAGCGAACTAAGCATCGAATAACGAGGGAACACTGGCAGACGTACCCCATGAATAAACCGTGTCCGCCTCCAGCAGCGACTTGGGTGCGCGTGGCGGCTTGATCTCCGCCCTTTTTAAATTCGGCTCAATGTCCTGCATCGTCTTGCGTGTCGCCATCCTCAGGTTAATCTCGCTTTTTCCATCCCTCCCGCCAAGCTCCGCCCACATTGCTACCTTGGTCTTCTCATCCAACATACCCGGCATCCGCGCCTGCGAGCCCCACTTGCCAACAACCCAGCTCCACAGCAGCGCCTCCCGATGGCGCTCAATAACAAAATGTGTCGCGAGAAAAATCGTGTTCACCTCCCACTCGCGTGGTGCAAAATGTTCCCCGCGGAAGCGCGAGAGTGGCGTCGCGGCGAACGCCTCGCCGAACGCGAGCGCGGCTTCGTGCAGCAAAGGGAGCGAAAGCGCGCGCGCATTATGTTTTATGTACGGACGGCGCCGTGTGCCGAAGCGCTCATCTGTGTGCCAGAAGGGTAAGCAGCGCATGAGGGAGAGGAAGTGGAGTACGTGCCGAGGAGGTGCGCGCTCCACGGGATCGAGCGCCACTCGCCGCCGCCGTCTCCCGCGCCGGTGTCGTCCCCACCCACGAGCAGGTATGGGTCCATGCGGAACACGGGCCCGTAAAGCGTCGTGTGGAATGCGGAGGGCGGGGTGAGTAGCATGAGGAATTGGTCGTCGTTCAACGCGACACTTGGAATGGCATGGTGTTAGTATGTTGGTCGGATGACGGATGAGAAAAGAGGAATGGAAACGAACATGTTGTCGGCTACGATATCGGGGCTGAGGTTGGCGAGTTGCGACTCAACGGCATGGCTAGGGAGCGGCAGGTCTTCGGTTTGGTGGGAGGAAAGTAATCGACCGACACGCACCTGTTGAAATTCGGAACAACCTGGGCGAGCCACTGTGCAGCGTCATCAGCCTGTAGCTCAGAGCGCGGATCCCCAGTTAGATGAAAGAGCTGAGTATCTAAATGAGAGGTGCTTTGTCAGTGCTAATAGCACCAGGCTCCGGCGAATAATCCACCATGATGCAACATGATCGGGGGCTGCCCCTGCGCACTAATATTGAACCCGCACTCGATATCCAGCCACTGCGGCACCAGCCCGAGGCGACAATGCCGAGCCGCCGCATCGCTGCCACATCCAGCTATAGGCCACCGAGCGATCGTACTCTCCGTGCTGCGGAGCTCTGGCGAAGGGTCCGCCATATCGGCAGTAACCACGTGCCACGTGCTGTTCAGCCATAGCCTCGTCGCACGTCGCGCCGCACGGAGCGAGTAGCGCAGCTCGTCATGCTCGCGGAAGCGCGCCTCTTTCGTCGCGTACCCCGTCGCCTCCAGCAGGGCGCGGCGACTGTTTGCGTGCAGTGGATCTCTGCCAGTGATGTGCAAATGGGTTTGGTTTGAGCTCGGATGCAGGTAAGCAGCAGGGAAGGAGACGCACGAGCCGTTGACCCAGACATAGACGAGGTCGATCTGCGCCTCGTGCACCATCCCATGGAGGCAGGGCTCCGTCCACAGACCCGAGGCGACCCACCGGTCGAGACAAGCCATGGGTATGGCGGCGTGTGCGCGGATCGGCCGTACGCGCGGGTCGGCAAGCGCTTGCGCGGGCGACAGCGCCGTGAAGGCATCGTACACCGTCCCATCCACGATCACGGGGCGCGGCCTCGGGAGCTCCATAAGCTCAATGTCAGTCGGCGGCGCGGGAACGAAGAGGTATGGAGCGAGGGCGAAGGTGTGCGGATGGTCGGTCAGCAAGACGATGGTGGTGAGGGAGAGGGTGACGGTGAGAAGGATGGTGGTGCACCGCAGTGGGTTGCAGAAGAAGTCACGAACGGTTGAGGGCTTTGCTAACGAATGGTGTAGCGGTAGTGAGCGGGAGGACATGTAAGGACGGGGCATCTTTGCGTGTGCAATATGTAGATGAATGGTAACGCTGAGTATTGAGGGGACGAACCAAGTGAGAACTTATTCGGGTCGTGTGCCACAGCATTGCGACCATGATGGTAGGCGTGCTCGCAGGTTATGGGTGATTTTCAGCAGATTGGGAGGGATGATGTAGGTCGGAGAAGAACAAACCCCCGCGTACCAGTATACAAGAGGGGCAACGGGAAGAAAGCCCTGGTCCGAAGCCTGAGCGTTTATGTATCGTAAACGTGAGTATCTCCAAAGCTCTGACGCGACAAATCGCATCAAGGACGAGTCTACCAGGAGCTATTCGGAATCCGCAGCTCGCCAGACAGCGACGCATCGCGGTCGAAATATAAAAATAGGTTCTCTCTTGCTGAGGTGGCAGCTGCCGCCGGGTTCGAGGGCTTCAAGGGTGAACAGGCATGTGGGACCTGTCCTAGTCACAAGAGTTCCTGGTACACAGCGCGCGGCCGATATTGTGAGTCGCCTACCTTGTTACGAGTAGACCAGAATAGCTCACTTATAATTATCCTGCAGTCCTCCGCAAATGTCGCGTGTCTTGACAGATGATACGGCGGTATATATAGGTACACTAGCCGCTACCCGTGAATAAATTCACGGGCAACAAAATGACAGGTAACAATATGCGGTCACACTGTACTATTGAAGGATTCTCGGTATACAACATTTTTTGTCCAACCCGGGTCTCGAACATCATCTTCCTCTGGGCAACTGAGAAGTATGTGCACCCCTCGTCGGTCAGTGGCTCGCGATAGAGCCACGTAGAGTTGGCCGTGGGCAAAGACATCTTCGAGAAGATATAGACCGACTTTCTGCAATGATTGGCCTTGGGCTTTGTTAATTGTCATCACAAAAGCCAAGCGGCCAGGAAACTGCAAGCGACGCATTTGGAAAGGTAATTTGGAAGTGGTGTTTGTCGTCATTGGAATGCGAGGGATGAAGCAACGTTCTCCGGCATGTGGTCCAGTAATGATGATGGCTTCAAGAACTCGGCGGCTGATCCTCGAGATAATCATTCGAGTGCCATTGCATAGTCCTGCCCCCGGATCGAGGTTTCGGAGTAGCATCATGGGGCAGCCGACCTTCAACCTGAGGTGATGGAGGGCTATTCCGGTAGGCGTGATAGTGTTCAAGAATTCGGTGGGATACAAAGCACCTTCAGTAGCTGTGCCGCTTCCGGTGGGATCCACAGCATCGTCGGCGCTGGGAAGGACATGAACATCACCAGGGAACATGTTCAACACAACATCGTTCAACATGTCAACATCTCTGTTCAACGGAGCTAAGATTGCGCGGCTGGTGAAGTATGCGCAAAGATCGGCTTCCGACCGAAATTGTCCGATGCTGTCATAAATTGACTGGAGCAGCGCCGGAAGATTCTCCTTCCCCGGGGGTAAGAGCATGTCATCAGGTAGTTCGATGTAATCGTTGGAGTTCCCTGCTTGTCCTTCTCCGACTTGCAAAAGCCATTTTGCAAAATCCGAAGCTCTCTGCTGCTCTCCGGCCGAAAGATTGCCGTTCAGAACCCTCATGTTGATAGTTAATCGGAGTCGTTCAACTTTGTGCCAGAACGAAGATGCTGTGAGGCAAGCATTGATGATGTCTGATCGAAAGCCGTCGACCACGACAGGTAAAGTTTGCCGCCAGTCTCCTGTTAGTATTTTGGAGAGGGTTAAGTGGATGATTCCACACAGTGATAATGAATGAATGTAACGTACCGGACAGAACAGTTGTGATTCCGCCAAACAATTCATCAGAGTTTCTGATGTCTTGCAGTGTTCGGTTTACCGCTTCAACGGCAAATCGGTGCTGGGAACCGATTTCATCCCACAGAAGCAGCCGGGCCTGACGGAATAGTTCCGCCAAATGTGATTGGTGCGTAACAGAACATGTAGTATCAGAAGCCAAGTCTAACGGAATCTTGAAGCGGGAATACGCAGTTCTGCCATTGTCAAGCATGATGGCTGCAATGCCTGTAGATGCAACTGCGATTGCAATGTCGCTTCTCTCTCTGACAAAGGCCAGGATGAGATTCTCGACAAATGTTTTACCGCAGCCTCCAGGACCATCCAGCATGAACACGCGAGGTTCTTGATTTATGTATGCCTGAGTGACTGTCTCGAAGACCTGCCGCTGATCATCATTAAGTTGGGGTATCGAATCAGCCAGTTTTTGACGAAGAAGGTCTCGGTTAAAAGAACGTTCTTCGGCAATAATCCGGCGTTCGTTGATATCCACCAAATCAATCACGATGGACGGGCGTCTCAGCTGGAAGTCACGAAGGGATTTTCCAGCTAGCTGCAGCTGTTGGTCCACCAGGAGAAGCCCCATGGACTCGATGTGGGCTGGTGTTATCTCGGTATCAGGCATACCATTTTGTTGAAGCATGTATTTGCAGTCATCTGTTATAAAAAGGTGATATTTATCCCAGAGCTTTTGGGGATCGCTTGGGGTACATTCCAGCAGAATTGTGCAAAAAAAGACGACGCAGTTGTCGCCCAGTTTGCATGGAGGCCGCTTCTTCCAAGTAAATGTTGTACTCTTCGTCAGAAGCCAGTAATCCGAGAGCAGCACATGCACTGCGTTCCGCCCACTGGTAGACGGCGGCGTTTCGAGACGCCTCGCTAGCGCCTAGCCGAAGGCCGTGTCTAGCCGCATCTAGCCGGCTAGTCACATCCATTACGAGGCGTGACGAGGCGGCTAGACAAAGCTCCACAAACCAAGACTCCGAGATGGAGGAGTCTCGCCATCGTCGAGGTCTGAGCAGTGTGTCGTCCGACTCAATTGTGTGCTGTGAAGTAGTTAATTCCAGATATATTGGCTTTCGTCATTGATTTCGGCTCCGTTGTTACAGCACAATTAATGACAGCGTGCTATGAGCATGACGGCATTGCATCATTTCTCAGCCCGTCGACTCGGAGTCCCGACCACTAAGTCCAATGGCGCACTCATCCAGCCCTGGAGCCCCGCCGTCTAGAGGGAGACATGTCGAGGTGTATGCAGCCGCCTCGATGATTGTCATCTATGTGGCCGCAAAGCTCCTCGGTGCGCCTCGCCAAGGCTGTGTCTATCTAAGCGAGAAACCGGTGTTCTAGATCCTCAATGCCGGCTAGACGGAGCTCGCGGCATCTCGCAACGGATCCGTGGGACTCGGCATCTCACGTTCTAGGCGAGGCGGGAATGCAGTGATGCCGCTTTGAATGTGGTATATGTAGTCCCGTTGATCGTTCACAAGTTCTCGAAGGATGTAGCACCCAGAACAGTGCATAGAAGCATTCGGAGGTAGTAGCGTTCGCCTGCGTTAGGGCTGACAAAGTATACACGGCCATAAGAGAAACCACTCTTGCGGGGAGTCCATTTTCTTCCACCATTGTCCCAGACAAATCTTTCAGGCATGCGGTCGTACGTGAGGTCCCGTGTTTCATTCGGGTACTGTCGGCAAGCCACAAAATATTCCGTCAGATTTGTGCACCGGGCTTTCGGTGATGCAACTAAGGATTCCACGGTAGCATTTTCTGGGTTAAAAATGACGGGCTGATGGTCAGGGAGATGGCACTGAAGACGTGTGACACTGGGAGTGTTGTTATGGAGGCTGAATCCAAATAACCGCCACACAGCTTCTGGCGGTCCGATGTACCGGCCATCAACGAAGTCCGCAACTTCGTCGCGTCCTGAAAGTTCTGGACAACCATCTCCGCCTTCCACTGCAGCCATGACTCGTGTTGAGCCTTTGTGGACATATTTATTGATGTACTTGACTGCAAGTATGCTGGTGCAGATTTCCAGGTTGATATGGGCTTTGAATTTTTTCACGCATCCTCTATCCAACTGAATTAGAAACACCGGCCCAATTGAATATTCAGTCACTTACAGGGGATACGGAACAACGTGGCGGTTGTCAAAAATAAAACCTCTTTTGTCGATGGACCTTCCATCATCACGCTGTCTGTATGACGGATAGCTATCTTCTGTCAAAGTCGTGGTATCTCGGAAGGGACGGGGATAATTGCGCGTGCATTTCCGATCAACTGTGCAGGGTTTGGTTGAATCGTGAATACCGCACGGACCATGGAGAAGGGACGCTGTTACAGTCTCGAAAAGATCTGGTTCGATATTTTTATCCGGTAACTCTGCACAAACCAAGCGGTCTATGTCCTCGGGAGTCTTCGGTTTATCATCCGGATGAAGCACCACCAGAGTATGGCTATGCGGAAGAGTGCGTTTTTGGAACTCAATGACTGTCAAGATAGCAATGACTCGCCCGAAGACATTGCGCTCTGTGATGTCTCTGAGCAGCTCGTCGTTTTTCAACTTGAATACCCTCGCCACAATATCAGGCCGGTCTTCAGGAATTTGCCCGGGTAATAGTTCGCGCCTGATCTCCTCCCACTGTGCATTGCAAGTGAATGTAATAAAGAGATCGGGCTTTCCTGGTATTTAGTTTAGTTCCATTGAATTCTAAATCGAGCAGGGAGCTCAGACCTGACCGGCGGACAATAGCTAAAGCATCCTGATAGAGCTGGATCATTTGCCTGGGACTTCCTGTGTATGAGGAGGGAAGAATTGTTGTTCGCTTTCCAATGTCCTCCAATGATATGTCGTCTGCTGCGGCATCCATGACACCGTTATAAAGATCAACCCGTAGTTGTTTTTGGTTGAACTGGACAAAACGTAATTTATTTGCTTCGGTTTGAGCCCAGGCATCTACCAAGAACTCTTGAAATAATGGACCAGAACGGAGGAAGAGATTGAATTCATTTCGGCGTGTGTGAAGATAATAGCTGTACCACTGAGCCTGGGAGACTCGGATCGAGCCTCCTTTTCCCCTTTGCACCGGAGCGGTGGTGGAGGAGGGCTGAGTGTCGCGGCGATGGGCATTCCCTGCTGCGGTATTTCCTTTGAGTGGAATCTGATCACACCAGCCCTGCTCTCTGCATAGTCGTAGCAGTGGAAAGCGGAGGGGCAAAAATGACGCATGAAGTTCAGAGACGCGCTGAAGGCGGCCAGTTCGGGTTTCAATAATGATATCCCTACCCTGCCGTGTTTCGGAACCGTCACCAGGTGCAATGACAGATATTTCATCGGCTGTGGGTCTATTATACAGTCGAGGGTCGCGCTGGGTTGGATTGAGCATTTTAAAGGACAACTACTGAGTTTCGTTTGCCGAAACTCTATCCTTGGCATGCCGATAGGCATGAATGTACGGGTTGTTGCAGCGCTCGAGAATGTTCTGCTTACTGATTAAACAACCTGAAACTGAAAGCAAACTGCATACACACCTGTAGTTGGAGCATTACATTCTCATTTGTCTGGCCATGTCCATGCAATGCCCGTGCATGGGCCATATCTTGCTGGCTGCTGTTCATGATGTAAATTTGTGAAAACTGGGGTTTGCTTTCATCCTCGGGTAGCAGCGAGCCAATTGAGTGATAGAGCGCTCCGTAGAGGCGTACAATTCGATGTCCGGCGGTCCCCCAAACTGAAGCGTCGAATTTTGCTCCCATAGAACAGAATGCGAGGGCATTGTTGTACCCTCTGATATTTTTACGAAACTCTTCAGCAGCTAGCAGAGTGTTGGTATCAGCACTAAAAATGAGCTGCAGACTTACTTCCACCTTGTTCAGTTAATAAGAGCTTGTAATCAGCGTCTGGTTCCTCAAACCGAGGTAGTGTTACTTTTCCATCTGCGCAACATGTCGAGAAGTGGGGTTGTGCTATGGTCGACTTAGATTTACGCTCTTCAATCCAGTGCAATGCGCCACAGTTTGGGCATGCAATGTTACAGGGGCCCAACAGATGAGGCGCAGTATTCTCCAATGCCCGGCGTTGCCGTTGAGATTGGCTTCCTTGTGCAGTCAGTCGTCTTGAACGGGAATGTCCTTGATTTGATTCGGCACGGCGCACTCGTTTTCGTGCAGCATCTCTTTCTTTTTGGGTGTGTTGTGCGAAAGTCGACATACTCGGATAAGATTTCGTCGCAGTACAATTGTGTCGCCTTTGGTTTCATTCAGTACATTCGGCCAGTAGAAAATTTTGTAGCGCTAAGAGTATCAAGCGTGTATGAGGAGCGCCAATTGCCAGTATGTATTGATCTCGATGCCAGTAGCAAAAGATTAGACCGCCGTAGACGAAGAAGCTTGATTCAAAGCTTGATCATGACCAGATTTCTTTCCACCATCCTCATCGTCGTCGTCCTTACGCTTGCGCTTGGCCTCACGTTGGGTCCTGGCCCACCCACTGCCAGACTTCGTTGGCGAGGCCTTGGAGGGCGACCTGGTGGAGGAAGAACGCGGTCCACTGCTAATATAGGTGATGTGCGCAAGGTCGATGATGAGGAGGCCTTGATCGTCGCGTTCACGTCCCATAAGCCGTCCTCCGACACACACTGTCTGGCCGATGCTAGGCAAGTGGAATTTACTCCAACGCGTATTTACGCGGTCGACATGGACCTTGATCATGAACGGTTGGTTCCCAGCCTGAACCCCAGTATCCTTAAGAAGGTCTCAGTCTTTGAATTTGAGGAGATAAAGACAAACGACATACAATATAGCTTGTTCCCGCAAGAGTAAAGCTGTAGGTCTCCAACGACAAATCGGGGGAAGCAACGGTACCAAGGACGTTGAAGCGGGGAGGCCCGATTTCGGGGCAGCTGGCGAGATAGCTTTCATCTGAACAGACATGTGAGCACCGTAAAAATGACCGAAAAGAATTTCATACCGGATGGCGAGCCACTGCCCAACAGTTCCATCTGCTTGTGGTCAGAGCCGAGTTGAATGTCAGCACCACCGTTGTTGGCATATGCCGCCTCGATTTCGAAAACAGCCTTCTCCTGGGGCGGGAAGTCCATGTACACGGACAGAGTGGCTTTGTACTCCGTGTCGTCGTCAAGTGTGAGGAGGGTCTGGATAGTATAGCGATTGTTACGCGGGCTTTGCATGGACAGAATGGGCACACACCCGATCACGAAGCAGTGAGACATGGTCGTTGAGGTTGAGAGAGAGAGCTGCGCAGTCAAGAGGCCCTTTTATCATAGCTCGGTGACACTGGTAGTATGATGCAATCTATGGAGCGTTGTAGAATTTCGCAAACCTTTTATTTAAGTTTGGAAAATTGCAAGCCGCATAGACTTCAAGGTTTTGATGCCATGAGGCGGAGGTTTTTTCAAGGCGTTTGCAACTGAGTTGTAAGGATCGGCATGTGCTGTGAGTGGCCGTCTGGTCGTTGCCTATTCAGGATGAAGTGCGGGCTGGAAAGGCTTGTCTGAAGTCTTGAGGCGCCTTTGTGGAATGTCTCGAAGTTCGAACGGTGGGATGATTGTCTCGATTGGGAAGTGATGCGATCTGGCTACGCGCAGCGCAAGTCCGAGTCTGCCCGAGGTATGATGTCAGAGTTTCTGTTTGGAACCTTCTGTGTCCGGGGGATTATAATATATAGTAGATAACTTCTATTTCTGCGGCCTTAGGTCGGGAAATGCTCGGGGAGTGCGAAAGGCAGCCTGAAATTCTGACGAAAGATGCTCATCTTGCAGATAGGCGGCATACGCACGAGATGTCGGGTCACGTCAGGATAGATGTGGCCTATGCGGCATTGTTAGCGAAAGGGCTTGTAGACAAAGGCTCTTAGCAAGGTGTAGCGGCATACATGAAGCTGTGCATGCGGCAATCGATATACTCACGTGATTGCGTTTCGGCCTGCAACCGCCGATTAAAAAATTCACAAATACATACATGCTGGGAACGCTGAGCGCTGACTGGGCGTGGATGGAGACGTAAGATCAAGTGCCTCGCTGGCAGGTTCGCAGGTCATAGCACCTCTTCTAGAATCTACAGTCATAACACCCGAGCGAGATACTTAAATCATCCAAGCCCACGACTCAAGTCTCAGTGTCACCTTCGATATATTGAGTATTGAGGTACGAATCAGTTTATATTGAAGCGTCTTTCTGCGAGAGACTAAGCCTTACCGCATCCGCGCAAACTTTGATGTCGGGCGCCGCTCCTGCGTATACGCCCCCCACGCTCACCGCCGCGCGCACGGCGTCTAGGCCCACGGCGATGACGCTCCCGCTCGCCGGCAGTGCTGTGAGGTCGCCAGACGGTGGCAGGTGTGCATGAGCGAACCGATCCATGACATACCACACGGGACACTCCACGGTGAGGCCGCTGGGCGAGATGTGCACGTATTGCGAGTGCTGGATGGATATGTTCAGGAAGTACTGCCGGTGGGGTTAGCGTCGGTGCTTCGGGAAGGGTAAAGCTTAAGGGATTAAGGGAGAAAGGATCTAAGGGGAGGGAGGAGGAGGAGACCCACCTCGCGCTCCATGTGCGTGTATCGGAAGCTCGGGTGGGGTACACGCGGGGACGCGCACCTCGCCATCCAGGCGCACGAAATGGTCGTCTCTGTGGTGCGCGTCCACCGCATCGAGGTCCTCGAGGGAGGGTGTGCGCGATCTAGATCTCGGGCGGTTCGAGTCGGTGTCGTGCCAGCGTCCTGGCCTTCGTCCGCAGCGTGCACCTCGCGCAGGCGCGCCGGCAGCTGTCCCTTCATATTCGTCGGCGCGTCGGGCACCACCTCCACCTCGCCCTCCGCGCCGCGCCCCTCGTCCACCTGCCGCCCATCCTCCGCGCGCCACGCCCTCCCCGCCGCAATCTTGCGCGCATACCGATCCCCTCGCGAGCCCTCCCGCGGATCGAAGACGTCCGCCTGGAAGAACCCCACCTCGCCCGTGCCGGGCTGCGCCAGCGCCTCGAGGGCGCGCGCGCTCGCGGACCACAGCACGAGGGAGAACGCGAGCGCCTCGCCCGCGGTGCACACGGCGAGGTCTGCAACACCCAGCTGAGTTGGGGAGCGAGAGCGTTAGCTGATGTAAGGAGAACGAGAGGAACGGAAGGACACACGATGCCCTCGACCTCAACGCGCTCCACACCAAGACGGCCCTGGCCCCCAAACGGCATGAGCGTCTACCCGCCGAGCGTCTCCCGCGCGAAGGGCAGTCCGCGCGCATGGGGAGGAACGGGAACGGCGTCGGAGTGTGCGGGAGGGGCTTGTAGAGCGGGGTGTACTGGAACTCGGTGTCGAACTCGTCGTCGATGGCACCGAGCCTCTCGCACGTGACGTTCACGTCTGCGACGTACTTGACGACGCCCCAGAAGCTCGAATGGTTGACCTTGGCTGAGCGAACGTAGTGGTGTGGTCAGCAAGGAAGAACGGGCGGAGGTTGGGTAGGACGCACGAGGGAGCGGGACACGCGCAAGGTCCTGCACATGGTGTGATCAGAAAGACGTCAAGTAAAAGAAAGCGGGACGTGCGTACCTTTCGTTGGGTGTGGTCCGGGTGCTTGACGTGTCCTCCGGCAGCGAGGGGAACTCGAGAGGGAATACGAACGTGCCAGCAGGAAACTTGCCCGTGAAGGGATTCTCGCCAGCAGATGTAGACCTCGGGTCGCCTTTCTTGCAATTCCACACATTGACTTTCATCGCTGCGAAGGGAAGCTTGAAATTGTCGGCCGTGCTGTGTGAAGAAATCACGATCTGCAGGCGCGGTCTGAGTAAATACCGGAAGGAAAATGAAATGTCTGCGCACCCAAACGTCGATACTTCCCAGATTGGCCGGTGTTTCGAGGACTGTGCGTACCTCGCCCGTGATCGTAGCTTGCCTACGGATTAGATGTATACGGTGCGCGCCACGATGTGATACACATACCCGCGTTGTGATATAATGCCATCTTGGATTCTGGGCGCGCATGGCTGTATAACACGAGCCCCAGCAATGGTTTATCGCCCTCGGGTATAGCTCGGAGGTGATCAGCTTGCGCACAAGATATCCAGAGGGCGGCAAGCGGGCAACGAGGTGCGGTACTAGTATACTGACTTGTGACATGGATGTAAAGACTGAGATGACCAAGGAGATGACGGCGGTTGGGCTTGACCCCCATCATCAGACCTTGATCCGTCCTTTCATTGTTCAACAGTGATATTCGTCTACTGTAGCATTTTATTCAGTTCGTACGTCACGCGTCACAGGGCTTCAAAAATACGAAAATTTTCGTACATGTCACGGGTCACTGGGGTCGAGTACGAAAACCGCCAGAATGTCACGAAATCGCTGAAAATCGCCCAAAAATCGAAATTTCGGCTTACACGGTGAGCTGCCGTTGTTGACAGCGGAATCAATTCGGCGATCCCACGGAATTTCGGCTTACACGGTTGCGCGCGCCGTGCCATTCGCACAAGCTGCCATTGTTGACAGCCATATGGGCTCATTGGGGTGTTCAATGCAAGTACGATTTCAGCGGTTTGGACAGTTCTAAGCTTTTTTACAGTGTATCCACTCTTGTACATGCTATTTAGAATTTTCCTGGCGCTTTCTGACGAAAGTACGAAAATTTTGGGGATGTCACGGTCTCCCGAGGCCAAGTACGAAAACTGACTTTCGTACTTTTGGGTCACAGGTCACAGGCCGGTACGAACTGAATAAAATGCTACAGTACGTATGAAATACTTAGGTACCTCGACGAACCAACTTAATAAGCCAAATGTAACAAAGGAGTATCATAGATGAGTTGGGATGGTCACGAAGTTCTTGTTCAACAGTTGGTTGGACGGGCCTTTCGATTGGGTCCCCCGTCAAAGCTTGTCTAAATGGTTCCAAATTTTCGTCGATTCATTTCAAATGGAAACAAAAAAACGGACACTGATCACCAAGGACATTGCAATTGCCCAGCACTTTCACGGCTACCTGTCTCTCACAGTAAGTAGGTCTACAGTTCGGTGCCAATATTGTATCATAGGACATCTGTGGTTGCCAGTTACCTTGTGGCGTGGCAGATTTCTCGCTGATGGGTGAATCGAATCTATCTCAGGCCTAGGTCAAGAGTCGTTTGAAAACAGCTGACCCATTACGAAGGAAGGTGCGTTGTGGATCCCGGGCAAGCCGAATATGACCGTCTTTCGCACAGTAAAGCGAAGATATATATTATGCAAAGGCTCCAAGTCTATTTTACGCAATTGCTGCAAATTCTATGATTTCAATCTTTCAACATTTGGACCCGGAAAGCTCTCGCCTCAACCTCGGCGTCCGCAGTAGCACGGGCCAGGGTAAATGCACTGGCTAAGCGTATATCAGAAAGAGCTCGACGGGAATTTTTGATCTCGAGGAGACGTACTGCGGCCGGGAAGATGGCTGAGATGATCTCGACGACTGGTTGGGGTACCCATAAGTCCCGGGGAACCCTGAAACTTCGCTGACTGGCTGGAAGGCCGGAGCGGCCGTTGCGTAGCCGGAGCGCATCAGCGGTGAAACATATATGTTGGGCTCCTGGGTCCTAACAAAGGACGGACTGGACCCAGAATGACTTTGTCGATACCCGTGTTGATGGTTGGAAGTTGGATTCGGAAAGACAGTAGTGCTATCCCGCCTCGACGTGTGCGGAGCGAGAGACGTGGAGTGGGGATACTCTGAATAGGTCGGTGAGTGGTTTGGGGCCGGGGAGTGAAACCTGAACCCAGCATGTGTGGGTGAAGTGGAAGGGCGCGATGGATGTGTGCCCGAGGTATCCGCCGAGGCAGTTTGCTGCCCATCTGAGATGGGAGCGTATTCGCACAGAAGACCTTTGTGAAGGCACCTCTGACAGGGCTTGTGCTCTGCGTCGTCGGTGTAGCACTGAATAATGAGCAGTTAGTTCTATTGAACACAAATTGGGAAGGAGGGTTTGCCTTCATCTTCCTGCGACGACAGTTCTGGCAAGCGACATAAGCTCTGGTGCGGCGCTTAGACTGTGGGGGAGTTCCAGACATCCTGATAGTGTCTGCTGTCGACGGGGCCAGGATTTATAGCCTCCCTGACGGCAGACAACTTTCAACCGAAAATATGAACTCAAGAGTAACAACAGCTCGTCATCTCCTTGATGGTGAGAAGCTGTCTCAAGTTTCAACGTATGGAGCCCACTCGATTCGCACAAAGGCAATCGAGCGCTGGCCCTACATGAGACGCCAGCCATCAATTGATTCGAGTTGATTCAATTCTCGTGGTATTCGATCATCGGGGACCTCAACGTAAATGGCACTGCTTTTCGTCCGCAGCTCTGGGTCTTCGAGCTCTGATCCCATTTGGGAAATCTAAACAAAGATCCACCGTGATTTTCGTTTGGCAGAACCAGGCCAGAACACGACCATAGCCGAGAAAGAAAGTTGGTCACTTGACCAGTTGAACTGCGTGGACGTTGGCTTTCTTGGATGGTGAAAAAAGGACGTGCATCCCGAGAAATAGAAGCGATGTTGATCACAAGTGTCGTTCAATTGTTGCGTTCCACTCCCGATCACTGCCACTGACAGTGATCCAAGGGAGCTGTCGTTGAGATAGAGACTGGTGGTCGGCAACGCTGTAAGTAGTCTCGACCTTATTTTGTAAACTTTCCGTTTTGGGATCAAATTGATGACGCGCGAGACTTCAAAGGACGCGTTTTGAACCACGGAGACACGTAAAATTTGGTGCAAAGCACTCTCAGATACATAAAACCTTGTTACTTGAAGAAATAACCCTCGATGCCCTCTGTCTGTCCGAGTTGGGGCATCAATCCATCAAATAATGCCGAGCACACATCTCCGTGTTGGCGGCTCTTATAAAGTACCTCTCTGGTACAATGGAATCAATTCAAATCAAACACAATAAAAATGACATCCTATCCTATCCTATCCTACTCTTTATAAAATTAAGCCTGTCCGAAGCTTTTAAAGTCCGCTCTGGGTTAATCGGCCCCAGAGTTATGGAAAGCGCAGTTTATACGGTGGTCACCAAGTGGTCACCGGGTTACCAGGCTATCCTTTGACGCCGAGAGAGTTTCAGGGAGGGGATGCGAGGCCGAGCAGCCGCTTGTAAGTAATATGGCCACCTGCAAGAAACGTGTCAAGAACGCGAACAGACAAAGCACGCGAGTTCCCAAAACGGAAAGCTTACAAAATGACCCTCATGTCAATACTTACGTCATACTGCTTCAAACAGACTGCGGAGGACACCATCCGACAAAATGAAAACGCTGGTGCCTGAGAGTTAAATTGACGGGACAATTCTGTCGTCACACCAAAATAGCAGTGTGTCGGGATTACGCGCTGCAGAAGCTTCTTGCAGGGTTCCTTGACACGGATTGGGCGGAAAACACCCGAGATTCCAAAGGAAGGAATACCTGCCGCCAGTGAGAGCTGTGCAAATGCAAGCTGCTCAGGACGCCGTGAAACGCGTTTTCATATAGTAGCGGCCAGCCTGAAATGGATAGCAACCCATCATGGCATATCAGCCACGAATCGGAGTCTGTGTGGTGGAGCACCAACAGTGGAAGAATGGTTCACAGCTTCCTGTCTCGCAAATACCGCGTTGCCACGTTTCCAACTCGGCTTCTTTGCGCTCGAAGTTAAATTTAGAACCATCCAGGAGTGTTTAGAAACCTGGAGCGAGGCCTGGAAATCAAGTGTTGCAAGTTGGTGTTAGAATCACTGGAACCGGGCCAGTTGCGGGTATAATAAATGTTTGTTGACGCCCTGCTCAGTCACTGGGTTCGCCCCCGTCTTATCATTGCTTCAGTGTTATCCAGGCAGGATCCAGGGCTCTGGAGAAACTCCGTCAAGTGAGCGTGGTCTTTTAGTCGATGCTAATGAATGTACAGTACGTTGTGCGGTCCGTGCGCCAGGTCACGCTCACGTGCGATGTGACAACACGCGAGTCTTTTTGTAAGATCTGATCGTCGACCTCTACCTAAGCGCAAGGCTTCCTTCCCCCAACTTCCCATCAACTTGCTTATCACCCCAGACTGACCCCATTCAACGCAGCGGCCGATGCCGGGCGCTGGAGTTTCACTTGCGCGCTGTGCTAGCAATTTGGCTCTCTCAGCCACGCTTTGCTCGCCGAGTACTAAACAAATGATTCAGATCGTTCCTACCATGTGGAAGCCAGCGATACTTGACGGACCCTGGTTTCTGTCCGATAACCTTCGGAGGAGTCGGGAGGATCCCGACTCGACTCGGATGCATCACAAGGAACGTGCGGGATGCCGTAAGTCCAAACAATGACATCACCATGAGACTCGGATTCGTCCTTGACTCGGAGGTTCTGTTGCCGGACATTTTTTCTGTCCCTGGGGCGGCATTCTCCCAGGTGGTTCCCGGGTAGAACGGTAATCACCGGCGGAAGAATTGTATAAAAGGAGAGTGCAGCGACTGAGTGACCCCAGTTCACTAAAGCAAGTCAACTGCTCACTTCTGAGACAAGGAACCTCAACCCGCAGCGCCAAAATGGTTTTATCTCTGCGGACCCTTCTTCTTTTGGCATGCCTTGGTCAACGTCAGTAATGAATAATTCACATATGCTATCCCATCTCATTGTTTTTGAACAGATGCCGCCGGTATCATAAATCCTCTCCGAGTCGTTCGCGACGACGCTGTGTACAACGATCACCATGAACAGTACGTTTACTGCCGTGTTGAGGAAGCATTCATGACCGGTTGATACAGTTGGATCACCGCCGATTCTAGAATCACTCGGCGCGCGATACCCACCCACGACGAAATTGACAGGGCTGTCGCTACCTCGCCTTCAACGGCATATTTCTGGACAGGGTGAGTGCCGCAATTTTTGGAGTGCTTCGTTTCAACCAGCTGCTTCGCAGGCTAGTCCCTCCATTCCGAGCAAGAGTCGACTCGGTTGAATCTATCGCAGGCAATATTGCAAGACAACGAGGGGTAAGAACTCAAATTCAGCTTGAATTATAGGGTTTGAGGGATATATTTGTTTCTAGGGCCGAACTCTCGAGCTCTCCCTTGAAGCAGCGCACGTAAATATGCCCGATTTCTCCCAGTGCGATCAGGCCTCCACGGATATCTGGACCTATGCCTCTCAGCAGTTCGCTCGAAGGGCCTCCGGAAATGCATGGATGGTCAGAGGTGCTCAGACGCGGGCAAATAACGTATGGGACACCGAGGAATTTCCCGCCCTTAAACAAAATCCCAACATTCGATGTATTTTCCAAATCAACGCCACTACTACCATTATATTTCTGATCCCATATGCATCCTGTTGTGGCCGTTGCCGGGAAGCGGTGGATACGACGATTGCATTCAAGAACGAACAGTACGTGGCTTTCGCCTTTTTGTTCTCTAAATTAAATCGGCACTCTTCAGCGATACATGAATCGAGTGGTATGTAATGCCTTTGATCGAAATGGTCTTCGGCTTCGGCAGCGCCTCACTCAGGTAGTCAACTATGCGACAAGCACCGATCAGGGCTGGTTCGTGGGTGGACATCGACTGTTGACTCTACTGTTAATATCTACTCGATTATTCCTTCCACCTCGATTACTAGGCCTACACCAAGTGCGCGCGATGACTGGGTCCAGAACCACGCAACCATGCAGGCTCGCTTCGGTGATCCCTCAACCACGTTAAGTGATCACAATCCAAACTGGATTCCCCAAGGCCAAGTCACCAATGGCGCTGGTTTGGGATCGAATGGTGGTCTGTTCGACTGCCAAGAGGTGTCTGTCTCATCTCAGTGCTCATCGTTTCACATACTCAGATCTTACTCCTCACCATCCAATGTGCATGCACGCCATCCGGCCCGGTGGTTTGTCAGGGGTCCAAGTAAAACCAAGTGGCGGAAGCTGCTCCGACCTGAACGACAACAGTACATCTGTGCGCTTCGCTGACCTCAACGGAGACGGGAGAGCGGAGTACTTGTGGCTCGATGCCCATGGCGCTGTCACCGTATTCCTCAATGGTTGAGGTCCAGATGATGGTCTGTCCCATCCAACTGAAATTCAACTCATGAGCTCGGCGCGAATTCAGGTCCCAATGCGGCTAAAGTGGGCTGGTTTCCGCAAGGGGTCATCGCGAGCGGTGTCGGTGCTACAAGGGCTAAAGTCCATTTGGCTGACTTGAACGGAGATGGACGTGCCGAATATCTCTGGTGCGTTCGAGGTGAATGTGGCATAGAGTCCTATTTGATATCTTATTCTCTCAGGGTGCATGATGATGGCTCTGTCGATGCGTGGTTGAATAGGGGGGGACCGGACGACGGGCCTAATGTCAGTTATTTGCCATTCACAGGAGAATTTATTATTCTGATGCGCTGCTCTAGGCGGCTAAAGTTGGATGGATACCTCAAGGGACGATCGCGGCTGGGATAGGCAAAGGTAAGCTTTTCCATATTTCTTTGATTTGTCTTGCCTTCCACAGATGGAAAAGGTAAATTCGGCTACATGTGTTTGAGCAATATACCCAACTTGGTTTTGAATCAGGCGTTCGCTTCGCCGACTTGAATGGAGACGGTCGCAGGTGATATTGTTTTATTTTTCACAACGTCGACGTTCAATTGACATTTTACAAGTGAATATCTGTGCCTCGAAGAAGATGGTGCTATGACCGGTTTGTATTCTCAAATTCCATTCGCCTTCTCTTATACTCCGTATGTGTTTCCAGCGTATCTGAATCTTGGTGGGCCCGACGATGGTCAGTCGCAATTTCAACGGACCACAGGTAATATTGAAGCATCTGTCTGCGAGAGACTAGACCACAGCCGTAATTTATTATTTTTTACAAAAGGTCCGAATGCCTGGCTACTCCAAGGAATCATCGCTACGGGACCAGCAAATGGAGCCACACGAGACAATAGCATCCTCGCGGATATCAACGGCGACGCAAGGGCTGACTATTTGAGTGCGTTGATTATCACTGTCATCTGTTGGACGGTGGTTGATGTTGGGTAGCTGTGGACAAAGACACGGGCGCCGTCCAAGCCTGGTTAAATGGAGGAGGACCAGATGACGGGCCAAATGCCGCTAAGGTTGTGTGGTTGCCTCAGGGCACTATTGCCAGTGATGTTGGCTCCATTGGATGGGGGATCCAACTTGCAGATCTGAATGGCGATGGCCGTGCTGAGTATATCGACATCGATTACACGACGTCTAATGGTTGCTGAGGAAGGGAACCTCCAAAACTAGCGTCAAATTGAGATATTTTGTTCTCACTCCTCCGTAATTTAATCCCGTCTATAAATGACGCTATCTGTCCGCCTGTCTGAAGCTTCTTAAGCTCCTCTTCAAATCTCAGCTCCGCAGCCATGCCGATGCTGTTTTTACGCCCGCTGGGCTCGGAAGGCGATCCCCAAGTCCCTTGTCCTGAAAACATGGCAAGGCGTACTTGAGAGGCAAGACACGCTCCCCGAAGACTGGACAGGGGAGCCCCAGGTTTTGGTGGGTGTCGGGTAGGTGCAATGAGGAGCTGGCCTGCGCAGCCCGGAGCATCTACACCGCAGCCCCACACGACGCGTCCGGTGCGCCGGACGTAAGTGCATTTGTGCGTTTCCTGGGGGTGGTAGTGTCGGCGGGGTTTTCTATGCTTTATCCCCGCTCCCTAACGAGGTATTTAAAGGACGATTAGATCGGTCTCCAAGGATCTGCCTGCGAGTGAGGAGATGGCATAATGTATTAAGTACATATGCTACCAGCGAATACCAGATGAGTTCCACGTAACAAGACTTGCCTTCGCTTCGCTCCGGCGAAGGCGACAATGTGGAAAACTCGGATGGACCCAAGGTACTTATTTCGGCTACCTCGCTCGTCATTCTACCACCAAAATTTACGGTAATTATTACGTGTCCATAGAGTACTACTCTTTGTGCAACGGTTGCGGTGCGGTGATACGATTTTGGCACCCAGTTTCACCAACGACTCTATCTAAACAGTATGTATGACGTACGCACCAATCAGCCTTTAGTAATGTACCGGTGTAAGTGGGAAGAGGGAAGAGGTACGCGCCGGCCTGTTTTGAGACTCTGGGCAAGTGAAAATGCTTTGAAACGCCGAAAATTCTGAGTGCGTCGATGCTGGGGCTGGAATGGCGGGAGCAATGAAGTACAGTGTGTGGAGAGAGGCACAGACCATGCTCCCAATTGTTGAACACAGAATTGGAGGCAGGTCCGTGAATGCGAGTCGTCTTGAAGCGGGGCTCTATAAGTAAACGCAAAAAAAAGGGTCTGTACCAAATCTAGCACTCACAATAACTCTGGTAAAATAATAACTCTGCGGATGAAATGAGCCTGCGAGTACACCAGTTGTGTCGGCGACGCTACATATAACATAGCGCACCCTTGACGTCGTTTGTAGCATGGCGACAAAGACTGATGGGATGTCCAGAGTTAATGGCGTAGGCGGGACGAAAAAGAAGACGGATAAAGAGAGGGATTGAATGACGTACGGAAGGGAAACACAGGTTCACCATCCCATCATTTGCTGGCTCCGTTGCCACCTAAAGCCTCCTCCGAATTAGGATCCATGGCTTTGCAGAAGAGTTTAGAAATTGAGTGTATTGTTGATGAGCGACTCACGTACTTGAACACAAATGCTATTGGTCCGCCTTTGCAATTTAAACCTGCTTAAAAGATCGAAGATCATCAGCGAGACTTCAATTTCCAGGTCATCCCAAAAAATGGAACCATGAATAGGATAGGCAAGGCCACGACAAAAGCAAGAGAAGCAGTCTTTGTCGAGTTCCAGCCATCGGCCACAGGCAACAAAAAGTCTTTCAACATAGCGATAAGCGACCTGTTTGGTTATCAACATTGATCTTGCGAGATATTGAAGACGTTTGGAATTGGGGCCCCAATGGGGGCTGGTCAAAAATAGTTTGAGCCTTCAAGCGGATCTGAGTGTCTAGAGATTTGCAGTTTTTGCTCCGTTTTGATGCTCTTGGGATCTTGCGCATGTGATGTAGAAGACTGTTGAAGGGGCAATGATGTTGTATACTTGATTCTGGTAGCGATTTGTATGACATATGCAAGTACGAGTGGGGCAATGGGAATGGCGGGAAGGAAGGAGGTGGGGGGGAAAGAGCAACGTGCGTATTATGACAGCGGTGTTCTTTTGTATATAGTCGGTGGTTGTGTTATGGGAAATTCCCTGGAAATAAGCATGGGAAGAAAGTGAACCGAATTGGGCGAGGTCAGAGCCAAGGCTGTTCCGATTTGAGGTGAAGGTCTGCGGCACGCATTCGTCATCTCGAGCCGGTGTGAATTTGATAGCTCGCAGTTGCAACGCCAACTGTGGCCTGACGGGAAACCACAGCAGTATGGCCAAATGGGGAATTTGTGGGGAAGATGACACACAGAAGCTGTGGAAATTAAAGCCTCAGAGCGGAGGCAGCGAAATGGGGAAGGCTTGAAAGGGATACGCACAATCACATACAAATGAAGGCCATAGAGAATTTTGATAGAACGGACAAGACAACCCTCCGCTTCGCTCCGGTATCCCAGAGCGCAAGATGAAGGGAGCGGCCAACTTTACACTTGACATGGTTCGTGTGGTTGGCGGAAAAGACCATTTGAGAATGGAAATAATTTAAGAGACTTTCACCGTATTGTTTGGACATGAAGGGATAAATTTATTCAGTTACCATACTGAAACATCAGGACGTGCCAGAATATAGAAGATATACAACAGGATCATGGGTTAGAATGTGTTGCATTCAGCATTTTGAAAGGGAGTTGGCTGGCCAGTGCTGTTGGCAAGCAACATTGATCTCAGCCTAGAAGAGAGCACAATAACCAGCGGCTTGAAGAGCAAACAATGAGATAGACATTCTCCAAGATCCCAGCCACAGGACAGGAACGATTGAGGAAGAGCGATATTGACAGATCCACAGAATAGTTTTGGGAGATGGTATTGAGGGATGGTATTGATTAGACCGGCGTTTGTCCGAGAAATTGCGCAGAAGATTTGAGTTGAAGCCCAGTACCCCAGCATACAGAATATTTGAAAATCAGATTGTGCCCAGGAACAATGTCGAGGAAGGGCGAAGTGGGTGAAGGAATGGGATTCAACGATATCTACGAATGCTGTAGGCATTGCGGCGCAGCTATTCGTGGGTTCTTTGAGTGTTGAAATGCGGCGCAAAAATGGAGAAGAACAGGAGGGGTTAGACCAGATGGGGATGAGACCAAAGAAACACAAAGAATCGCGAAAGTAATCGTTAAAGAACGGTTAATTGACATCTTCTCAGTCCATGCTAGAGCAATAGGATTCATGCGAAAGCGGGAGGAGACGTGATTGCGGCGGCGCTAGCATAGAAATATCCCAGAATTAGTAGAATTGAGACGGTAGCCAGCAGCAGATAGAAGGGTTGAGGGATCGGGGCTGGAATCAATCCGAAAATAATGTTGCAAACACAGTAAGTTGAGGAGGATGGAACCGGGGAGAAGATTACCAGTTGGAGCGAAATGAATGCTGCCTTTTGATATATTAAGAGTCCTCGGGAGGATTGCATGGCCGTCCGGCCTGATGGCAATGGAATCGGCTGCGCTGTAAGCAGCAGCAACTGCGATCTGTCGAGGGAAAACTGCGGGCAGGTCAATTTTTCATTCGCCTGGGGCTATGAAAATAAATTTTCATCACAGTTTAGGTTCACTGGAAGTCGGGCCAAGGCAGACGGTTTTGGTTCAGACTGCGTAGTGGTCATTTGACGTTGGGGAGTGAGGGCTAGGAGAGAGCCGGGCGGAAGGAGATAGGTTAATGAACTGTGGCCCAGGCAGCAGTTGCTGCGATGAACTGGGACTTTCCAAAACCTGCCAAAAGAGAACTGCGGGCTGGTCTGCTGAGTGAATTTGGACGGTGCATACTGCGGCACAGTTCGGGAAGTGAACAGTTGAAGAAATGGGGAAATGGAACGGACCTAATGGGGTCCAGGAACACGGTGGGGATGGAAATACAACGGTGACTTGGCCAGATGGAGCAACAAAGGTCAATGGGGCAGTGGTAAAAGCACGGGAAATTGAGGACAGATGGAGCTAAGCAGAGACGAAGAGCAGAGGAAGAGAGAAAGAGCGTGGATATATGGGGAAAGAGCACAGCCGAGGAGCCATTTTGTTAAAGAACGGTTAATAATATCACGCATAAGGTCAGCCGAGGCATTCCAATCAAATGCCGTGGGAATGGACCTAGTACGCAAATAGGGCGGGAGGGCACGACCCGCAGAGAGAGAACACAATGAAGAAACAGCTACATGGGGCAATTGCACAGAAAGAGCACAGCCGAACGAGCAAAACGGCTTTCATGCGAATTTGATGCGCAGTCCGTAGCTGATGATCAAGACCGGCCACCGTGAGACGAAGCCGTTCAGAAAGCGACTGAACCTGAGCACGTAAGAAAATCAAAGAAAGACCAAAGGAGTAAGATTATTCGGGGATATTGCACTGCTTTTCTACCATCTCGTTAAAGAACGAACAAGACAGGCCTTCGCTCCGCTCCGGCGCATGCAAAAATCAATCACCGCGGAACACGGCACGCCAGATGATTTAAGATCAATTTATTGATAGATTGTACATGCAAATGGGATGATACCTATTGCGCAACACCGAAGAGGCGAAAAGACACGGTCGGAACAGTCGAAAATTATCCCCAGCAAGCGTGCACGGACAATCTGTCGATCTAACTGTGCGGTGCGCCGCAGTTACTGCGATGTATGATGTACGGCACCGTAGATGACAGGGACCGGCGGAGCAGAAAAGAACACCCAACCTTCAAGCGCTGCGCTGCGGCCAAGAGGCTAAGAGGCGCTGCCAAAACAGGGGCAGGACGCGTCGACACGGCGGAGAAATAAACGAAATGCATTTATCAAAGAACGGTTAATTGATACAAAGTAAATGGTCATTTCGGATTACGGATAAGCACGATGTGGAGGAAAGAAGTGGATCCCTCTGGAAGAATGAGATCACACGCAGAATACAGAAATCTCGCTGGATCTAGGGGAAATGGAGTCAAACTGCATAAGCATCGTGCCAGGATAAGTGCGCCGTCCGCGATGTTTTCAGCCCTAGTGTTCTCGAAGTCATCGCCCATGGACTCCAGGAGCGTGAGGGGAAAGACCAACGAAAAATGGAAAGAACAGAGAAGCCGGGACACGAATCCCGCGCCAAATAACGTAGCTTCGGCAGGAGTGCGGGCTTGAATGGGTGATACGTTGTCGATAGTGTTTGGAGCCAACGCAGTATCGCGGTGATTAATAGGGACAGAAGGCAGGCAAATAATTTGAAGCAACGGCCATCAAGAGACCAGAAGACTCGACCGAGCGTATAGCATGAGATGATCAGATCGGCGACAGAGACGCAGTTGAATCAGATGGCTGAAGGCAATTTTTGAGGCATTGATAATTGAGGATCCAGGGCATGAATGCAATACAAATTGAGCGAGCACGGGAAGTAACGCTGGGCAAGTGAACCCGGGACAATTCATGGGGTCCTTTATAAGATCTCTGGGCGTCTAACCAGCCTGCGCCACAGTGAGAGACAATTTCCCCGGTGACAGCTCGAAGGAGCCTGCTGAATCATGAGGCTCGCTGGCTCACCTAGAAAACCCAGACGGGGATAAGATTTGGCATGCCTCCGCGGTTGAACTGCGCTGCACAGTTACACGGCGTCCGGCGAAGCTTTTTTGCTGTGCTCCACAGCCTGTAGCTGTCCATGGGTCCATTTGAGAAGTTGAAAGCTGTGAACTGCGTAGTGCGCAGGCGGAACGGTGGCCCAGGAGCGGTCAAATGGGGCTAAAATACTTGACGAATCGGTCAGATTGAGCAGGAGAACACAACGTAGAGGAAGGAGATACTTGCCGATGGGGTAAGGACCACAACATGTCCTATTAACGAAAACCGTCCATTTCGTTAAAGAACGGTTAATGGGGATGGAAGGTAAATGAAAACGCTGACCGCGGTGATGGATGGGAAAAGAAGAGAGTAGAAGAGAGTCAACAGGATGGAGATAAGCTAAAAGGGGATGGAACAAAGAAACCCCAGCGAAACCTCGTCGTTTCGTTAAAGAAACGGTAGATCCATGCGGCACAGAAAGAACTTGCTGCGAGAAACGGTGTTTGGTTGCGGATCGCAGCAGAGATGGGTCAGGTGGATGATTTTTATCTGTGCGAAGTATTTTTTCAAGGCTGCACAAATGGGGTATCGAGAAATTGGTCTACAAATTGGGACAGTAGTTGAACACGAGACAGCAAACGGTACCACGAAAGCACAGCAAAATGCGGTCTGAATGGAGTTAAACAGAGTGGATGCAGAGAGGAGGACGAAAAGACCAAGGATATATGGAGAAATAGCACAGCCGAGGAGCCATTTGCTTAAAGAACGGTTAATAATCTCGTTTTGCCGAGGTGCCGCATTGATGCCGGTGCTTTCGGCTTGGCTGCAGTCCGATGCTTCTCGACTTCGATGCAAGGACGCTATTGGGTTTTTCTTTCGTATTGAATTCCCCAATATACTGCGCGCGCAAACTTAACCAGTTGCATTCCCCAAAAGTTGTGTTTTCATATACGTTGGCCCACCGAACGAGGGTTGAAATCAATATCCCCAACCAAAGTGGTGGGCCGCGAAGCCTTGGACACTACATTATTGCAACTCTCATGGCCGTGGCTATTGCATTTCTCATTTGAAATAGAGGATAACAGTCGAGGCCCGAAAGGGAATAGAATTGGCCTATATAGACTCCGGATTAAACAGCACGCTGGGCCGATACAAAAATCAGTTCGTGAAGAACGTCTGGGGAATTGCGGTCCATCTCCATACTGTATTGCTCTGCAACTTCTCTCGTGATTCCATATTCGGGAAAGCGCAGGCTCCAGTCGTCCACCAATTTCTTGAGCGTCAGATTGAAAGAGGCTGCCAGCCTCGCCATGGGCTGCGATGCTAATGGAATCCACTCAGTCTGTGCGCAATTCGAATATAACTGCAATTTACCGGAATTGTGGTTGCAAAGAGGAATCAATATCTTCTGGGCGTGGATCTCGGAAAATAACTCCGTGTTTCGGATTATTGACTCCATCTTCCTTCCGAAGTGAGCGTCGGCGCCGCGAGCTTCGACTATCCCGGCCCACATAGCCATGGCTCGTGATACGACCGGTCCCCCGGTGTCAATAATCCTTTGAAGGTTCAAATCTTCGACCACAAGCCATCCGCCTGGTTTCACCAATCGGGCCGCTCGTTCCAGGACATCTTGGGCATTGGGAACCTGTTGTACTGTGTCAGCCTCGCAGGGGAAGCAGACTCGAACGGAATATCAAGTTAAGTTATAGGCGCACGTGCATGAGAAGAAACCGAGTATGAACCACGTCAAACGAGCTCTGGTTGAATGGCAGGTCTTGCGTGACATCGAGTATCTGGAAATGCATATTTTTGGGCAACGCCATGCTGCGATGGATCGCTGTTAGAATATATGATATGCGATTGAAGAATGAAGGATTCACCCTTTCAAAGTTGGAGATGAATCGACGGCAATTACTTCGGCATCAGGGAAGGCCATCGCCGCATCAAGGGCCCTGAAAACATGTTCGACACTGAACAAATAATCCTGGCCACGACGTACCACGCTCCACTTCCACACCCGAGCTCCAAGATTCTCTTTGGCGAGGTGCCATATATCTGAGGACCAAAAGCAATCTCGCTGTTCAGGTAATCTCGGATGGCCAAATGAAAGTCGTCGAGCCTTGAGGAATCTCAGAGTTTGAACGTCACAGAAGAACGACTGCACGCACCTATTCTTCTCTGTTGTCTCTTGAGCAGTCTAGAGTACAGCCATCATTAGCCCAGTGTAGCGTTCCGAGTGTAGACACACTTTCAGGGTGTAGATCACCTCGGCCATTGTTGAATTGGTCCCCAATGAAGGAGCTTTATATACTGTGGTGGACAGTCGTGGGTTACATCACGGTCGGCAACCCAACTCTTTGATTCCAACACGACTTGTCTGATCCTTCATAAAACGCCTGTCCGAACCTTTTGGGACTTTGCTATCAGCGCTCGGGTATCACTTGCCGCGCGCACTTTGGCGCCCAATCAGCGCCGAACTCACTTCTACTTCTTCTTGACTTCTTCAATGGTAGGCCGCGAAGCCATCCACCGCTCTTATCGTATATTAAATAAAGTGATCGGATAATTTCCCCGGATAATTCTATTTGGAAACCCTGATTCGGAGTCCAGCGGAAACCCCTATTTTCAAAAATGTGTTATTTGGAAAAACCCGGCTTCCAAGGGTTTGTCGCCGCGCCGGCATCAAACATGCGGTATCGGCATGTCGGGTGGTTGTTCAGGTGCATTGCTGTTTTTGAACACCCGCTTGCGAGCACCATAACTCATGAATGGTGGCTCAGATCAGTAAAGGTCCCTCACAAAATTGAATTAGTCATCAATGGCCGGGGGGACAATTGATGCTCAATTATATTCGATGATGTTATCCAGGGCATAGCCCAAACGCTTAATCGCGCCTCGCCTATCCGGTAAAGCGGTTGCCATCCATTCGCCGCGATGGTGAATATTCACTATTTTGCCTCGCGACGACGGAAATGTCTCGATGTAAGTAGCTGAATTCATAATGAATTTTACGACTAGCCAGTTCTAAATTCTACGCTGACACTGGTCTCTTATAAACAGACACTATAACTTATAACCTCGTACCTCGGTTGTTATACGCTGACACTAATTCTCATCGCTCCATCGCCACACCTCGTTCGACTGACATCCTTTTGGATTTTTATGACATATGTAATGTCTTCCTTCCCAATTTCGTGCCTGATCCATCCAACCTCTGTTAGGTGGCCAGGTCTTGAACATTTGCGAGCATCGCCGGAGCCTGATCTGCGTCGTGAATAGGTTCGAGGCGAGGATATACAAAACTAGTCCCACCACATACATTAGAGAACACGATACATTGAGTGAATGTATCGTGTTTGCAGTTGGTTTGGAGCCAAGCACGATACTTACCTTTTTGGGATGTATCGTGCATCGGCAAAGGGCGCGTTTCGGAGGGAACAGTCACCCGGTGTGTGATGTGTCACATTTGGAAAATTTTCCTCTCTGCACCACCACCACCCCCGCCCCCCCCCATCGATCCGACCCACGACCAAAAACGCGTCAAAATGGCCCCCGATGCCAAACTAAGGTCCCCCGCCCGACCAAGAATATCTTGACAGCCTGTCAGGTCGTCAATTGATGCCTCGACCACCACTCGGTGGGTCAATGTTGATCTTTTCCGGGAGTACCTCCAATGCACAGGCCAGAACCTTCAATTCGTTTGAATCTTCGTTTATAACTGATTTAGTACCGTAGTCGGCGCCGCGTCGACGAGTGAGTGGCGCGGGAGATTCAGATGTCTCTCCAGACCGGCATTTTGTCCAACACCAACGACGAGATGTCGCAGCGGATGGCCCGAAATTCCCAGCGCCAATCGACCGCCGCACGCAAAGTCCGTGAGACGCGCGACGCTGCGGACACCTCCAAACAGCTCCAGCTCCAGATTGACGCGGAGGTCGAAAAACGCCGTGCCTCAAGTCAGTTGACAAAAGACCTGAGAGCCCAGCTCAAGGCTGCGAAAAGTGGGCGTGGAAAAGCTAATCTCTCCGCGAGCTCGAGTGGGCGAACACGGGGACGCTCAGGTAATATTCCTTTCTTTTTATTGAGTGTTCCAGAGGGCTTACAAAGGGCGCGAACCACCGTGCTCCCCACGCAGTCGAACCGTGTTCCCACTATCCCCTCCGCCATTTCTGAGCCCTCTGTGACCGAGTTCGACAATATTCCCACCGCATCTGAGCCCTCTGTGACCGAGTTCGACGTTCATATTCCCCCCGCGCCATCCACCGTGGACTTCATCGACCCGGCATTCGATTCAACATTCGCTTTCATGTCCGACTTCGAATTCAACACTCTTCTGTCGGATGTCGAACACCTTAACGCCGTGTTTGCGGCTGATAATATTCTTCCTACGTTCGATCGTGGTTTCCTCGACTGCGGCGGCTCCGCGGGTTTCGGGACTTCGGTCCCCGATTCTGGTAGCATGTTCGACAACCCCGCTGACGACTTCATGGACCTGTATGGGGTCCGAACATTTTTCTCCGACCCCATCGGCACTTCCGACTTCTCCCCCTTCGCTCCATCTGACCCCTTGCCGTTACTTCCTCCCCCTCCGCCGGATTCACCTCCGTGCGCTTCCTTCACAGCGGAAGAACCAGCCTCGAGTGCCCCGAAATCGCGTTGTGGGCCTCGGCGCGAGGTTGATGAAGCCAACATCATGACTTCAACGCGCTCGCGGGTTCCCAGTACACGTAAGCGGGTCGCAGATGAAGCGCCCATCTCGAACCGCCTGCAAAAAAAGGGGAAGGGAAGGCAAGGTGTACCTTGATTCTCTTGCTTTTTTGAGTTTTCCGTAACCAGTTTTCAGTAGGTTGAACACGGCGGTTACGTTGGTTTCTTGGCCGGGCCCGAGCACAATATCAATTCGTTGTCAAGTTATTACTCATTGAATGTTTATTATGAGCTCGTTTACTTGTTTATTGTTCTCAATATTGCCGCTATATATTGCCTTGACCCCCGCATGACCGAAATAAGCGAAATGAGACAGTAAAATGCGATGTATCGTGTTTGCGCAGGAGCACGATACATTCCCAGCGGATGGGTCATGTTTGCTAAAATGTATCGTGCATGGTGAGGGATGTATCGTGCTTGGATGTATGGGGTGGGACTAGTTTTGTTAATCCCGGTTCGAGGCCAGCCCAACGGTCCTTGACGAAAACTAGGAGAATGTCAGTACCGACAAGAATTTTCTAGATGGTGAATGATTTCCCGGTGATTCACGAAAAACCAACAGGTCTGAAAACCAAAGAAACAAGAATACTCACTCTCAGTGGTAATCGGAACATTGGCAAAGTCCGCCAAATTGCCGGTCTGGATCGCCGGCGAGTCGCCGAGGCCAGGACTGATATTCACGACGCAACAGATACGGGTGAGATACGGGTGATACCCATATTTGCCGTCTCCGTCTAGCCGGTACGGCCGTACATACGGCAATAGAATTTGGTTTCGGCTGTGGGTTGATTTTTGGCACGAATGTTGTACCATTCCACATGCCATTGCCAATGCTGACATTTGGCTGACATCACATTACTAAGTCTCTCTATTTACCAAAATCTCGTTTGCGTACCTGTCCTGCTGGGTCCGCCGTGGCCGCGCGCGGGATGTCATTGGCATTTGACGTGTGCGTCTGCAGGCTGGACAATCTGTACCCCCATACTGCTCAAGGCAAATCTGTCTCTGCTTGAAGGCTGTCCTAGACTTCATTAGGGTGAATAGGTAGCATTTTTTTCATTTGTTATATAGCTCACGGGAGCCAAAAAAAATTGACCCCTGTCCTACACCGTAAATACGGCCGTATTTACCGTACACGGACGGGTAACGTACCGTTTTGAGCTGTAAACCCTGTCAACTCGGCGGACCGTATTCACACGGCCGTATAGCCGTATTAGCCGTAAAAATACGGAGCGTACCCGTATACGGTACGGTTGCCATCCCTATTCTTCCTCAACCTTTTGCTGGGCAGAAGCAGTTTGAAAGCCGCTGGCGGTACTGGGTCATGTGCGATTCAACTATTGAAGCCGACTCCGTGATCAGGTCCATGGACCACGAATCGTAGATATCCAGGTCAGGCGCCCCGCATACTTCTGGGTGGGATTTGTACGGTCCGGCCAAGTCCAATCACCATCGAAGCCATCCTCTTACCCACTCTCCACCATGTCCACTGCAACCAAGCCCGCAATCGTCATCATCCCCGCCTCTTTCTCTCCTCTCTCCTTGTACTCCGCCGTCATCACCGACCTCGAGTCCCACGGATACTCCGTCCATGGCGTGGAGCTGCAAACCGTCGGCCGTCGCGAGAAGGCACCCAGCATGTACGATGACGCAGCTGCGGTCGCGTCCGTGGCGTCCAAGCTTGCTGAGGAGGGCAAAGACGTCGTACTCGTCGCCCATTCGTATGGCGGGCTCGTAGCGTGCGAAGCCTCCAAGGGACTGGCGAAGAGCGTGAGAGAAAAAGAAGGCAAGCAGGGCGGCATCGCGAGGATTGTATTCGTTGCGGCGGTGGTGCCGAGCGAGGGACAGTCTCTGATGGATGCAATGGTGGATGTGAAGATGGACTCGCATCACGTCCAGGTATGTTCACCGGCCAACCTTTTCTACAACTTGTTGCTAACCTCAACCAGTTGAAGGACGAATACCTGGTCATGGACGTCGCGGGTGCCGCTGAAGTCAGCTACTCTGATATGCCTCTTGACGAAGCACTCTCGTGGGCGTCTAGGATGCGGGAACACGCGGTTGCAAGCTTCCAGCAGAAGCTCACTTACGCGGCCTACAAGGACATACCTGTTTCCTATCTGCTCTGCGAGGAGGACAGGGGTGTGGTTCCGGAGCTGCAGAACAAACTTATCGCTGGGATGGAGAGTGTGATGGGAGGGACGAGTGTAGACCGACACCCAGTCAAATCTGGTCATCACATTAATGCCAGCCAGCCGGCTACAATGTCGGCGGTGATCAGAAAGGCTGTTGGGGATACGGCGTAGGAGACGTGGTGGGTTTCAAGAAAACCTCTTCTCACTTCGCGCTATGCAGAAGATGGGGATGCGTTGTGCATCAAGTCTTACTCAACATATCGACTAAGTGCCATTTCTATTTAGTCCTCTATGTATATAAATATATGTTGTCTGTTGCTGAAACAATTTCAACTCCACATTTTTACGTATCAAGAACGAAGGATAGACAATAGGTTCGAATCAATCATCGTAGGTCGTTATACTCATCTCATTCATTTCCACCTGCTTCGCTGGGCTTGAAATCTGCGAGCGAAAAACTATGGAGCTTGGAAGCCTGGGCTCGTTGACAGCTCGTAGAGCGGCACGGGAGTTGAGACAGTGGAATATATCAGCGACACCGGTCCTCGAGTCAATCGCCTATCTCATTCACCTTGCCAAAAGGGAGTTAGAGAAAACTACGTAATGAAGTTAGGCGTGACTTGTAGATATATGCAGCAGGACGTACGATAGGGAATAACGATGAAGAAGGCCAGCCAACAGCTAGTGGAAATCAGTGTGGATTATAGCAGTGGAAATGTTTGCCCCGCTTACAATTAGTTCCCATCGAGACAAACTAATGCCAAACGTCAGGTATCAACGAAAGGGAGAGGAAGGGAAACATACGTACAACACTGAGCATTATAACACTGGCAATGTTGGAGATCCGTCAGCAAGCGACCTAAGCGTGAGGATGTTTTTTTTTTGCGCTTGCGAACCTTGTCACGACACCGGTTTCTGTGGTAGAGTTATAATTAGGTCGAGATAACGGACAAAGTCAGAAGTTTGATTCGCCTATTGTCCATCTAATCAGTTTATCGACGACTGCGGTCGTTCTTATAGTTTCATTACATCAGCCGTTCTTTCTCGAAGTAGTTGAGACTGACCTCTCGAATGTGTTGGGCCGTAGCCGATACAATAGACCAATGTTCCGGCCATCAGAAGATCGTTTGCCGCACTAGCGGCCCAGATGGCGATGAAGAGGGGGGGCCCAGCTCTGTACCAGTTCGGGCGAGGGCTCACCGGTACCGAATGCGAACATAATGACATTCGGGGGCACGAAACGGAACAGCGAGAGCGCCCAGCAGATGCACGGGATCCACAAACTCCTTGAGAGAGCGTAAATCCGGAAAGCAAAGAAGATTTGGACTAGAGTTCGAACCAATGATCAAAGGGAGAGGGGTATACGCTCCGGTGCCGGCTCACCGCTGAATGAGACTAGACTTCCAAGGAAGACGGCGGCCATGAAAGAATTGGGAGGGTGCGCTAGGCGTTCTGAATGCCCGAGGTTGGTGATAATGATTGTGTACACCGTCATACCAAAGCTGATTGCGTGTCCAGCCTCGCCGCACCTGCGAGATTACTCTAGGATGCATAGGAAGGGCGACTCGCGTCAACGTACCATACGGCGCCAACCTGGAATGAATGACAACTGAGCAGCGAGTCCTGTCACTGGTGGCTTACCATAGACTTCATTTGTACCGAATCCTGCGGAAACCGCCCGTAATATACATACACTTGCATCGTTACCACTCCAAGCAGCACGTATGACACGAGCGTGCCGACCAATATGATCCCTGCGTTTTAGTCAGAAGGAAAACGAAGCAGGGGCAGCGTAACAAACCGAGAGTGTCGAGCTCGAAGGAGGGGCAAGACATGGGTGGTCAACGCGTATTGGCCTTGCAAACCGAGGAAAGGTTTTATGGAAAACCCATGTAAACGTGCTGAGGTGTTCACTCTCTGGTGTGGGAAGCCGTGTCGTTGTCTGAGGGACTGGAACGACCCGTGAGAGTTACCATCCCCTGTTGGAGCGAGCGGGATCGGTAATGATTCATGCCCTTTTCTTGTCTGACGGTTGTCGACGACCCCGTGCACAGCTGGCATATCCTATTCGTGGTGCGATGGGTCATTAAACACGGGCCGTCAGGTGGTGCATGCACCAGCAAATGTATAAGCCGGGATATGATCAGAGCGGTGGCTTCTTGAGTTTCCGGCAGCCACAATGAACTTCCAGAGTCACCAATTGCAAGCCACAAAGAACCGTTACGAAAGACAGCAAGACTCGGATACTGTCGAACGGGTTTCCAGGCGGGGGCCGCGCATCCCGCAAATGGATAAGCTGGGAATGATCGGGGCGGTACTAACCAGGAAGTCTCAGAGTCACCAAGCCACCAAGAAGCGATTCTAGATACTGTCGGACGGCCGTCGGCCAGGGCCACAGCGAAGTTTGGTTTTTGCAGCCGTCCAATGGATCTTCGGGATCCATGATTTTCCCACCAGGTTCGCCCAATCCGCTTTCTTCGCAATCCATTGAAAACTATTGAAATCGCCGCGACTTGAAGATTTCGATTGGATTTACCAATGCTCTGCGCAGTTCTTGCGGTGCCCTCCAAGCGCCCGATAGTGGTTTTAGCTGCTAGCATTCAAGTCAATTTCTTGATAGTCTGGGTTGAGTTGGACGCGCCGTGGTGAGCGCGGGGTGCAGTCCGCCACCAAAGTGTTCAGCGCATCAAATGATCGGTAAATCCCGGGCCCGTCACGGCGGAAGGCAATGCGATCAAGTCTGATCAAGTACTTAATTGTCGACTTGGCGGCGCGATAGGGCGAGAGAGCAGGCCTCTGACAACGAGCAGCGCACAGAAGCGACGAGCTTGAAGTACGGTTCCTCCTTTTCTTCACTCCCTCCTCATTGTTATACTCAATTCTTTCTTTCGTTTGCAGGAGCGCCCGCCTCGGCACACACCGCCAAGACCTGTGCCTCCGTCTCCCTTCTTTTTCCCTGCGCTGCTCCTTCTTGGTGTTCTCGGTGCGGTGCGACTGTCGGAGCGTCCCCCGGATCCAGCTTCCAACTCTCCCCACCTTAGCCTGCACCGGCTTCCGCGCTCGCACATCCACCTCGTGTCGCACCGCCCGCTCCCCGTGTGTGCAGTCGTGACCCGGCGCAAATCACCAGACGCCCAGCCTCTGCGTGGAACCGCGCCCACGGAGAGGTGGTGTGGCTGTTTGTAACGTGAACGAAGCCGTGGCGAGGGAGAGCGAGAAGGAGGATGAGCTGCCGGAGGGCGAGGAGGACAGGGACAGTCTGCTGCGGGCGGCGTGCCGCGCGCTTGCCAGTGTTAGGGGTGCTGGGAGCACCGGAGGAGAGGCGGGTGCGGGCGGCAGTGGGGAGGGTGAGGGTACACTCCGACGCTCGCGCCGCGCCCGAGAGGAAGGCGATGTGAGTGCGAGTGCGGGTGCGGGTGCAGGTGAGGCTGCGCAGACGGGCGAGAAGAGGGCCGCCAGCATTGCCGGGCCATGCGCCACGCCCTCACCCCCACCTCAGGCCCCGCGTTCGCTCCCCGTGTGCGTGTGGGCGGCCCCGCTCAGCCCCCACGCGAGGGCGGGAGGATGGGCATGGCCGTTTATAGCGCACGAAAGGAGCCGCGGCGAGGGAGAGATGGAGGTGTTACCGATGTGGTGGAGCAGATGAAGGAGGCAAAGGACAGCGCGGTGTGTGCGGGTGCTGGGGATGCCGGAGGAGCGGCGGATGGTGAGGGGTAGATTCCGCGTCCCGAGGACAAGGAGGTGCGGATGCGGGTGTGGCGCAGAGACCGGTGCGAGGGGAGCAGGCTGAGAGAAGGGCCGTGCGTTTCCACGACTTGGAGCTCCATCGTGGACGGGCAACTCTGGCCTCGCCAGCGGGCGAATCGACTGGCAGAGTCCGCATGTCGCTCATCCTCCGGAACGCGCCCCAACTGAAGCGGAAGGGACACTCCAGCACGGTGCTTTCCACTGCGGTCGGACTCGGAGAGTCGCAGGCGTTCTGGCGCGGTGCAAGCAAGGTGCTGCACGGCATGGGCGCGAGGCTGATGCCGCTGTCGCGCCTCTAGCCAGGGCACATCGTGAAAAGGGCAGCAGTCCCTCCGCAGGTGCCTCAGTAGGCGAGGCGGCACCTGCACATCGCGGTGGGGACGCGGGTGCCCGCGGTGGAATTCCTCCCTCGAAGCGAGGCGGCTGTACATCACGGTGCGGAGGCGGGATGTATCGACGTGTCGATCATAGTCGGCGATGGTGGACTATGGAGGCTGAGGGTGATCGAGGAGCTTGAGATTGAGACGCCATGTACGATGAGCTTCGTAAAAATTGATGATAAGTCTCTTCTCATTGCTGCCCGGAAAGTTCAAGTTCTTGCTCTCCCGAGACGAGCGCGAGCCCAACGGCGAGTCACTGTGGCTCTGCCATTGGTCCTTGCTTTATTCCACTCCTCCGCCTGCCCGTACTTGCCACTAGAAGACGAGAATCTGACGGCTTGGACCCATCGCGATATTCATACCAAGCGTCGGATTTGATCTCAAATGCCTATTTCTTTGCCATTGCCAGAAAACGCCCAGTCCTTCCGATTTCAAGTCGCGCGTTCGCGGACTTCTTTTGGTCTTTAGGTTGCCCTCGGAAATCCCTCGAAAATCTCCGCAGATCATAATGCAGTCTCGGCGCTCGCCTGTCGCACGTTTTTCACAACACACAGAATTCAATCTACCTCACCAACCCATATTTCCCAGGCTGGATCTCTGCGCTCCTGTCATCCTAGTAATAACAACAGGGCTGGAAACTATCAACGACCTGGGGACAGCTTCCCGATCTCTCTATTCCCCGAAACCCAGAATTCAGTAGCCCAACTACGAACTAAATAGGCGAGCAGGTGAACGAGCTCGTCAAGTCGTTAAAGTTTGTGGTGCCGGAGAGCCCCGGCACGGCGAAGAAATTCCAGGTGCCCGCTCCCAGGAAGACCTGGCTGTCGGTGCCGGCGTTGACGACTCCAGATGCAGTGCAGCCGAAGTCCCTACACGGCGCAAATAAAATTCTTCAGTCCACCTTCTGTTGAATGTATCTCTAGACTTACTGGAAGAACGTGCAGATGAATCCACCGGGGACAATCGCGGTGGAGATTTCTTTGTTCAAGAAGCTGAGCCCGCCGGTCAGGTTGATGCATGTGTCGGACATCGTCGGGACGAAGGCACATCCAGCACCGACGCCACCGCTGCAGATGATCACGGTCACTGGTGTTTCCTGAATCATCGCATGGAGTTAGCGATACAATACAGCAATGTGGGAGCGACCGTGCACATACAGTGCCTGGGCCGATGGGCGTCGCCGCCGCGAAGGAAGCGAGGGCCGCAAAAGTGCTAGCGAGGAGAGCCTTGGAGTTGAACATTGCAGTGAGTAGTTGACTTGTTTCAGTGAACTGGACTCATTGAGTAGCTCGACCTTTCTTTTATACATCTCCTTTCACCCATAGTCCCACACCTGGGTAATCGGGTTCAGTCAAAGTTGAGTCCATCAATCCTTTATTCGCCACGTAGTGAATGCCACCTACGGACAGACACACGCAGTTTGTCCCTGATGACCTTGTTCGCCGCTCAAACTCAGTTCCCGCAGATGCAAGTCAACATCGGAACAAGGAAAGCCCGAGGTTAAGTTCCCCGCGCTTAGGTCTTGCCTCCGGTTACAACGCTGTCGAGATTCATTGGCCACGGGAACAACAGAGCGCCGAATGCCCGCCCTTTGAGCGTGTAGCAATTTGGGGATCAAAAATTTGTATATCCTCTAGCTAGAATACAGCTGGCTTTTATACCCTACAGAACAATGGTAGCAATATACATAGGTTCAAATAAACGGACAATGGTTATCGAGTTGGCTGCGTTGTGGTAACGCGTCGAGACACGTCGCGTCGCGTCGTGTCGTGTCAGCGCCACGCCTTCTCTAACCGAAACGCGTACGTGGCGGGTCTGGGCCTTGCTGGGCTGCCAAGTCGTGTCGCTATGCTTCAACAGAGCGCGGAGGTGTCTCAGTCAGCAGGTCAGTGCCTGCACTTGGAGAATGATGAATGGATTTGATGCGTTGAGGACTTGTCATCCTTCTATGCTTAATATCCTCGGCGTGCATAACGAATTCCTATGTACACGGTAGCAGCACAATGAACTGCGCGCGGCGAAACTGTCATTTCCAGATGCCTCATCTTCCGTAACACACATGCCGAGTGTTCCATCCCTTTGCTTATGCGGAAGGCAAGGACTGCGATGATCATCTCCTGGCATCCAAAAGTCGGGGCATCGGTAGCTTTGTCCTCCTAGAAATATTGTACTATGAGGATGGAAAAACGTATTGTAAGGGCAGACAAACTAAACTGCCTTCCTCATTCCAAGCTCAAAGATACCGTGGAAGGATAGTTTCGCGTCTCGTTCGTGTGGCTGTTCCATTCGTCCTTTCCTGCTGCCAGTGCTATCGACAACAAGAGACAGAGTCATGAACCGAAAATCCGTCCTCGTCTTCGTCCCCGTCCCCGTCGCCTAATACACCTCATTTTCGTCTCAGTTTTCACTTGCCTCCCGCCCAGTCCGTGCGCCTAGTCCCACCACCAACACGCTGGAGTAGCCACAGCATAGCGCTGCGCTGGCTCGGGTCCTACGCCCACATCGATGGCCAGCAGGGGCAAAAGCCCGTGCTTCCCGCAATGCCCGTCCGCATGCCCGCACAAAACATAATTCAGCCTCGACGGTCGTTAATGATACAGATAGTCTCGACTCCACGAAATACACTGAGCTAACGGCCATGCGGTCTCAGAAATTCAATCAAACCCCGACCTCATATTTGCGCGACTGGATCTCTGCGCTCCTGCTTTCCCGGGATATCCTTCTCCTTCCCTTCCTTGAACAGCTGGCCACATTCTGCGATGGATATTGGCCCTTTTAGAGCTATGCACAATCATTGATCTACTACAGAACTCGGATCCATCATTCCCACGGTTTGATATTGCCTGAACAGCCTCTGGACAGCCTCGATGACTCGGATGGAAGGAAATGGATGGGTATAGAGGGGATTGAAACCTTGTAGAATAGTTGTAGAGACAGTATATATAGATGTTCTATGCATGTGAATCAATAACCAGTCTTTAACCCAATTTAAGTACATCAGTGAACTTCGGTCACTGCTCTGCGCATGCGTGATTCCCGGCCTGGCTGCTAGCCTCCCGATTCTCTCTTAGATCTATCCACAGCTCTCAGTGTAACGTACTGCGCTTTCATTGATAGTGACTACAGCCTTACATAACATATTTAAACTACGATGCTAGTTCTAGTTTGAACCCAAGACTTCATCGGTAAAAGCTCGTATTTCACTGAATAATATATAAAGGTTCCAGTATTTGAACCGGAATATATGTCTTATTCCACTTGGAGAGGCATTTCATTCAGTAACACCAGTCTACATTCGTCACCTAGCTCCACGAGACCTGTATCCTTAATACATTCAATATCCATCCTATACCGGCTTCGTCGAATCCATCACGCCCATCCTACTCTGTCAAGCCATAAAATATGGGATGATACTCTTGGGAACGGAGCCAACGCCTCAGAGATACCTCACCCTGTCTCTCGACTTGCGGTTTTTATTTAATTTCCCCCGTGTCGGTACGGTTGCATGCGCCAGTACACCTGAAAAGGGAGGAAATCACACGGCGATGGGCCGGGCGACCTGCTCGTTTGACGGTATTCTCGACATCGGTTGTTCAGGCTCAACCTCACCCCAACTTCCCGATCATTGCCCACCGGGCGCGCAGCCTTTCGGGCGAAACCGTCATTGACCACCAGTGAAATTTCTAGTAACAACAACAGGGTTGTAAACTATAAAAGACCTGGGACAGCTGCCCAATCCCTCAATTCCCCGAAACCCAGAATTCAGTAGCCCAACTGCGAGCTAAATAGGCGAGCAGGAGAACGAGCTCGTCAAATCATTGAAGTTGGTGATCCCCGAGAGCCCGGGGGCTTCGCGGAGATCCCAGGTCCCCTGCGTCAGGAAGACTTGGCTGTCGGTGCCGGCGTTTACGACTCCAGATGCAGTGCAGCCCAAGTCCCTGGGGCATATTCGTCAGTCCCTTGGTGATGGATATTTGATATCCGTAGACTCACTGGAAGAACGTGCAGACCAATCCACCGGGCACAACCGCAGTCGAAATTTCCTTGTTGAGGAAGGTGAGGCCGCCGATCAGGTTGACGCAGGCGTCGGACACGGTCGGAACGTTCGCGCATCCGACACCAACGCCGCCGCTGCAGACGGTGACGGTCACTGGTATTTCCTGAATCATCGCATTGAGTCACAGCAATGAGGGAGTGACTGTGCACATACAGTGACTGGGCCGATAGGCATTGCCGCCACGAAGGAAGCGAGGGCCGCAAAAGTGCTAGCGAGGAGAGCATTGGAGTTGAACATTGGAGTGAGTAGTTGACTTGTTTCAGTGAACTGGAGTCAGTGAGTAACTCGGCCTCCCTTTTGTACATTTCTTTTCGCCCATATTTGGGTACTTGGTTGAGTCCAGGTTAAGCCCTTCGTGCCTTCATTCGCCCTGTAGTGCGCTGACACAATAGACGTAGCAAGTGACGCCCGACGGACAGAAAGAAGGTACGTAGTATTATGACCGGAAATTCAGGTGACGGGTGACAGAGGCCTGTGAACTGAACTAATCAAGGTCAGTGACGGTGACAATGAGTTTTCCTGGCCCAAATAGGCCTAGAAAAATGCAAAATTTCGCTCCGGCGTTCACCGGATTACCTTTTATGGGAATTGTTGGCTGATTGCCGACCTGTGAACTTTCAATCCAGTGAACTTTTGTGGTGACGGGTGACACCCTGTGAACTAGTGGTCATAATACTACAGTAGGGTTCACGCGCAGTCTATGCCTGATGACCATGTTCCCCACTCGAAACAATTGCAACTCAATTGCCCGCGCCCAACGGTTTGATCGCTTACCTTCAACAGATAAGCGAAACAAGTAATGCCTCGGAGTTTTGCCCCCCCCCCCTCCGCTTAGGTCTCACCTCCGGCTACAACGCTGTCGACATTCATGAGTCGCACGGGAACAACAAAGTGCCGACCGCCCGCCCTTTCAGCGCAGAGGTGTCCGAGTCAGCAGGTCAGTGACTGCACTTGGAAGAATAATGAATGGATTTGATGCGTCGGGGATAGATGTGTTCATTATTCCGAGAGATTTTTTTCTCCCGTCGGCGTTGAACAGCCTGGATGCCAGCTTCCATTTTCTTTTCATCATCGTTCTATGCCTAACAACCTCAGCATGCACAACGAATTCCGATGTACACGGTAGCACAATGAATCCCCGGCGGCGGAGCTGTCATTTCCGGACGCCGGGAGGACCCTTGATAATCGGTTAGGAGGTCGGATACTAAATTGGCCGGTCCAAAAGAATTTGTTCGAACTTTGTGGGCCACCCTGGAAACTTTGTCCGAATTCTGCGTCTGGTGGGAGGTCTGACCGGATTTTGTCCGAACTTTGTATCCAACCTTCAATTTTTCGAAAATTGTCTCAAAAGTCACAGAAAAAATCGTAAAAGAAATCTAATTGAACTACTCCGACTCTTCCTTCTTCTCCATCTCTAAGATATTTGCATTTGCCTTCCCTTTCCACTACACAGTATTCAGGCTTGCGATGGCCTTCCCCAACATCTCCTCTGCGAAGTTCATCAAAAACCCGCAGAGCCATTACACCAATGTCTATGTGGTCTTGAAAAACCTGAACGGCCTCGGCGTCCTCACACCAAATAAACCCAAATTTCAGTCCGCACTGAAACGCAAATTGATTTTCTCATAATCTCTACAGGAATCAGCACCATTGGATTCGGGACAGATCATCAAGCATGAATCGTGAATAGAAATGGTGAAAATCATCACTAGAATCAGCTGTGGCTGAACAAAGCAAATCCAGTGGAGCTGAAAGTCATATTGAAATTTTCAAAATCAAATCACTTTCCGCCTCTGAGAAACAAAGGACTTCAGAATGAGTTTCCGCAACACTGAAATTTTGCTTTGGAGGAAATTTCAGCTGTGCTGAAACTTGTACTGAAAGTCTTTGTTTCTCAAAGGTTGAAAGACGCACGGATTGTCAATGTTTCATTATGCCTTTCAGTGCGACTGCATTTGCTTTGTTTCCGCACAGCTGATTCTAGTGCTGATTCTTACACCTTCCATTCAAATTTCAGGCTTTGTGAATTCAACTGTCTTTGTTGTGCTGATTTGTGTGGATGTTTTCTAGAAATCAATTACAGTTTCAGTCTGGACTGAATTTTTCCTTTATTTGGTGTGCCTTGCCCTGAAAAAGGAGGAAAAGGACGGAGTTTGATGGGAGATGCGCAAACCGCAAGGTCCTACACTGTGTTTCAAATGAATATTCTTTTGCCATTGTAATTCTCTATAATTGTGCATATCAAAGGGCATGCTGCTTGCTTAATTCGGGGTTTTGTGGTCGAGTTACAGAGGCTAAGTAAGGTAATTTGGTGAGGGAGTGGCACAGCATTGTCCGAATTTGTATCTGACCTCCATTCTGTTCATTTGATGTCTGAACTTTGCATCTGAGATCCTTTTGTGGATTTGAGGTTTTGTCCGAACTTTGGTCCAAATCTAGTTGGGTGAAAAGGGAAAATTTGTCCGAACTTTGGTATCCAACCTACCAACCGATTATTAAGGGTCCTACGCCGGGCCTCGTCTTTTCTAAATCACGCGGAGAGTTCCAGATATGCACAAGGCAGGAAATGATCATCTGTATCCAAGAGTCGGGGCGACGGTAGCCACCAAGTGGCATTTTCTTTTAGTCCTACAAGTGCTTGCCGGCGCGAACTTGCTTGCCTTATTTCTGCCAGTGAAAAAGAAATACAATGATTTGTTTACCTTGACCGGATTCCACTTCCATTTGAGACTTTTGTAGAGAAGTCTTAAAAAAGTTGCAATTGTTTTGAAATGCTCCCATAATCTGGAGAAGCAATGGGATGAAGATAAATTATGACTTTGTTCCTCTTGCGCTTTTGAATACCGGAGCAAAGCGGAGGTATTGAACATCTGTTTCCGCTATCATCCATGAGACAGCTGTCAAACGGGCGCCGTGTATAATGGCGGGGCCAAAGCGGAGAGAGAATTCAGTCACCTGAGCGAGCGTCATAAATTCGAAGTCGAGAAGCATTGAAGTGGAGTTAAGCCGAGGAACATCGGCATTGCTGCAGCAGCCGGCGGCACATCGGTGAAGGGAGATGGGAAAGCATAAAGAAGGCCGGGAAAGGCTCGGAACAGCTGCAGAGTGAGATTTGAAGCGGAGCTTAAATAGCTTCAGACGGACATCGTAATTTTATAAAGAGGGTGAGGTGATATGTATGTATATAAATATTTGATTTGTGTTGCTGAAGCAATTTCAACTCCACTTTTTTGCGTCCGAATGAAGGATCAACGAGAGAGCTTCGAATCAAACACCGTAAGTAGTCATACTAATCTTGTTCATGGCCGAACCTTTAGGGTTGGCTTCAGAATCGAATGTGTGGTCCAGCACATTTCCCACGTCCTGTATTTGGAGTGGCTGTGTGGCGGCTATGGGATGCGACGTGTGAGGTCCAGCACAATTCCCACATTCCGTATTTGGACTGCCGTACTGCCTTGATCAGATCAACTGGAAAGGTTCGGCACCTGCCGCCTGCGGCCTTATCCTCAATCATTTCCACCAGATTTGTTGGATTTGAAATTTGCGAGTGAGAAATCACCATGGGCGTGGTGAAGCTTGGAAGCCTGGGCTCGATGGCAACTCAGAGAGCGGCACGGGAGTTGAGACTGTGGAATATATCAGCGACATTGGGACTCGAGTCGATCACCCATCTCATTCACCTTGCCAAAAGGGAGTTGGAGAAAAACTACGTATAGAAGTTTGGCATGACTTGGAGATGTATGCAGTAGGACGTACGACAGGGAATAACGACGAAGAAGGCCAGCCATACAACTAGTGGAAATCAGTGTGGATTGTAGCAGTGGATATGTTTGTTACGCTCACAAGTAGTTTCCATTGAGACGAACTAATGCCAAACATCAGATATCAACGAAAAGGAGAGGAAGGGAAACATTTATGTACAACACTGAGCATTAGAGCACTGGCAATGCTGGAGATCTATCAGCAAGCAACCGAAGCACGAGGATTTTTTTTTTGCGCCTGCGAACCTTGTCATGACCCCGGTTTCTGTGGTAGAGTTATAATTAGGTCGAGACGACAGACAAGTCAGAAATTTGATTCACCTATTGTCCATCTAATCAATTTATCGGCGACTGTGGTCGTCCTTATAGTTTTATCAGATCAGCCGTTCCTTCTCAAAGAAGACGAGGCTGACCTCTCGAATGTGTTGGGCTGTAGCCGATACAAAAGATAGACTAACGTTCCAGCGATCAGGAGATCGTTTGCCGCACTGGCGGCCCAGATGGCGATGAAGAGGGGGGCCCAGCTCTGCACCAGCTCGAAACCGGTCTCGTACGCGACGAATGCCGAACATAATGATGTTCGGGGGCACGAAACGGAACAACGACAGCACCCAGCAGATGCATGGGATCCAGAAACTCCTTGAGAGAGTGTAAATCCGGAATGCAAAGAATATTTGGACTGGATTTCGAGTGAGCTGAGCGATGAGGCACTACGTTCCGGGGTCGGCTAGACTCACTTAGTCGAGGTTCAGCAAGGTGAGTCTGGGTCTGGCAAGGTCTGGCTAGCCAACCACACCGGCTCTGTGCGGCCGACTACACACAGCTTTCGCGTAGGTTCAGGTAGCCCATGGCTGGCGGGCTACACTGACGTCATACAGATCAGTGTAGATCAGTGTAGGTGCATGTAGGTGTGTCTGTCTCAGTTTTGGCACCTAGCTTGACCTTGACCTGGGCTGCATCTGTGCATCCTCACAGCCATTAGACAAAGAATCTCTCTCAGTTCCAGCAAGCCTCAGCCGGCTTACAACAAAGTTTCGGCTCGGCTTTATCGGCTCTCTGAGCCAAACCCAGCCACAGCAACGAAGTGGCAATACTACAAGCCATTCTCTGCTGCAAATCAGGTATGTTTACCTCCGGTTAGGTGGCCAGCAACATCTTGACTGACCTACACTGGGCTGAACTGACCTCCCTTAAGATACAAACAGCTGCACTGACCCGCCCAGACCTAGGCTGACCTACACAGACTGCTTCTAGTCACCTAGACAGACCCCTCTGTGCAACTGTGGGCAGGTCCCTGGCCTCAGTCTATTTCTAGGAGGGGTCGGAACATAGTGAGGGAGAGGGGTATATGCTCCGGTGTCGGCTTACCGCTGAATGAAACTAGACCTCCGAGTAAGATGGTGGCCAGGAGAGAATTGGGAGGGTGCGCTAGGTGTTCTGGATGCCCGAAGTAGGTAATAAGATTTGTATACACCGCCATGCCTAAGCTGATTGCATGTCCAACCTCGCCGCACCTGTGAGCTCGCTTTAGGGTGCGTTGGCAGCTGGGCGAATTGTGTCAACGCACCATACGGCGCCAACCTAGGATGAATGAGAACCGATCAATGAGTCGTGTCGCTGGTGGCTTACCATAGCCTTGGAACGCAAAGAATATTTGGACTGGGTTTCGAGTGTGATGAGCGATGATGGAGAGGGGTATATGCTCCGGTGTCGGCTTACCGCTGAATGAAACTAGACCTCCGAGTAAGATGGTGGCTAGGAGAGAATTGGGCGGGTGCGCTAGGTGTTCTGGATGCCCGAAGTAGGTGATAAGGTTTGTGTACACCACCATGCCTAAGCTGATTGCATGTCCAACCTCGCCGCACCTGTGAGCTCGCTTTAGGATGTGTTGGCAGCTGGGCGAATCGCGTCAACGCACCATACGGCACCAACCTAGGATGAATGAGAACCGATCAATGAGTTGTGTCGCTGGTGGCTTACCATAGCCTTCATTTTTATCGAATCCTGCGGAAACCGCCCGTAATACACGTACACTTGAAGTGTTACCGCTCCGAGCAGCACATACGACACGAGCGTGCCGACCAATAGGACCCCTGCGGCTTCGTCAGAAGGGAGATGAAGCAGAGACAGGGTAACAAACCGAGAGTGTCATTGAGCTTGAAGGAGGGGCAAGACATGGGTGGTCAACACGTATTGGCCTTTCAAAAAGAGGAAAGGTTTTATGGAAAACCCAAGTAAACGTTTCGAAGTATTGGCTCTCCGTAGTTCCGTGAAACTTTCGTCTATAAAAATCCGGTGTAGGAAACACGAAACCAAGTCGTGGTCTGATGGACTGGAGCTATCCGTAGAGTCACTGTCTCATGTGAAGAGTGCAGGAGTGGTAGTGAATCCATATTCTTTTCTTGACCGATGGCTGTCGACCCCCCAGTGCAGCAACCTTATATGTAGTTTATTCATGGTGCGATTGGTCGTTGAGTCCAGGCGGGGCCCGCACCAGCAAATACATAAGCCGGGAGATGATCAGAATGGTAGGTTAACCAGCTTCCGGCAGCCACAATGAATTCCCAGCGTCGCTAACTCACGAAGAATCATTGAGAAAGACTTGAAAAGACTTCGGATACTGTCGAATGGGCGCATCCATTGAGCGGGGGCCGTGCATCCAGCAAACGTACAAGCCAGGAGATGATCAGAGCAGTAACTCCTCAAGCTTCCCGGAGCCACGAGAAATTCCTAGATTTAGAGTCACCAAGTCACGAAGAAGCCGTCGAGCAAGATATGGTAAGTTTGCGGATCCTGTCGAACGGGTAGCCCACGACGAACTTTGGTTTTTGCAGCCATGTAACAACCAAGTTGTCCCAATCTTCTTTCTTGTGTTGCATCCTGGTTGCGTTGCAGCCTGTCGCAGTGATGCCACCGCAAGATGATTTGGACAAGATTATTGGCCCCAGGATGCATCCAGTGAACAGCACTACAGTTCTTGCGGCACCTGATAGTGATTCCAGGTTCCAGGTCCATTCACTTTGGCAGAGAGCCCATAGTCTAGTTTTAGTTGCTGTGTGTTAGCCGTAGGTCGCGCTTTGGCGATATCGGATGTCACGTGAACGCCAAACAATGCCATCTTTTCATCACACGCCTACTGCCTCGCGCGACCATGGTACGTTGGGTGCCCGTTCTTCCCCTCAGTTTACTCCAACTATGGCACATATGCTTTTCCTTCAAGTTTCACTCCCCGCCAGGCTTTGCATTGGCCTGTAAAATCCTTCTGGGAGTCCTCCCCCATTTTGACTGTGCATCTGTTCGTGGGGACCTCCATTTCGACGAGGCAGCAGCAGCAGAGGGCATAGAAGGGTTAGGCTTATGATGCTTTGTGGGATGTTGCAAGTTATCAGAGGGGAAGGGAGAACTGCTGCAAGTGGGTGCTGTATCCCCACCAGTCACCCAGCGTTCCGGGGCCATTTCTTTGGAGCAGAACAGTCGCAGGGCTTTTGGGGTGATCTATTAGTGAATTGTACCATGGTTCCATAGACGTGGGATTCACCCAATGGGCGCCAAGTGATTTCGGGGAAGCTGGCTGTGCAGAACCTCGAGAGGGGCCACTTTGACCGTGGAATGAAGTCGGAGATGGGTATCAGGGGTTGTTGGATTATCACCCCAGCTGGATTGAGCCATGGGAGGGAGGAGAGGATGTGACTGGACGCGCCGCAGTAGACGCGATGGAAGTGTCACATGTGATTGTCCACATTGGGACTGTCCTAATCCGGAAGCCTGACCTACGGCTTCTGATGTGCGAGTGGAATCAGACCATATATCAGGTTATTTTTTTGCTCTCTCCAAATTTTCAAAAAAAAACAATCTTGATTGATGGTCTGACTAGGGAGACTAGAGAGCCCAAAGAGAGCCGCAGAATTTTGCGTAGCACGTGAATATTGTGGCTGAGAAGCGGCTTGATCTGAATCTAGCACTGCCTCACCCAGGTCGGTCTCTCGTGACGTTAGAACTCTAGCAAATCCACCTGTTCCTCCCTCCAGAGCACGGTAGTTACCCCGGGATAAATATGTGATATCCCGCAGTAACTACTGGCGCTTTTAGCAGTTTCACGTGCACGCGTTAAATACGCTTAAATCACTAGCGATCTTACTGCTATTACCGTTAGCTCGTAGATATGGTGTATTGTAGGCAGATATGATAAGGAATTTGGCATCGCTATCTTAGATGTGATTGCGCTCGCTGATGTGTTGCCATCAGCGATGCGCGCGCCATCAGCGCCATCAAGATCTCGCTCCCTCCTGCCGCCTTTGTCTGTGCTGCCTTCACAAGTCCCCGTAAAATCACGCAAATATTAGGGTATATAGATAGAGGTATTAGCTTTCAATAACACAAGGCATTATTACCCTTCACACGGGAATTTGATTCAAACTCCCACTCAATAGGCACATCACAAATATCATATTCAAAGTCTACAGGCAGCATAATAAGAGCGTACAATAATGAAGGGGCATAAAGAGCAGCATAAAGAAGGACAGGAACGGGCAGGTACGTATGAGGTGCAGGTGATTAAGGAGCTGGGCTGGGAGACACAACTAGCTAGCACACGGACCACGGCGTACACCCTTGTTGCTGCGTGTCTTGCGCGGTGAACGATGTGCTCCGAACTAAACCCAAACAACACACTTATCACCCAAATACAACCCAAGTCTTTCCGGAATAAGCGGTGAGGCCTACGGAAATAAGACTAGGATCGGAAATAGGCCGATCAGCGAGCGCAAGAGCCAAGATTCAGACGAGTGGTAGTCCCTTTACAGGTCCTAACAAGGTTGAAGGGAAGGTATATGTTTCCCTTAGGAAGATGAACCTTCACTACAAGATATCACCAGGAATTGACCTGAGCGATAATCGAGCAGTGGAAATAAGATGGTTTAAAAGCTTCGCAGCTTATGAGACAGCAAGTGTTGAGAGTGGTGGTGGTGGTGGTGGTGTCGTCCGACGACGTGCAGGAGACCTCAGATAGGTCGACAATATAACAATTCCAAACTATAGCAAGCCCGAAGCTTATTTCCCAAGTGCCGATGACGATAGCTGATGACGATGACGGTAGCTGATTCCAAAACACAATTCGATTCCCAGATGATAGATAGCCTCAATCACGTCCAAGACGTTTCCAATACCCTATTCCTTATTCCAACTTAAGGTTTCCCGATGTTAAAGTCCAACGACAATACACACTGAGCCAACCCCAGAAATAGCCCAATCGCAAGCGTTCAGCCTACTAATACACGGGTGATTCTGTACCCTACTCGAGATAATGTCCTGACTACTTATACAAACCCCCAAATCATATGCAAGTCCAAGAACGAAATAGAAATTAGTAAATAGCCCGAGTTCCCCTTCCTCAGCCGTTTATCCGTTGGAAGGGCTCCCGCGAGCGTATTGCCATTGGTTGGCGAGCAGGACGATCGTGATGTCCGCTCGAGCGGCGTTGGTCAGCCTAGGGGTTTGAAACCCTCAGTCTCTTGGCTGACTGATACCGAGTCAATCGTCCTATTTCCCGCCGTCCCTGGCCCTCTCCCGCCTTCGCTGACCATCGGGTAATGTTTCCCCCTGGTCTCCAGCTCCTCGTAGATACCCCTAGTGAGACTCGTCCCAGAAAGGGTTCTTATTTCCCCAACTCCGTCTGCTTGGAATAAGAACAATCCCATCAGATCTCCTTAGCTGACCTTCGCTAGTCCTGGAACTTCACTGGAACGTATATCCCCGGGCCTTGATGTCTGTCACATGGAAGGCGCACGGCCTATCGGTGCAGAAATAAGACTATTCCCGCATGCCCTTGTTATCAGTATGTCCAGCTTATTCCATCGTGTGGGAATAAGACCAGAAATAGTCTCTAAAGAGGTTTGTGGGCTACACATTCCTCTACAGTTTTCGAGGCGAGCACTGTCAGTCCGCAGGGTAGTTCCCTACCCCTTGTACCCGTTACTCTGTGATCACGACCCATCTGGCTATACTGAGACCGTATACCAGTCCTTAGAAATAAGCCTATACTGTAATCCGACTATTCCTGAAACGCGCAAAATGTGCAGTGTTTAGGTATAGACGGATTCCAGACAGTTCAGCGGCTTCGTCGGTTGTGCTGGCTGGCGCTGGCGGAGTGTTCTCCCCTTGTCCTACTCCCTTATCCGAGCGCTCTTTGCGCACCTTCTTCGCAGGCGGAGCACCGCTGCCGCTCCCATTGTTGTAGTCCCGGTTGCGACGGAGAGAGCCACTGGGCTCGCTGGAGGGTGCCGTGCCAAGTCCCTCCAGCGAGTTCAAGACGCTGTCCAGAGAGACGGAGGGCCTCGGCACGGGGGAGGCAGGCAGGGACAACTTGGGGCGAGGTAAGATGGGGAGGTGGTCAGTAATGGGTGCAGGCGGGTCTTGAGGGATATTGAAGAGCTGCATGTTCATGTTGACATAGTCGAAGTCAAGCGGAAGGAGGGGGCCCTCGTACGGGGGCATTCCAAGGAGCTCCTCGAGGACGGCGGGGTCCAGTTGCATGTCGAAGGCCACGCTTGGGTTGACGGGTGCAGCGGGCGCAGCGCTCGGGTCTACGGGTGCAGCGGGTGCAGCGGTCAGGTCTACGGATGCAGCGGGTGCAGTGGTCGGGTTGATGGGTGCAGGCGTTGGGTGGATGGGCGTGTCGGTCGTGAGGGCACAGCGTCGCCACCGCCTGCCGTGCCAGCGAATGCGGTGCGTGCGGTAGGCTGTACGCACCCCGTTCCCTCCTTCTCCCCTGTCTTCTTGCACCTTGTGCCTTTGTCCGAACGTGTTGCGTGCTGCCTGAGCGATCCAGACGCTGACTCCGCGCGGAGGGCGTTGTGCTTCGCGATGAGCGCCTCGTGCTCGGTCTTCGTCATCTTCACCCAGCAAACCGACCCTTCCTTCAGCCCTGCACGCACCCGGTGCACGGTCTCGAGGTTCCAGAGGCTGGCGCGCACCAACTCAATGTTGGAAGGTAGGCCCATGATCTGGACGCCGTACATTTCGCAGATGGCGAAGTCGTACTTGACGTACTCCATCTTGACAGTCGGCTTGTTTGTAACGTACCCTGGACAGTGAATTAGGGGCAAAATCACACATGACAATAGGGATGACATACGGAGACCGTCAACGAACATGCGAGACACCTCGCTGCAGGCGCCGGCCAAGTCGTTTTGCTCGTTGGGGCCTAAGCATGTCCTCAGTATACAGTAAACACGATGAGCAAGGAAAACGAACGTACTCTCGTCTTGAACGCACAACCACTGCTCGAACTTGCGCATGAGCGCGAAGCTGTCGTGATTGCAGAATTGCAGGAAAAAGTTGAGGGCGTCGTCGGAGTCAACGCAGTACGGCAGCGTCGGGTCGTCGGAATTGCTACGGGAGAAAACCGCGAACGCGCGGATCCCCGTGCGTTGGTACAGATTCACGAGGGTGTCTCTGACCTTCGCAGCTGTCAACCTCCCGTCCAATTGCGCGGCCTTGGATGTGGCGCGTATTCCCCAGTTCTTCGCTCCATGATGCTGCAGGAGCTGGTTGAGAAGGCGCGTCTCCTCGAGGGGATCAAGATCCTTCAGGCTGAAGGAGCCGTCCTCGATGTCGTCCTTGAGCTCCTGGCGGATTTCATCCATTGATCGTGAGATTCCTGCAAAAAAAGCGTCAGTCAATGAAGAGAATCCACAAGAAAGAAAAAAAAAGACCCACACACCATCATCCTGGTATGACTTGTGGCGATCATGGATGATGGCGCGACGCAAGCTCGGCCTGTGAGTCATCTTCAGCGGGCACGCGCTGGATAGAATGGCGCGGATGACGTGCTCCGGCTTCTCGAAGTCCTTCACAATCTTCGCGATGAGCTTCGTGTGGTCCTCGAAGGCCTTGTCCGATGACCTCCTGGAAGTCGAGGTTGCATCGTTTGTTTTGGGCGGTCTTCAATGCCTTGGTGGCTTTCGCGGCTTTGGAGACGGCACCCGCGGCGACGCGCAAGCTGAACTTGGCGGTTGAGATGACACTGGGAATGAGCAGAGGGAGTTGAGCGGGCCATTGGGCCGGCGTGGTGGGAAAAGAAGAGAGATGGACAGATGAGTGGGAAAGTTCTCAGCGTCAACAAACATCACGTTAGGATTGGCGGCTTCTTGGCTTCAAGTTGCGACACTCACGGCATGGCACCTTCTATCACCTCGACTTCCCACCACATCGACAGCCCAATGGCTCAGGGGCCGGGAACATCAGATTCACCAGCAACGCTAGTGCACCTGACGAGCCCAGCTCACTGGGTTATTGGGCTGTCTATTGTTCGATCCCCCGAGTATGATTTCTTTTTACTCTTTTCCTTCTACTCCATCATTGATTTCATGCTCCGACTACTCGACACTCTACTTCCTATCTTTTCACGCCTCAACAGCCTTGTATCTCCTCACCGGCTTGTTCTTGTCCCTGTTCCCGTGCCCCCCAGCCAGGATGAAAGCTGGTATGTAAACGTGTGGGGCATCATCTCGCGTGACAGGTAAGTAAAAAACATTTGTGCTTCACGACGTAACATCTAGCAGGAGACAACTCTACAAGGACCGTGTCTCTGCGTGCGAGACACCAGCGCAGCATCCGATTTACTGGGCGCCCACCTTTGACGATGCCGTCCAGTACCTCCCCCGCTGCCGCGGCTTCGAAACAGCCTTTGGATTTGGAACAGAAGACCCTGAGCTCTTTTTTGTCGTCGACTGGGACCCGCAGGTCTATTATGACAGGTTTGTACCTCATTTTTCATTTTCATCATCTAACTTCCCCCAGTTACGCAGCTGAAAACGCGTGGAGGCGCCAGGGTGTACAGACCAATGGCATATTTGTCACCCTCTCATGGAACGACGCCTGGGCGCGCGCGCAAGGCTGGCCTTCAACTAACACTGAATACTTGTAAACTAGAAAGTTTTGGTATTTCAGGATCTCGTTTTCAATGACAAGCTTTCACGCGTGCAAAAAAAAAACCTGAACTCGTACATATATTGCAAGCTTACATTATGAAGTCTACATAAAACAAGTACACTACATATCCTTGTCCAGAAACTCCCAGAGGCGCCGTTCATCGCCTACAAATACGAGTTCGCCACCGGGGGTTTCCTGCAAAACCTCCACAGCATGCGCGCTGAAAAATGAGTTATAAGATAAGCAGAAGATAGGTGGGGATGATCAGCAAAACTCACTGGTCGTTGAAGACACGGTTGTGGCTGCCTGCGCGTACAGCATACAGCCCGGGAGTGTACAGCCCGGGAGCCTCGCACGCTTCAAGGTCTTCCACCTCCGCATACGCAGGGAGATGGCGTTCGAGATGGAGCTGGCAGGTGCGTTGATGGGCGTGCTCGAGAAACGTCCCAGTGCGCAGCGGGGTCTGCGGAGGGCTTGGAATTGTTGTTGGCCCATCATCGCTGGCCCTGCTGGACTGGGAGCTCACCTTCGCCATAGAAGGCGGTGGTGTGCCAGCCCCCGGCCCCAGCACGTGTTCGAACAGTTGGCATGCGCGCTGAGGACTGAGAGGGACCGGCGGTGGCCTGGTTGCCGCCAGGTAAGCCATTTCCTCCTGCTTCACCCGCTTCTCCTCCTCCTCCTCCCAAATGGCCTTTTCCGCAGCGACAAGCTGCTTGTAGTGCGCCTCCGTTCGTCGTTGTTGGCGGATCCGCAAAGCAAACCTGCGCGCGTCTCGGGCGACTCATTTTCGTGTTCGTGGTACTCGGTGCAGTCGAGGGTCCACAGATCGTCGAATCTGGGCCAGGTGAAGGCACTGAATGTGCGGGCGCCTGGGTATCGCCTCAGCGCTCGGGCCAATGATGCCCTGCCAAAATTATTGAAACAGAGTCTCAATCAGAAGAAAAACACGTACTCGGACGTTACCACTCCCTTCCAGTCATTGTGGATCACGGCGAAAAACCCACCGGTGTGAGTGTCTTTATCTTCGTGGCCGAGGTCGGGCTTGTAGAAGGGCGTGCAGAGCAAACACTCTGTGGTCGTACGGCGGCGTGCCAAAAGGCATGTAAGTGAGGGAGGAAAGAGAGCCAGAGTCACAATCGTCACATGGAGACTTACTCAGGGTGCTTGACAAAATCACTTTTCCCCTCAGATATTCAGACGTCTGCTTGAATGAAAAAATAATATATTTTAAGCCTAGTCTGCCTATGCAAAATGTGGCACTACATCAGATGTCCCCTGTGCTCCACGAAAGTAACAGATGTGGGGCATGTACATGCACACCCGGGCAGTCAATCCCGCTGCAACTCTTGCAGTCTGGAAAGAAATGGCCACCGGGGTGATCAAACCATCAGATGGACACCTCGCACATGCAAGCACATCCTGGGCAGTCGTCGAGCCCGCATGCCTTGCACCGTAGCCGAGCAGGATGGGGTGCACGCGCCTCAAAGAAAAGCTGCGGGAGGGGGAGCTGTGTCCCGCCCTGCTGCTCCTCATCATCATCTGAGGCGCAGTCCTCATCATCTGAGGCGGCGCGGCGGCGGCGCTGCACTGGACCGAGCAAGGGGCGGGGCTTTGGTTTTTGGAGCGGGGCGTCCAATACCAGTTTCTTGGCAGCTTTGTGCGGGGTTTTGGATGCGGGATTCTTCACCGGTTTGCCCGGGATCCCGGCTTCGTGTTTCTTCCTGAGAGATTCTGCCTCTAGTTTCCTGAATTATGGTTAGCAGATGCGCAATGAGAATCAGCAGCGGCGCACCTCACACACCGACTTTCGGCATCAGCAATGCGCCTGTGCTCGCGCTCCGCTGCATCTAGCCTGTGGAAGAGCAATGGCCGTTGGTCGGAGGGTAGAAAACAAGTGGAGTGGATTGGCTTACCTGTCGCGATAGTTCTCGGAGTGAGCTGCGACCCTCTCTTGATACTTGCATCGGGGTATTATAATCCGCCTCTGCAATTGCAGCTCGAGTGCTTGCAAGTGACATGAGGAGGGGAAGGGAGGTAGAACGCAGTGGTTTACCTCTGCATGCGGAGCTTGGCCGCCTCGCGTCGTCATTCTAATTTTCTGCAGAGTTAGAAGAGGTGCATACTGTTCATAGAAATGGGACATACTTTGCCTTGTATCGTTGCCGGCTTGCTCTTCGACGCTGCTGTTTTGTTTCCGCGTCCAGGCGAACCTGATGGGGCATTGCGCTGAGCGAGGGAGAAGGCGGTCTGCATAAAGAAGGTGATGGTAAAGAGGAGAGTATGAGTATAGCCACCTGAGCTAGAAATGGGTCTCATTTACAATATCAGTTCCTGACTCAGTTTCTCAACTAATTTATTCGTACCTGTTGGTTCTGCAGCCCAAAAATCTCAAGAAATTCAAGACAACGAGGGTAGGTATGAAGACCATGGGCGTAGAAGAACCAGTCTCGGGCTCATCGATTATGTTTTTTATTTTAAGTTTACTGGCGCCAAAAATCAAAACTGCACGCACCATCCAGCATAAACGGCTCCCAAAGTTGGAGGCGGACCGGTGAAGGGAAGGGGTCTAAATGAAGCCTTGAATCAGTTCGCGACAAGAACTGATGGTCGGTCAATCAGTTCCCGACACGAACTGGCGCGAGTCAGTTCCGACACTACGCTTTGGTCAGTATTTGAGGTCGAATTTGAAGTTGAAAAAAATGTTCAATCTCACTCAAAGTCACGAAAGTTATGAGCAGCTGCAAGATTTGTTCATTCAACGGGGGTGCACAACTCTTCTACAGTGCTATACAATGCAAGCCCATCCGCCCACCGAGACATATGTGCATCCATTGCCTTCACGTACTCCTCGGGATCATCGGCTGCGAAGTCGGCCTGGGTGCGAAACCCGTTGTCCACATAGCGAAAGAGACCGCCGGCAGTGAATTGAGTGAACGAGATGCGCTCGTTGCCCGCGTCCACAGGGATATTGGAATGCGCGATGGTGGCCGACGGGAGTAGAATGAGGGCGCCAGGCGGAAACTCAACGATGAGTTTCAAATCCCAGAGCACTAGGTGGCCGCCTCGTTTGGGGTCAAATCGGCCGATGGACTGCACCGCGCACAAGCCAAAAGGAAGGTTGCACACGTCGCGGTGCTTGAAGGCCCAGACGTTCGAAGCCGAAGTTGAATGCGGCGCAGGAAAAGACCGATTTGAGGAAGGGGCGCTTGAGTTCAGGGAAGCGCATTGAGAGTCGCTTGTTGTAGTCGAGTAGTAGTAGTCGTGCAGTCAGGGCGTCCAAAGCTTGAAACAGACTGTTGCTGATCAGAGAGCGCTGGGCAAGAAAAATAAGAGGACGTACAGCTTGCGAAAGCCGGCCATGCGCGATATGTCGGGGTGGTTGGCGAGGAGCCGGTCAGTGAGGCCCGTGTAGGATTTGTTCTGGAGCCAAGTAGGGGCCGTTTGCCCTTTCCCGAACGTCAGGCCGACGTTTGATGACGGCGACCACCCGCGTTGGTGGCGACCGCATGTCTGCAGGGAAAGCAGCATCTTCGCCTTCCTTCTTGAGGAAGGCATAGGCACGAGACACCGTGGCGCAGTACTTTTCGTCCCTGGGCTGGCCAGCAAGAATAAGAAAGATGCGACCCTCGCTGTTGAGGAGGGGTCGAGGCATCGCTGGAATGGTGGTGAATAAAAGAAGAGTGGGAAGGGAGCAGGAGCATACAAGCCGTTCCACGGAATGAGCTGGAATCCCAGGCTGCATGAGTTCCGCAACAGTGCAAGCGTTTCTTGCCACCGTATCTCTCCCCCTTGTTTTCTACCCTGGCGGCGGTATGCGCCAAAGGGCGGCCGGCATCGAGCTGGCGTTGAAGGCAGGAAGAGGTAGGCGTGCAGCAGTTCATGACGTGCGCGGCGACGGTTGAGGGCCTGGGGCATGTAACCTCGGTTTCGATGGCGTGGGCGCGTTTGAGAGCCCGGCGGCTATGGGGGGCAGGGGGCGGCGGTGGGGCCCTGATAGAGCAGGGGCGGTGGCGAGGACGTCTTCAAAGCTGGGAGACGCACGTCGCTTGAGGGATGGGGCCGCAGGGGGCACGTCGTCGACGTCATTCATTAGATCGGGTAGAGGCCAGACGTCGTCGATATCGTTCATTGGATCGGGTGGTGGCCACTGCTTGTCAATGCCGCTGGCGTCGTTGAGGGGCGTGCCCTCATCGACGCCGTCCACATCATCGTCATCGTCGGATTCATGGTCGTCTTCGGTCTCCGTGGCCACGGCTCGCGAGAGAAGGGGCGCGAAATTCAGCGCGGCCGTCCACGCGCTGAATACCGTCCCACTTCTGGTCTGTGGGTGGAATGAGGAGCTGTGACGCGTAGATTATTGGAGGCTTACCGTCCTGGTGTTGAGATTCCAGAGCATGGTGGCCTAGAAGGAAGAAAAACACATCAGTAAAGGTGAGTGGCACAGTGGCCATGGAAATTGTTGGCCCTCCCTCCAGGAGGCCCAGGTTTGAGCCTTCTCGTGGAGAAGAAGTCCAACACAGACCATGCGAGAAAAAATAACTTACCGAGGCGAAGACGCGTCTTGAAGAGGAGGAGGGTAAGAGAGGAGGGTTGATACTAGAGCGTGTTGATCTTTGTTTAATGATGATATGATTGATATGATTGATCGCCGTTGGCAGCATGTGAGTGATCCAGACTCTCACTCCTGCCTCAGAAATGCGTGCGTTTTTGACATGTTTCCGCACATGCCTAGCCTTTCACAGCAACGCAGCAGAAATGTCAGATCTGCTACCTCCTCTTCTAGCCGCGTTCAAATCAAGCCGGGCGTACGCACACCCAGTGGCCGAGTTGTGAAGATCACCCAGACGCTCACGCCGAGCCAGGTGCAGATTTTGCAACAAGCTGACGCTGCCGCGAAGCTTAGTGGTGCCGCGACTTGACTCGAAAGGCCTCCAAGTCGACTTGGCGAGGTCGACTTGAGCCAAGTCAAGTCAAGTCACAAGTCGATTTGATTCGACTTGCGAAGTCAACACAAGTCAACTTGAAGTCACTTAAGTAGACTTGAGTTGAGTAGTAAAGGTGAAAATCATAGCAATACTTTTCCCTTCTATAGAATGAACTGGATCTTGGCCTTTGAGCTTGGTTTGAAAGCTTGGTGACTGTCAGTATGGTAGTGGATATACTAGTGATCAACACAGCAGAGTGTGCTGATTTTGCTAGTCCAGATCAACCCTGCTTCGCTTTCTCATCTATGCCAGCAGTCCACCACAACCACATCTATCCTCCATAATGTGCCACCACCCACTACGGGGCTGGAATGACAATGGATTGCACAAGGGACAACTGTGGCATCAACTAGTGAGCAACAGGGTGGTTTAAGATTCAACCACCACATTGCCAATGTTGTGAGTGGTTTAGACCACCCCACAGGTTTAAAAGCGAGAAATGGTTTAAACTGTTTGGACCAGGTTTAACGGTGGTTTAAGCTGGTTCAAACTAGCTGTGGTTTAAACTATCAGGTTTTAAAACCGGTTTAAGCCAAACAAAAGTGTGTTCAATGAGAAAATTTACCTACAGAAGAAAATAGCTGGCAGTTAGGGTATCAGCCATTTCGGTCATTGGGGCAAACTTAAGCAGACACAATTGCAAAGCCAGTGCTTTTCAGCCACCGGCCACCAGAACTGCCCAAAAATTAAGCAAGGGACTAGCCTAAATGGTAAATGGCTGGCAGTTCTGAGCTGGTACCAGCCATTTCGGACATGAGACAAACTTAACAAACACAAACATAAAGCCAGTGCTTTTCAGCCACTGGCCACCAGAACTGCCCATAAATTAAGCAAGTGACTAGTCTAATGGTAAAAAAGTCATAGAAATTACTTTCAGAAAAAATGGCTGATAGTTCTGAGCTGGGTACCAGCCATTTCAGACATGAGGCAAACTGGAACAAACACCATCGTAAAGTCAGTGCCTTTCAGCCACCGGCCACCAGAATTGCACAAAAATCAAGCAAATGACTAGCCTAAATGGTAAAGAAGCCATACTTTCAGAAAAATGGCTGATAGTTCTGAGCTGGGTACCAGCCATTTCAGACATGGGCAACTTAAACAAGCACAATCGTAAAGCCAGTGCCTTTCAGCCACTGGCCACCAGAACTGCCCAAAAATCAAGCAAGTGGCAAGCCTAAATGGTAAAGAAGCCATAGAAATTACTTACAGGAAAAATAGCTGCAGTTCTGAGCTGGGTACCAGCCATTTCGGACATGAGCAAACTTAAACAAAAACAATCATAAAGCCAGTGCCTTTCGGCCACCGGCCACCAGCACTGCCCAAAAATTAAGCAAGTGACCAGCCGAAATGGTAAAGAAGCCATAGAAATACACAATTTCTCTTAAGATATGTAAACTGCCAACATCAATGGAAATTGTGGCTATTTATTGACTACACAGCAACATCAATGAGATCGGGCAGCTCATTGGAGTCAAAATTGGAATGCAAATCCCATCCATCACAGGTGAAACTCACAGGCCCAAGAAAGCGACCAAAACGACAACTCTTCATAGCTTCATGGAATCTGTGCTTGCTGATCGCGACTTGCAAGCTGAGAATATCGACAAGTTCATTCAACCCAGCCTTGCAATTGCAGACAAGTATTATGATAAAATGGGGGACACCGATGTGTACATCATTGCAATGTGTGAGTCCACTTCAATCGTTTTATTTAGCATAGCCATATACTTACTAGAGTTTAAATTCCTCCAGTCATCAACCCATCAATTCGTTTTGAATGGATTCACATGAACTGGACAGTCCAAGAACAGGACAATGCAAAGAAACTAATTATGGAAAAGGTCTGTCATTCCTTGAGAACTCTGCACCTTATTAAACCTTTCCCAAGCTTAGATCTTATGAGATCAATAGCGACACCCAGGTTCCTTGTTCCGACTCTCCTGGTGCCAGTGGATCCGGCTCTGATTCTCGCCCCCCATCCCGATCACATTCCCGATCCGGCGATCCCGCTCAACTGTGCCAGTGGCTCTCACTGGAATAGGCAGCAAAGTGTTATTGTAATGTTGGCCGGTTGCTCGACTTCACTTCCATGACTGGTGACTCGACCTCAGGAAGCCAGTCTCTTGAGAACGAGGTGAACCACTATATGAGCAGTGATCAACCCCCAAGGAAGTCGACAAACATGATCGGATATTGGATGGTCTGCAGTCTAAATTTTCAGCTGTCTCAGACAAGTAACTCACACTCATTTTTTTAGAATCTTGGAAGGATGACATGGCCCCAGAATATTCCATCTCTTTGCTGATTACGCTCCTATCCAAGCCACTTCTGTGCCTTTGGAGAGAGTGTTTTCCCTCGTCAGCTGAGACTGATACTAAACACCGCAACCGTACCAATGCTGTGGCTGATGGAAGCCCTTCAGAGTGCTTAAGTTCAACTAAAAGAAAGCCAGGCTCAACTCATGTCTGAATGGCAGTCACCTGCAGTTCCGGATGACGAGGATAACTGGCTTCGCATATTGGCATCTGCTGCTGATGAACAGGTAGATGCTATTTGGCATGAGATCGCAGATAAGTAGTTCCGAGTTGGCAGCCACTGGATACACCGAATGCCAGAAGAAGATGTTGATTGATACTAGTATATGCAGCTTTGATACTTTGAATGCTGTTTATTGACTTGGATCTATGTACATTATGCTACTGACTGGTTTCCATATATATTTAAAAACAATTGACTTGGCTGACTTGAGTCGACTTGAGTGACTTCGAGTGACTTGACTGTGACCAAGTCAAGTCAAGTCAAGTCAAAACAGATATTAAGTCGACTTAAAAAGTCGCGACTCGACTTTACAAGTCGCGGCAACACTAATTGAGCATGCAAGAATTTTTTCCCCTGAGTTCAGTGAGCTGTGGGGCTGTTGTGGAGCTGCATCCAGGTGGCTCCCACAAGGTACATAACTCAGGTCACAGACTCCCAACCTTTTCCTTGGGTGTATGCATGCCTGTGAACGGAAAATCAGTACATTACTTAGATCAATACTGACTTACTGACGGACTGACTAGCTACTTGGGTACTCACACCAACACCCCTTGCCCTGATTTGGATAGTAAATGTCCTTCCCTTTAAATGACTTGAAAGGGAAGGCAAGAAGGTTTTCCTTTTTGGGACCAAAAGGCACCTTATCAGACCGATATTCCAAATATTGTGCTGTCAGGCTGATATTGCTCGTTAGAATCAGATATTGCCTGAATTTTGAAAAAGGTGCATTACTTAAAAAAATATGGCAACCCTCCAGTCTGACGACCTGATATGGACATATTTCTAAAATATCTGAACACCAGGCAACAAAGATTTTTCCGACATCCAAAGGTGCCAAATATTGGCCGACATTGGTGTTGAACTCTATTTCGAAATTTCCAGTATGAAAAGTTGGACTTGAGTAACTGAAAGCAATATCTGAAACTGCTAGAACCATCTTCCTTTAGGTTGAGTGAAAGCAAAGCTGAAGCATTGAATACAGGTAAGTACTGTGATTTTTTCGGTCCAAGAAGAGGACAACTGAGAATAGAGATGCAGCTGCAAAATACTGCAAGGTTAGCAAGAACTTTTGATAATGAATGAATGCAGGAGTGTGTCTAAACTGGCAGCCAATTCACATGCTTGTGATAATCTTGCTGTAGCCATACACACTACTCTTCTACCCTTGGTTGCTTGACTTGCTTGCCTCCCACACAAAAGAACATGAAAGATGGACCCACTCCAGCCACTGTTTTATCAAAGATCATCAAAATGTTATTTGGTATTTGTTCTCTTCTCCCAGACATCGCTATCAAGTCTGCTGTCTGATCTCCTATTGCTAGCAGAACCTGTGCTTCACCACAGACCACCTGCAACCTATGTCCTTTTGTTTCAGTTTTTGCATACAGTTTACATGTTGAGGTGAAGAAAATTAAAAAATGTCCAGAAAGCCAATAGGGGTCCTCTTTTGTGTAGTAACAGATAGGCCTGTTTTGCTCTTAAAAGAGCCTGGTCAGTGGTTGCCTCAAGTGATATGTGGTGAAAATAAATATAAATAAACTGAAACATATACAAGAGACTAGACTCAGAAATACATAAATATAAGACAAATAGGTAAACACAGGGCAGAAATGAAAAGAATGCAATCACATTGTAGCTGAGGTAGATCATCATGAATTATTTTTTCACTTTTTCATCTTCCGGTGTTTCTTCCACTACTGAACAGTGCATATGAAGTCACAAGCTCCAGCAGAGCTTTTTGATGAGCTTCCCCACTGTTGAGAGCCTAGCATCAATTTGGGCTACATCCTTGGCCTGCATGACCGCTCAAACAGTGGCCGAGCTGCCTCCCAAGGCAATTGCTTCTGATGTACGACCTGTTCCTCTGCAAGATCTCCTAGACGTATCATGCATTGTGCTCGGCTCTGGTGTATATCCATGTAAGTGAATCCTTCCAGAGCAACAATATAAACATTGGTTGCAGTTTCTTCATCCTTGTTGGCAATGAACACATCCCCTAGAAATAGAAGTGCCTGTGAATGCCAGCTTCTCTTTGGATTTGTAGGCATATGCACAGTATATTACTGGCCATCTGGATTGCCATGTTGAAGCTGGCCAAGCCCTGATATCAGCCAGCCTTTCCAAACGGAATGATTCACTCTCACTGCTTTCCCTCCCCTCCACTTTTTAGGAATTACCCTTTGCTGTACTTGGGGGGAGGCCGATGCTGCGCACGGCATAACTCGTACTTTACTTTTTTTGTTTTGGTTCTTAAGGATCACAGTCAAGCCCGCGTCTCCCTATAGTATACACCATTTATGTGAATTAATGTTATTGTCGCAGCCCAAATACTCACTGCGGTTATATTATAAGTTTATCAATTGGGACGTGTACATTGTGCTGTGCTTGTCCTGCGTACGCAAGACTTCGGATAATACCGAGGATTTGATGTTCGGCTTGATCGCCGGTCAAACCGTTGAGTTTGCACACAAATTTTCAGTTGAATATTGGTATGTTGAGTGTCGCCTCACGGAGCAATAAAAACAATGCTATTCAATGGAAGTGGACCGGGTCAAAAAAGTCGACCAACGTGTACACCTGCCTCATTTCATCCTTCACCTGCCAATGACCTTCTGCTTTTTCCACCTCTAATGCATTCTCCATCCTCTTTGAGCTTTAATCCCACCTTCACCCGTTGCCGCCGCAGGATGTCTTCTGTCACCCATGCATTCAGTCGTCTTGACACTCGGGTCTCGCACAAATTCGACTCGACCCGAACGAGGATCATTGATATATTCAGACGAAGTGATCATTTGATTTTTGCCTGAGAAACCTACTCACCTTCCTGTTCTCCTCTTGGGTTTTCTTCACCAGCTTAGAACGGAATGAGACGGCTTGAGACCTTGGGGCGCCTTGACACATTTGGGCAGTTGCTGCGGGGTGGCTTGGGAGATGTCGCATACCGTTTCAAGGTCTCCAGAGCTCCGGGCAGGCTTGGAACACCTTGAAACAGCTTCGGACATTGATCCGGCAGAGGTTCTCCCAATCAACCCATAAATAAAAAATAAGGATTTGGTACGTGCATAGGCCTGGGCACTGTTTTCTCCCCGGAACTGTGGGTGATTACTTTGTCGAGTTGTCCAACACTGCACTTATATTTAGCTTCCCAAACGATTGAATGAGACCCCGTACACACAGTTTTCCACAAGTGCTTTTTCTGCGGATGATTCACGCACAGGTCGGACGTCACATAGCCTTTGATATCATCCAAGTTGTCCACCATCGCGGTATGATTCTCCTATGCCTGACCTGAATCAGAATACCGTGAATACGCCTCCAGAGGAAGAGCACACCAGAATCTGGCATTCAAATGTCCCGTGGCCCTGAGGTGCCCACCTCACTTTCACGAGCGGCGAGACACGGAACCAGGCCCATTCTTTGATGTCGTCTTCAATATGGCATCAACGATGAAAGGGCGCCGAATTCGGATGGCGCCATAGGCACTCATAAGGCGTAGCCTTTGCTTCACGGATCATCCCCGATGCGCTGTGGGAGGGGCCTGCCTGCGAACAGCTATTGTTGCTCATCCCAATCAGAAAATGTAACAGATTGGGAAACTTGGAATATGCGATGCACGATCCGATCCAGGGTCTTGAGGTATTTTACAGCAGCAGAAGATTCAACCAAGTGGTCAACATAACGGGCACCGTAACGAGCGACCGGCACTTGGTCATGCGCACGTGCTCAAGGATGTTATCAGCCGAAGAAGTACTAGGGAGGTGCGCCCGGAAGTGCTCCGGCTGGTGGGTACACTGCAAACACAGGTGCCGGCGGGGGGCTGCATGAGCTGTTCCCAGATGCCGAATATGTGAAAAGGCGGCACTGCCATAGCTCCTGGTTCCCAGTGCTCAGCCTCGGCCCGCACATCGGCGACTGGGGCTGAGGGTAGAAAGTATCTCAGAAATGTGGACCGTAAGATACTTACAGAGGATAATCCATTGTTTGAGCATCCGGTGGGTCTCGCCGACAGCTCTTGGGAGTCCGGTACTTCCCGAGGAACGACTGTACATGGCAATGTCGTCGAGCGAAGTGGTTGAAAACTTTTGTGGGATAGGACTGGAATGGACAATTCTCTGTTTCGGCGCCTAGGTTGGGATAAGCGTCCAGAGGGATGGGACCTCCTGGATCTCCAACGCGAACCAAGATCGGTGATTTAGGTTTCGAGTCCCGCCAGCAGAGGCTCGAGTCGAGAATGGAACACATGGCAGCAATGCAATGGCAGGACGTCGTGCGCAGCAGTTGGAGCATTCCCGGAAACGAATTCCTGGGAGATATCGGAAACGGCTGTTGATGTATGCATTAGCAGAGCCTACAGATAGTCTCGCTGGAATACGCACAATTAAATCAGCTGTCATCAACCCCGCCACAATGGCGTGGTACAATATGGTGTCTGATTGCGCGATGATAGCTACCACCTCTCCATCTTGGCCTTCCCGGTTTGGATGAAGGATATTTGCGACATGATGAGTTGCGCGAACCAAATTCCAGGTGAGTGATGGTGTGATTTCTTCAGACTCGGGCCGTGCAATAGATGTACAATGGATGCGAGGGGTTCCTCGCGGTGTTCTGTGCGATGAGGCCAGGTAAGAACATCAAGGTAAGACACAGACAGGTGGAGAACCAGGAGAGGACTCATGGATAAGATTCATGCCCAATGTGGTCCTGAACACAAGCTAGACCCAGGCGATCAATTAGTTCATAATGGGAACACTTTCCTCGATAACGAGAATCTATTCCCAGGCACAAGTTAAGACAGCGTAGGACGGCGTTTTGCTGCAACTTTTGCAGTAACGACGTTGCGAGGCCCAATGGAAAAAAACCATTGCGAGTGGACCGTAGACTCAAAAGGACTGCAACATGGTGGGCGCATTGGAAAAGTGCTCATGAGCAGTTGTTGGATTCGAATATGAGGAAACGGAGCCACAACTGTGGGGTGAAAGTTTCAGCACATAAGACGAAGGTATACAAGACATGCCTTCGCTTCGCTTCGGCATAGGTATGCTCTGCAATAGGTCTAAAATAACCAATCACTCGTTGTTCAGAAGTTACTCAGTACTGCAAATCCCGTACTCAACATCTCCGAACAGGGGTAGACAACAATTCCATTCGTTTGAGGTGGATAGAGAATTAACCTATGGAACCTGTGTAGATTTGGGAAAAACCGAAGTATAGCGATGACACATTCAGAAGAGCAATTTATTGACGCAACATGTCTACATACACATACTTCAGCGTCAAGAAGGTCAAGTCGGAAACATCGTGCGAGATTTTGGTGATCGGTGGACGCGTCGGAAACCTACTCACAGTATGGCGTGACACAGCGGCGAGAGAGCAGCCCAATCCAGGGTTCGTTAGAAGCGTTTCCGAGACGCGTCTGGAGGAGATGCAGTGCTTATAGGACACTGGAGTTAAATTGGGCAGTGCGAAAGAAAATACAGTTTTGGAAAAAGACTCACCAGGGCGTAGTATCTCTCTCTTGCCGAGCGAGCAAAAAAAGATTGATGCCACGGATGTGGGCCGTTCGCACGAGCCAGAAGTTGAATTTGAAGGTTTGTAAGGTGCTGGACGAAAGGAAAAGTGAACGCTGAATTAGGAAAGGTCAGGATGAGCAAAACCCACCGGAAACACATAGGGTTCTTCGCAGGAGCGCAAAAAGTCAGATCCGAATTTCCGTGAAATCCTGTACGACACAAAAGGCGCGGGTATTTGCAAAGGCAGGAGGCGGTGCCAATCTCACCTGGTGGGTATGCGAAGTGTTTCAGAGTATGAAGGTGAGACGGACGTTTGAGAAGGCTGGCTTAAATTGATTCGACTGCGGACGAATGACATGATATGTGAGACGTAGCTTGAGCGTGACGACCTTCTTCGTCTCTGTCCACCGTCAAGCAGTACACCGGCGTACATCGAACTGCTCTGCCATGATTGTTCAGCTTCTCAGTCGAAAGGCGTGTCTAGATGCATACTGTTGTATGTCGAACCTGTTTCCAAAATAATGAGCAAGGTTCAGTTGTAGCGCGGCATATGCGATACCAGTGCCTCAAGTAGGGAGTTAAAATGTGCGAGATGGCGAACACGATGAACGGCACATGGACAGCTCTAAGCATTAGACATAACTCGAGACGTTGCCCTAAGTGATCTTGCGAGGCTTGAAGAATGTTTCAGAGCACTCCCGGATCCCTTGCATCTGAAACTTGAGCAGTGTGGCTTGCATCTGAAACTTGAGCAGTGTGGCGAGGTACTTGAGTGTTTTGAGGAATCCCGAGGTCGTGGATTGTCATAACGGTCCCTTGGGCGTTCCATTCTTGGGAAATATTGCGCTACCCTGGCTTTGAGCTAGGCCTTAACTGTTTGATACTCGACAGGTCGTTGGGTTTGACGGTTGCGAAGTCTTGAGGGGCTTTGTTGAGTGTTGAAGCACTAATTGAAGCGGGAAGAATGCTGGGGCACAGGTTGATGATGGGGGTAAGAGCGAAAAGTAGTGATTTGACGGACACTTCCCTTTGAGTGGGCCTTGAGCGCATGAAAAAATGGCCCTGTGATTAGTCTGCGGAGCTATCCAGAGCTCGTCTAGCCATTCGGAGCCAAGGTGGGGAACGTGGTTTGGAAAGCAGACCCAAATCGAAGTGATCGCAAACATGTGCATACTAATTCAAGGCATCCCTTAATATATGAGGTATGAGAAAGCCGGCAGGAAAAAAATACATTGAAAGCAACACACCATGGAGTTCGGCATGCAATTCAGACAGAATTTGTTGCTGGTTCTGCTAGGATGACGGAAGGGCTGAATAAAAAATAAAAGATGAATCTGATACCAATCTGAGAAGTTCAGGAATTCGCCAGCGCCCAGTGGCGTGCGAAGAACACACATGTACATCGTGATACGAGGCATCTGCTTAATATACGAGGTATGTTTATCGAGCCACTGCCTGGCGAAAGATATGAAGAAGAAGAAAAAATGGTTCGAACCGGCAGATTCGAACCGGCCCTGTCCGCCTAGTTTACGTCATCACTAAATTCATTAGATTGAGGTCTTAAAAAGACTTCAAAAATCTAATGAACACTGCCACTATTTCTTTACATCGTCAAAACGCACTGATAAAGTTTCGCGAACTCAAAAAACCTGGTCTCGATTATGAAAAGAACGATCACTTTACTACGTAAAGTACTCGTAATCAAACTTCTTCTCTCTAAGTTCAAGATCAGCCTGAGTTATGCAACAGACCAGATTTCCCAGCTCAAAATTATGAGCACTGAAAATATTCCTGGCTTTATTCAGCTTATGGTACACATCTTCTGCATCCCCACCAATCTTTATTCCAATCTGTGCAATATTGAGACATGCTGTTGCATAAGAGATAAAATTTTGGTCAGGAGAGCTGGTTTCAACTATTTTGATGTAAATGTTTCTGGCTTGAGCATATTCTGATTTAAGGAGATGGTTCTCTGCTTCATTCACAGTACTTCTATAATCAAGCGCTCCTCCTGACAAGCCACAAATACTAAGGATCTCTCTGCATTTTTCAATTTGGGCCATGCTCTGCTTTAAGTCCCCAAGACGTGTGGAACATATAGCTCCAGTCCGAAGGCTTATTGCTTCCATAATCAAATTTGCTAAGAGTTGAGATAACCTTTGTGCTTCAGAAGCATGTATTTGGGCAGTACGGTACTCTCCAGCATTATGTTTGAACAGAGCAATACTTAGCAAGACATTGCATTGCCCATTGGTATCTTCACACAATTTTGACAAGTCTAGTGCCTTGTGAAAAAATGACATGGCTTGAGATGAATTGTATCTGAGAAAATAGATTCCTGCCGTGTCATAGAATTGTGCTGGCATTAGGGGAGATGTATGAGACAACAGACTTGAAGAAAGAAGTGGACTTACATTCTAAACGAGGGTTCTTAACATGTTTGAAAAGAACTATTGCTTGAGTTATTAATTGTTGGGGATCAAGACCAGGGTGGTGGATGGATGACCTCAAAATCTCAATAGTAAATTGTATGTTGAGTTGGTCATCAAGCTCAGGCAACATAGGATAAATATAATTCATCAAAATTGTGGTACCACGCCCTGTGATTCGGTAGAAGGAGTTCAGGGATAGTATGCAGGAGATTGTATCTGTATGATCTGAGAGACTATCATCTAACCCTTGCTGCAGGACCTCTTGCAAATTTCTGAGATTCAGAGTGATTTGGTTCATCACAGGCTGTAGCTGTTCTCCATTATATGTCTGGTATAGCTCCAGAAGTGCATAGAAATGTTTGCATACAGATTGTATAAGGGCCTTGGATGGTGGCAAGAACCGCTGTATATGTTCTCTTATAGGTACCAAGGAGCGAAGTTGTTTATTGCTATCCTGGTATGCAAGTGAGGTAGCTAGTAATGCAGCTTTGCAACTAAGAATGTTGGAGATTGGAAGATTGCCATGGGCCAGTTGTGCAGCAGTGAGTCCATCAGGGAGGATTGAGAGGAGACTCAATAATTCCTTGCTGTTATGTGTGAGTCGGGGACTCGAAAGAGAAAGTGTGATAGATGAATCCAAATTTGACTTTCGGTCATAGCCTACAGAAAGTAGTGCTGTTTTCTCTGTTTTCCACCGTGTCAAGACATTTGACAAGCCCTCATAGTCAGACAAATGGGCAATGAGATCCACTGCAAGAGGCATGTTATCTGTGAATCCAAGGATTTGATTTACATCCTCAGCTGCATAGACATTATCTGTAATATCCATGAAGGTTTGTTGTGCAGCTTCATCCGACAAAGGTTCCAAGGGTAATAAAATGGGTGGGTCCAATGAACTTTGGCAGGCCTCTCAGCCCCTCGCATTGTGATCTGTTTGATATTAGCACACAAAATTGAATTCACTACTAAAGGACATACTATCAGTGTGAGATGTTCCACATCTGTAAGCAGAGAAAGAAATTCTTCAATTCCATCTCGAGATTGTATTAGATCCCACACAGTTTCCAGGTTGTCCAGAATCAGAAGCAAGGATGGTGCCCTGGAAAAATACTGGACAACAGCTTTGGTAAGATCTTTGCCAGGATCCAGTCCAATATGTAATCCAATAAGTGCAGCAAGTTCAATGCTAGTAGTCACAGATTCTGCATTGACAAAGAATCTGTATTCAAATTTTGCAGAAGTCTCTGGATGGTGGAGGACTGCTCTGGCAAGGCTTGTCTTCCCCATTCCACCTCCTCCGAGAATGGCTATTCTGGCCGGCTGCTGAGCAATCATTTTCATGATATGGTCTAGCTCTGATTCCCGACCATAGAAGATCTTGGGCTTGGAAGGCAACATTGAGAATGAGTTGGAACTTGGAGGAAAGTGTAAGTGTACATTCTTCAGTAAACCTTCTTTATTTATACCTATTTTTCAAGTCATTGGTGCCCAGATAAACCTGGTTCCAATTTATTTTGGTGTGGAAGTGGTTGACTATGCACGTACTGATAACCTGTCTGAGCTTGTGCTGGTATCAGACAGTGTTTGAATCAATTCAGCAACTCTGTCTTGGCTGTCTTCTTCATTTCACCAATGTCACTTGCCATTGCAGGCCTGGTATTAATCTGAGAGCAGTAAAATCAATCTCCTGCAAGAGAATTTAAATAGTGCATACTGCAAAGACTTCAACAGCTTGGTCCAACCCCACATGACAATCTTTGAGTAGGTTCTGCATCTCATTATTACGAAATAGGTATTTGATCTTGCTCCTATCTTGCTGTACTTCAACAAATGTATATATCTTGCGAAGAGTCCTACAGAGGAATTATGATCACAGGATTTTCTGCGAATACATACAACTTGCCCCATGAACTTCCCAATGTGATCCAGCATTGCAGTGTGATACCACATTTGTGAAATCAGTGGAATCACCTGGATTTTACCGGATTCCGTGCCCACAAATTCTCTTCAAAAGAGAACCGATCGGATGTCCAGTTGAATATCTTAATCCCAGAAAGTGTTCAAATCCACCATCACACTTCTCAACCCAACTTCCGGATTTATTCACAGACCACTCAGCAACTCGGCATCTAACCAAAAAGGGGAAATTACGACCACGTGACAGGCACGGCTCCGACTGGGTCAGAAACACGGAAACTCGACCACTCTTGTATGTGTTCTTTCCATCGGAAGGAGTCCAGACAAAGCATGGAAATCATCTCGGGAGCCGGTGTGCTTCTATATGACTCGAAACCAATCATTCCTCGCCAATTACCAGCACTTCACGCCAATTGACTCATTTCGATATGACTCCATGTGCTGCGGAGCTTCTCGTGACTCGGACTGAGTCAGAATTCACCCCAACCAATGGCGAATTGTGTTCTCGGAGGGAACCATGCGGGACAAGTGTTTCATCTTTTGTTCTCAATACATTTAGCTCTGACTCATCTTCTTTTGCCATATGCTCCTTCTCCATTTGGTCCTGGATATTCCCAGGTTATTGTATTTCTTACATTTTCTCATGCCCACCAGAAAACTATAAAAGCCCCCCCCATTGTACAGTAAACTTAGTTCCCTTTTGTACCGTAATTCTGCCCTGCAGAATATACAAGAGTTAGGCCACATTATTGTGCACCTTTGAGCTCACCTTAACATCTTCAAAACCATCAGTAATATTGACTTGCTTCTTGGTTATCTCATCCTCCGGTCGTCGTAGACCACCTGCTGCTATAAGTATCAATACCGCTTGATACCACTGACTTTCTGCTATCCACAGATTATCCACTGTCCTGTTTGTTTCCAGTGAAACATACCATTTGCCTTGCCTTTTGTCCTTCACACCCATATACGAGGATTATTCTTCTGCCATCTGGAAGTTGGGTCATCTCTCGTGGGTTCACAAGAAGAGGCAAATTACCTCACTCATTCACTTTCCGTGGCAAACGACACGCCTGATCGGAATTTGAAGTAAATCATTTTACGCAATCACATCTGGAGCCCACCGCGAGGGGGGTTTTTTGTCAGATCTTGTGATCTACCAGTCCGGACCCACGTACCATCTGGCCGTTGAATGTCCACGGACTCGACGCCTACTACACCCACAGCATACTTGCCCGCATCTGCCTTCACTACTGATAGCCCCCGTTTCGTCCCGGATTCCTTCCGCACGAACCAGTTCAATCCGTTCAGCAGTCCTGTATCACCGACCTTCAACCGATTCACAGCACCGCCTCGATCCCAGTCCGCTCCTATATTCAATATCAGCCCGTCGCTGTCACCGTCCCCAGTTACTTCACCTGCTCCACCTCCATCACCGATTGCCACGATGGCCCACCTACAGAATCAGCCGAATCCTCTGAACCCCGCTCCTGCAGTTATCCCACCGAACCCCAATCCTGCTGCAGCTTTCCCTCCTGCCGCTCGTGCACGCAGTCGCCTTGACATGCCTGCTCTGCAGACAAGGGGAGCACCGAAGAAATTCAAAGGCAGCCCACACGAGGTTGCAAAGTTCTTAGCGCACCTCGAGAAATTATTTGTTGTCAACAATGTGACAACAGATACCGATAAAGTCGAATCCATGGCAGAATACTGCTCCCGTAAAGTGGTGCATGTTCTCGAAGGGATGCCCCATTATACCACTCCAAACTGGAGTGCACTCGTTGCTGATATGAAGGCCATATTCGATGCGGACAAGGACCAGCAGCGTCACCGCCCCCATGATCTAAAGAAGCTCACCGATGCTTGGCGCAGAAAGAAGATCAAGTCCATGTCGCAATGGCGCCGTTATCTCCAGGAGTTCACTACCATCGCAGGATGGTTAGTCAATCACAATCTCATGGCAGAGGAAGAAAGCGCTCGTCAATTTTGGCATGGCTTGCACTCTAGTCTTCGAACCCTTGCCGAGAATCGGTTGTTGGCTCAGAACCCAACCCGAGACATGTCCCAACCTTTTACCCGGGACGAGATAACTGCGATTGTCAATGCGCGCTTCAAACGGGGACGCTTTGATGATGACATCTTCAGTTCGGACTCGGAGTCGGATGACGATTCATCTGATTCTGACTCCGAGGATGACACCGACTCAGATATGGATTCTGATGCTGATCTTCTGCCTTCACGCAGTAAGAAGGCTAAGAAGACCAAGCAGAAGCCGAAAAAGCGTACCTCAGCTAAAGTCATTCGCCCTGATACACCAGCCACCGTTCCGGTTGTAGTTTCGGCCATTCCAGTTCCCCTTCCAGAAGCCTCCAGAGCCAGAGCTGCACCGGTAGCCAACACTTCTGAAGTTGGAGATCTGGTCAAACAAATGGCCCGGATGAACATTGAGGACCCAGAGTACAATTACCTCTATTATCGAGCCACCACTCTTGATCCGCATGTTGTCAACTGTGTTCGAGCACCAGCTCTTGCACTCAAAGCTCCTCCCCTTCCCCCTAATAATTTTCGGAACAATCAATATGTTGCTCCAAGGGATCAGTTCCAAGGCCCTAATGGGAATCCAAATCGACCTCCACAGGATCGAAGTTGCTTCGGATGCGGAGATCCTGGCCATGGCCTTTGGGACTGCAAGAAGATGGCAGATGCCTTGGCAACCGGTGAAATTCGCCGTGGAGAACGAGGAATTGAATGGGCCAATGGCAACCTGTTACGCCGTCTTCATACACAGGGTGAAACCCTGCTTGCTGCATTCCAGCGCCAGCGCCAACCTGTTGCAGCTCCGCCACCTCCTGCCCATAATAATCTCGCATTTGCCACCACAGTCCCTGTGGATTGCAGTCAGAAGGGTGATTCCAATGAAGACGAAATTCACCCTGTGTTCATCCAAGCCAGCACATCCGATAACGAGATTGAGAAGATTTTTGCTGTAATACGCTCCCAGGAGAAATCCATTCGTCCAGCCCCATACCCTCCTGCTGCTACACATAATCAGCCGGCTACCCGTGCACAGGTCAAAAAGACAGGTGGCACTTTGGAATCACTTCCAATGGATGGTTCGAGTCGCCAGATAAAGCAGGAAGCATTGGATAATCTTCCAATCCCAGAACCAATCCCTGCAGACCCAATCAACTTCAGAGTTGATTTTTCCAGTAATGATGCAATCATGGAAGACGTTCCACGCGCTACCTCAGAACAGGTTTTGAAAGCGAACCAGGGACCACCAAAAACACTGAAGAGACCTGGTCCTCGCCAATCAGCTGTTTCCGCTCATGTCAATCCTCAGGATGTTTTAAACAGCATCCTGAATGCGGAGGTTAAACTTTCTGCTGGACAAATCATGGCAATCTCACCAATTATTGCCAATGGCATTATCGAAGTTTTGAAGTTGAAAAATGCACCCCGCCCTGCCACTGTTAACACACTTGCTATGGAGGAACAGGAACGCTCGACTGTACCTGCTGCACCTTCCCCTTCACCCACGCCATCAGACACTGTTGACAACGTTGTTGCGGCAACCTTCATCACAAGGGATCGCCAGCGCCTTATTCAGATCCAAGCAGAAATCAACGGAAAAACAGTCACAGCAATTGTCGATACCGGTTCCATGCTGAACATCGTTTCCCACTCCGCATGGCGAGAATACATGCCACATGCATCCATGGACATCACAAAGCACATTACCATGGGCGATGCGAATGGAGGCCAATCGCAGCTCCGCGGATATCTTAAGGATATTTTACTCATCACTGGTGGAGTCCAATCAAGAGGAAATTTCTGGGTTGGCGAAAAAGCCCCATTCGACGTGTTGCTTGGACGTCCATGGCAGCGAGGAAATTATGTTTCCATCGATGAACGATGCGATGGGACGTACTTGGTATTCCGAGACCCAGACTCAGGCCAGAACCGATATGAGTTACTGGTTGATGACGGAGAGGACATGCCCACCATGTCTGCCACTCTTGCACCATATCACGGGCTGCAGATGCCTGGATCTTTTATGACCCAGATCATCGAGTCTCCCACCCCTGAAGAGCCCCCAGAAACCGAGTCAAACACCAGCGATCCTTTTTCCGACTCTGAACCTGACCTGCAGTCGAGTCAACTGCAAAACCTATCGGATCTCGAGCGGGAAATTTTTGGCTCCGATTATTTCGAATCAGACGACGAATCTGTCGACGAAACTTCGAGAATGACCCATCAGAACCTTCCTTCTCACTCTCCAGTCACGGAAAACACCCCTACCCCCGGAAATTCCATTCCCAGGACATCCCACAGCCCTATCTGCGCCACATGCCGCGTTTTATTCCAGAAAAGAATATTTTTGGGCATGGACAATTGGTCTGGGAATCTTCTATCGTTCAGCAATAAAGCAAACGAAGCTATTCGATGGGCACAAGGTTATTCCAAGGAAAGGAATCAGCCTAAACCACCTGATGTCACGATGCATACCTTCTATTCATCGTTCCAAAACCTGGGACCCCATGAAACATATGGAGTTTCCCATGGTTTGTCGCCTCTCATTGCTGTCCTGCCACACGATCCAAAGGCAGTGGCTCTAGTGGTGGAATCAGTCCATCTGCGGACACAGGAACAACAAAGAAATATTCAAGGATTTCTTAACCTGCATCCAGAGCTAGTCCAGCTTGGAGTGTCAATTGCAATGATCCCTCAGGCGTTTCTGAAGCGTATCTCACACCGCAATTAGTAATATTTCCTATAGGTTGGAAAGGGTAACGGAAAATATCAGTTTCAAAGTGGTAGGAAAGGTGGAAGGATATTACCTATTTTCTAATCTCGAAAAGGCAAGCGGAAAGGACCATTTTCCGACATCATTTCACAACCACCGGAAACAATAAGATTCATCTTATTGTGAAAGGCGAGCTGAAAGTAAATCTTTCCGCTCGTTTATCACATAAGCTGAATCTTATTGTTTCTGCGTGAGCAGAAAGCTGTGCCGAAACTGGCCTTTTCAGGCCGATATTCGGCCGAGCTAAAACAATAACAATCCGCTGGCGCGGAAAAGTCTGCGGAAACAGCCAGTTTCAGCATGACCCCGGGGTCGACCCGCAGGTTAATCCGCGGGTTGACCCGTTAACCTTGACCCGCTAACCCTGGGGTCGACCCTCGAAGATACGAAAGAAAAAAAAAATTCATTCAGTGCTCAAGACAGATGTAGAAATACGCCTTGCTACGTAGGAAGTAATATCAAATGCGAGGAGTAAATAGTAGAGAATGGAGCATGTAAGCTATGGTGAATGGCGCGCACTCTTAATACTAAGGCACGGAAACACACCCCACCGGCCCACTTGTTCCCCCCCGAATGCTCCTTGTTGTCATGGTCCCCTTCTTTCGGCTCCCCGAGCTCCGTGTTTTTGGGCTCGAATTTCGCGTCCTGGATCTTCTTCTTTGCCGCCTCCTGTGCCGCCGCGAGGCCCAGGTGCGGAGCATGACTCGCCAGTCTTTGGGCAACTAAGCAAACAGGAAGATGGCAGCCGACATTGATACATGTACCCATGATGCGCGAGGATGGCCGCCAGTTGCTCGATGGTCTCGGGCTTGTACACATCAAAGTCGAAGACGTTCCACAGTGCATCACCGAGGGAGTCGCCGGGGTACGCCTGCAGGTGCTTCACCAGATTGATCAGCTCTACGTGCGCGTCAGTACCACAGATCCCAATGAGAGAGCGCGACATACCTCGGAGAGAATACGGGTAGTTGAGCGTCCCGGCGTCGTACCCCTTGCGCAGGTCGTGGAAGGCGCCGACAAGGTGCAGGATGAGGTCCTTGTTGATCTCCGGTGCCAACTGAGCGAGCAGTGTGCGCTCCGACTCCTGGTCCGGGTTCGTCACCGAGTGTGCACTAAAGGTCTCCCCGAGAACCTGCAGGAAGTGGTTCCCCAGGAACGCTGCCCAGCCAAGCAAAATCAGCACAGCACCAACGGGCAAGCGGAGAGCGCACGGTATCCAGGACGATTCGCGAGTAGCACAAGCCGGAAGTTCAGGTGCACGGCGATGTCGGACGGGCGCTCCTTCGTGGCACGAACACGTCACCCGTCGGAAAGGCTGAGCTCGCTCTGCCCCGCGAGGCTGCGGAAGATCGCGACGACGTGCTCGGGTGCCTTGTCAGCCTCGGCCATCCGGCGCGCCACGCGCACGAGCGACCGCGTCCCGAGCTTGCGGTTCTTCTGCACGCTGTCCTCGGACATACTCGCCCAGTAGCGCTCCGCGAACGCAAGCATCCGCTTCACAGCGCGCGGGGCGCATCCGGTGGCAAGAAGTATTGCTTCTTCCTCCACGCGCCCCATAGGCTGCGCGGGCACTGGGAAGAACATGTTCGCGTGCTCGGCGGAGAGCCAGTCCTTGAGCAGGAGGGATTTGGACGCGGTTGGGATGAGGCGGAAGGAGGGGTGCGCGAGGGAGAGAGTGCTCGCGCCGGAGTCGATCTGCGAAACGAGAACGAGGGGCATCAGTGTCGGTGTGGGTGAGGAGAGGTGAAGGGAAAACAGAAGAGGAAGGGGACAGACCGTGGGAGTAGCCTCGCCAACGATACGCTTCCCGGCCCACAGCTCCATCTCACGATCCTGCACCAACCGCGCGAGCGCACCCGCCGTCGGGCCGATAACGTCCAGTCCTGAGAGGTGCATGAGCTTCCCCACCCACGCCGCCTCGACGATTGCGCTACACCACAAATTGAAACAAGTCAGCACTTGCTCGCCTCAAGTAGGATAACTGCGAAGGCGCGTGCGTACCTAGGCTCCCACGCAGTCGCCCCGCCATCTAGAATGCGGCGGCGCATGAACAGTTCCCGCCCGCCGAGTTCCTTGTACATGTGCACCGCTTCCGCGTTGCTCCCAGTGTACCCAAGAATCTCCCCGAACACACGCACAAGCGTGCTGGTGCTGCTGCTGGCAGTCGCGGGCGCAGCAGGCGGCACAAGCAATACGTCCCAGCCCAGAGCGTGTGCCTGGACCAGCGCCGTGAGCAGACCGACGAAGCGCGGCGAGGGGGTGAATGGCGGCGAAGAGTATACTGATGTCTGCACTGAAGGAGAGGAGGATGAGGAGAAAGGAAACGGTCGCAGCGGTGCAGGGCCAGCGGGGACGGCGAGCGACACGTCCGGGAGGGATCCAGATGGGTACGTGAAGACAGCGGTAGCACTGGTGGGCGTTACGCGTGCGATGCTCGCGAGACTGTAGCCGAGCAGGCCCGCGCCCTGTCCGTCCTCGTCGTCAGGCGAGACTGGGCTCCCCAGCGCTCCGAGCCCCGTCTCTTCCGTCTGGCGGCTAAGAATCGCCCAGGCCTGCATCGGTGCGTAGACGAGTGCGGGATTGAGCACCACCATCAGGCGCCCGAGCTGAGAAGAGGAGAGTGCGTCTGCGTCCGGTGGCGGGAAAGCTGTTGCGAGGACGCGCAGCTTCTGAAGGGCAGTCTGCGGGAAGGGCGGGAGCGCGTTCTTGGATACGGCGGAGAGGGTGTCGCGCACCTCGGATGCGTACTGCGTCGAGAGCACCAGCTCGCGGAGGCGTGATTCGAGCTCTGTTTCTGGTACGCTCGGAGGAGGGCACAGGGCGAGGAACGCGCCAACGGGATCCACGAAACGCGCCTGGAAGCGGCTGCGGAACGGCGGGTCGAGGGGGTGGCCCGGGAACGGCGGGACGGGCGCGGCGATGGCGACGACGCGGAAGTTCTTGTGCGCTGGGATGAAGAGGTTCCCGCTGTCGTCTGTTGATGCGGCGGGTGCGCAGAACGGTGCGGCGCGGCGATGTGCTTGAGGAGGCGCACGGCGAGCGCGGGCGGGGCGTGTAGATGTGTGAGGCGCGGGAGGAAGGGCTGCGGGTCTGATCGCTTCTGTGAATGTGGGACGTCGCCGCCGGGGGTGTTGTCGTCGCCGAAGCCGGAGTCTCGATGTCGTCGATGGTAGGTGTGAGAGCACAGCCACTCCCCGGAAAGGTCATCGTATTTGCAGACGGGATTCAGCGGATATCGAACACATTCGGTGGACTCGACGCCAACGACGATCAGTGGCCTGCGCCACCATCGTGCCCTCTGTCATCCACAACAACTACCACCATCTTGTCAACCACCATCACTTTGTGAGCAAAGGGGCGTTCATCGCTCCTCTGCTTCAGCAAACTGCCTTGAATCCCACCCATCCTCGATGCTGGGGCTCTCCCCTTACTGATTCTACGTGTTTATCACCTCCTCGCAATCCTCCCATCTTCCCCGCTCACAATGACCCGCCAACGCCGTAACCCGCCGGCAAAGAGGCGGAACCGTACCCGTACGCGAGCACAAGAGCGTGAGCTGGCAAGAATGTAGGTTTTTGCTTGCTCTATATTTTTGCTGAAATTTCTCATGCAAATGCAGCCGCCGACTCGACCCCGCGGACCAAATCTGCGCGCTCCTCGCCATAAAAGACGACCGCTTCCGCTATCTTCGAGAAGGGCCGGGGTCCGTCTATTTCACCGGGCAGCGCGACGATCGCGGGGAGCTAATCGTGAAGTGGGGGGAAACCTCTTGCCTGTCTCGCAGGCAACTCGAGTACGACGAGTGCGGGGGCGCGGGGCAAACACAGATGTGGTTCGTGGCGTTCGAGGTGCAGCGGCGTCTCCTCGCTGGTGAGTTATTCTTTTTCGATTTTTATTCTTCCGCGTCAATCGAGTCTTGCTAGAGCGCGTTATACGGCTGGGGCTGATTGGACAAGGATATGGGCGGGTCCGATTCGAGGAGCCGTGCTCGTGCGGCACCAGCCACCGCGAATATCACTGGATGCGCCCGGGAGGCTCCCTTGAGGAGATAGAGACGATTGCGCGGGAGTGTTTGGCAATAATCGAGGAGCCTACGGTCATACAGTGAGTTTTCTCTTTCCTTGGTTTTTTTCCACAACGAACCTAACGTTCGGAAGGAAAAACCTTCGTCCCCGAAGGCGGTGTGCGCGGTACTCGGCGGGCTTGCTCAGATTCAGACGGCGCTGAGGCTCTCGTTTACATTTCTATTTTCTTGGACCCGCGACTTGGTTTCAAGTCCAATATAATATACTGTAGAGAAATTAGCTGTAGCATATATTGTAAATTAGATTCGCGTACCACTCTTGCTTGTAGATTACTTCAAATGCCTATCTGGCAGTATTCGATGGAATAACAATATGTTCTGCGACATGAAACGCCGAGACCCGCCGGGGGACGATGCTCACTATCCAGCGAGAACATCCTGGAAGTGCTAAGGCATGCCGCGTCCCAATTTCGAGAACGGAGGCTATTGCGATGGCAAGACAGATCGCCAAAAGGGGAAATTGTGGCTGTGCAGGTGGAGGTCGAGAGTACAGAGTTGCACATAGAGAAAGCCAGACAGGGACGCCGGAGTAAAGGCCAGCGCCCATCGCGAGTGTGAGATACGACGCCGAGGGGTTCCCTGCTCCCAGAAGAAATGCGTGCCCGAAAGAATGGGCCAGGTCAGGGGGGAAGCGGGAGTGCAATGCAGCTGCCCTGCTATGGTATTGTTCCTTCAACCGCAGATGCGGGTCTACCCTGGTCTGTCTGGCACGTGCATGTAGCCATCGACTATAAACTGGAGTCGATTGACTCGCCCTGAGTAGAATTCTCAGCAGATGACGTTTTTGAGAGTTACGCCAGACATACCTTGGTCTCCGTAACTTGAAAACATAAAGAATGGATAGAGAGGGAGGGAACCCCTTCCCCAGGATGGCATTCGAGTCCCTGGAGGACGCCAGTTGGGTTGCCGACGCGTATGTTGGACGAAGCAACGAGACCTCCCAGACCTGTCTGCTTCACAGCGAGTCACAGATGGGGGTGGACTCGGGTCGTGCGTGGGTGATACAGTGATACACTTTACAGCATGGAATCAGCATTAATGTAGACTAAAACAATAAGAACGAGATGCAGACCTTGCAGGTGAGGATTCTTGCTCACAGCACGCTCTCGCAGAGGCGGCGCGTCTGCTGTTCCTTCATCTCGAAGACGTGTGCAGGCATATATCTCGTACACGCCGTGTGGGCGCACAGAAATACGTCTTATCGGGCTTCTCCGTCTACCCGCCTCCCCTGTGGATCGCAACGAAAAAAATGTCGAATGTGGGCCGTCCAGACGGCCATCCGCCGGTGAGATTTCACGACGGCCAAGCGTTATACACCTGGTCGCCAGAGTCCGGCGCAATCCACAGCACAGGCGATGAACACCTGGTCGTAGCCCTAGCAGAAACTGCCCGGCAAAACGACCTCCTTCGTGAAGCTTTTGAAGCTCGATCAACACCTGGTCATCGCCAATACACAACGGCCAAGCGTTATACACCCGGTCGCCAGAGTTCGGCTCAATCCACGGCACAGGCGATGAACACCTGGTCGTGGCGCAGACTATCGGAAGGAAGGTCACATCTGTGACTCTCCCTCACCTCTTGTCACGCGCTGGGTTGATGACCCTCCTCAACAGTGCCTACAACCCCCAGACTTCCAGTCCAGCATAATTTGAGGTGTTAAATCTCAACTTTAAAAACAATACTCCCCACTGGCAGCTTTAATGATTTTTTTTTTCACTTCTGCCCACACGAATAATATCATATTTCTGAATTCACCGCGCAAGTCGAGATGGTGACAAGTCTACATAGTACATACAAAGTATAGCAGAAGGAAGTAGGTCCAAACTCTCCCCGTGCCTGCACATGTGCGTCCCCGGTGAGTTAACCCTGGCTCGAGTAATCAGTATGACGAGCAAATAAAGAAGAAGTACGGTACCCTCGATAAGCTTACTAAGACCGCTCGCTCATCTGAGAACTTGAACCGTGCACAATGCCCCACAATTCGCATAGGAGAAACAGTGTCCCGGATATCCAACATCTTAGATGAGTAGGTTGTTGCTGGAAAGTGAGGGAACAATTTAAATGGGTCGTTCTTGTGCTGAGGAAGAGGTGCTTGACGTTGGATGACAAACTCCGTGTGGTCCGCGAAAACGGTTATCTTCTCGATGCTCCCAGCGATGGCGTCTCGCGAGCCGGGAGGATAATACAAGACCAGACTGTTGCCCTCGTGTGTACTCGAGCGAGAAAAGTGCATTCCTTCATGATTGAAGTGTGCTCGCTCACCCAAGCCATAAGGCTTTTCCCGGGGCTGCTTGTCGCCGAGATTCATACCATAATAGAGACTGAAAAGGCGGTGGAATTGTCGAAGAGCCTCAGGACAGTCATTGCAATTGATCCAGCGGCAAAGGTTAGCACCTCGCATCCAAGATTTGAGGATCGACCCTTTGTGTTCACCTGCAGTGACGCAATTTGTGAGCTGATGTGAAGTTAGGCGAAGAAAGCAAATTACCGCCGATTTTATCATTGGAATTCATCTGCTGAAGCACGCCAATGAGCCGCTCGATCGGGTAACACCACCACCAGAGAGCAGGCCCAAAAAGCAAAATAAAATCATAGATGTGAAAGGCCATGTGGCAAATCGTTCTCTTCTGATGATGCCGGGTATGAGGATGGCATATATACAGGGTTTCAAGCCATTCCTTCATGAATTCCCGGTATGCAGCAGCGCGCCCAGGGTGTGTGGCATAGCGACAAACGATCGTGGTAGCTTGGAACAGTGCCATGCTGTGTTTGAGAAGTTGGCTGAAATGGGCCGCGTGTTGCCCGGTTTGTTCTCCCCACAAGATTACCAGTGCAATAGGCAGGTATATGGTCGCCAGAAGTCGCCATTCGTCTGCCTTCAGAGAACCGGCTCCTGGCTCCCCGTAGTTCTTTGGAACATGATTGACCCAGCCGGGGGTTATTGTGTTAGCAATCACCTCTTGGACGAAGCGGAGGCTTTGAATCGGGATGGTCTTCGGCCGATGAGTGCTGCTGTCGCTTCGCAGGGGTTTTGATAAGCGCTGGTTGGGAGCAAGTTAAACTTCATAAGCTAAACGACTCGGAGAACTCGACTTACCCATGTCACCAAGAACTCGGTGAGATCCTTTTTCTTCCATCGGACAAGGAGAGCCACCTTCTCGGCAAGGTCAGAAACGGACGATGAACCTCCTAGGCCGAGAGACCAGCAAACAAATAGCAGCGCCGGTTTGTTGTTCTGCATTAGCTTTGAGAACAAACTTGCCCTAGTTAAGTCGTCGCTCGTGTCGTCTTCCGCCACTGTGCGAAAGGGATGAACAAGAAGATCATGAATCTTCTCGATCTGCTCTTGCTCCTTCTCGCTCTTCGGACTGCATTTGGAAGGCGTCGTCTGCGGATCGAAGGTCGGGAAATCGTACTCGTAGGCCGCCGGGGACTTCTCTGACAATTCTGCATCATCGATGTTGAGCCGAAGAACTCTCCGGCAATGGTATTGAACTAATCCCTCGAGAACGCAATGCATGGTGTCGACCGCCAGCATCCGGGTGGGATCCCAATAGGGCAGCCGCCACAACTCCGACCAACGGACACCGTTCTGCTGGTACAGCATCTCCCGCTCGGCCAGAGTCTCGGCATCCCGCCAAGCTTCGGCCTGACGACGCAGTTCAGCTGGGTCCCTCCGCTTCCAGTTCTCAAAATCGGTCCGGTACACATTATCACGCCCTCGGCACTCGCAGCAGGTGCAAAAGATGTGGGCATTGTGGTGAGCCGCGCCTGCCAACTGCCGAGCAGCAGGTAAATCACTGACTGATAAAACGAAAGCAATGTCTACGATGCGCCCGAGGTCAGGAGAGGCTCCGGTGCTCGAGAAGTGAATGCCGCGCGTCCAGCCCAAGACCCCAACATCAATCCAAGGTCTCAAATATGGGTTTATATGCTCGCCCTTGGGAGCTTGACCTGGGATGATGGCGACAGCAATATTCTCGGGCTTGTCGCGCACGGCTTCGGGTAGATTCAGGCAAGTTGCTTTGAGCACCCCAATGGAACTGTTGTTGGAGCGCTTCCTACTGCCGAACGGCGGGAAGTTATCGAAACTGAGAGAGAAAGCAAGACGCATTCTTGTACCGCGATTCACAAAGAGTGTTCCATCACGTCCTTGGAACACTCGCAGCAAGTCTCTGTCATGCACACCAAGAACGAAATCGGGGTTGTCTTTATCCGTCGCTGCCTGCGCCGCGGCATCAGACGCACTATCCAATAACTTTTCGGTCTCGGGATTGGATAGGAGGCGGGCAATGTAGTCGAGGAAGCATGGGGAGAGGAAGGGCCTGACTGGATGCATTTTCCCCTCACATTCAGTCACCAAAGTCGCGGAACATTGGGATCGACCGGTTTTTCCGACAATCATATTTGTACAATGTTTAGGCCAAGTTGGTGTCTTGGATGTAGAAAGGTCTGGGGCGTAGATATTATGGCAGGACGGACAAGCCGCATATAGGGTGGTCTTGCCGTCCAAATTCAGACGCTGCATCGCGACGTGTAAAGTGGGGGGGAGTTGTTTGAGAATATCTTCTTGCTGAGCATCATATGAGCTCGACCCATCGGCATTCCGCTCAGTGTGCAGCGACATCGCCAATTTGATCAAGAGGGTGATCGTGTCGAAATGAAGTTTACTGGCTTTGTTGCGAGGCCGAGGATAACATTGCAGACTAGGCCGAGCAATAGCATTATTTGCACCAACACATCGAGATGCTGGATGGGGTTGACCAAAGCATATGCTACCAGGAAGAGGTAAGTCAAAAGTAACGACAGAGCGAATCCTATCCTTACCTGAATCATAAAAGAAGGGCCTCTCATCCTCCGGGAGGGAATGTTCGAAAGCCTTCATCATGGACTCCAGCGCTTGCAGTCTGTCGACAATAACCTGCTTCTCTGCGGAATCTTTGAGAGGCTCGAGGGACCGTGAAACTATAACAACTCCATCTGCCACATTTTCGACCACCTTTCGCATCATCTCGATGTTCTCCGGGTCGCTCTTGGCCCTTTCCAGAGACTCGATCGTGGCCTCCACCCTCGCCGAGATGGCTTGAAGCACGGCGTCGGACTGCCTCGCTCTCGCGGGGGATTTCTGAGTCTGAGAGGCAACGGCCATCAGACTCTTTTGTGCTTCTGCGAGAATGATATGGGCATTGGGAGGTTGAGACATGGGGGCAGGAACAGACGTGAAGGGGTCATCGGCGAGAGCGATACCGGCGGTCCTGTCAATGAGTTCTTGCTACGTAGCCAGTGAGAATCAGGCGAGGATGAAAATATACAAATGCCTACAATCTCTGGATCCGGATTTGGCGGCAAAGTGTCCGGGGTTGTTGAAGCATTAAGTCTCGCTAGATCCTCTTTATGCTTCGCGCTTGCAGTTTCGAGGACTTCATGAGGGTGCGGGGCTAATGCGCACCTGCAAAGGCGAGCTCTGCAGGAGGGGGCATTGTGCGAGATGGCGCGGGTCAAACCACTCAGCGCTGAAACACTGATTGATCAGAGCGCGGGTCCCAATAAATCAGTCAGCGGTGGACACCGATTGATCAGAGCGGACGAGTGTTGTGATTCGAGAAAATGAGATGCAAAGCACTTTTAAGAGGCAAATCCCTTGTTTCGTAACACCCACGATTTACCACCCTTGTTCGTTTATAATTAGCTGCCCTTGTACTCGATTTGTCCGCCCTTAAGACAATAAGCTTGTGCTGGATCTCGAGTTCCTCCGTAGCGTCGCGGGTGCAGTTTCCATTTCAGACACACAAATATAGAGGGCAGAAAATATATTGCCGGAGGAGGTGGTATAATGGCAGAAATGTACATAACAGCGAGGAATGCTACAAGAAGGAGAGGAATGGCTCCGACCCAGTACGGGAGCAGCAGGTTCCGCCAGCTTCCGTTGAGGTATATCTCGAGCACGAAGATAAGGGCAGGAACAGCTATGGGAACTGTGGCTGGGAGGAGGCGTCGACGCTCTGGAAGCTACGATCAGCAAATTTGATGAGAAGTTCGCAGCAGCTACCTTGCATTACGGCAGCACCAGCCTCCGGATCGTTGGTCTCGCAACGAGAATGAGGTGAGTTACGACTCCCCCTCGGCGGCGATGAACACATGGGGCAGGGGTCGCAGTTGCGACAAAAAGTCTCGAAGGCGGTGCCCTCATCGTCCGAGTCCTCTTCGACCTCATATATTTTCAGCGGCTGATAGGGAGGGTCAAGCTACACACCGGAGGAGATTGAGGGGCAACGAACCATGATAAATGTTGAGGCTGAGATTGGGCGGTGCTAGGCGAAGAGAGTGTCGTTAGATTTGTTGCAGCATCTTTGCAGTCTTTTATCAGGATTACAAAACATTAGGACTGCAGATATAGATGGCACCTCCGAGAACAATAGGGCTCTGGTGCGTATTTCGGTGCGTATTTCGGTCGTGCAGGGTCGTGGACGACTACAAAAAGTTAGACTTCTGGTAAGCGCGGCCAAATTTAAAAGATGTACTTCTGGACTACAGATATAGCTGGCACCTCTGAGAACAATAGGGCTCTGGTGGATATTTCGGGTCGTGCGTACCTGGTGGAAGCACATGACAGCGGCGTCGGGAACTTTGTCCAACTCAGCGCTGGATACCGAGTGAGCAAGTGCGGCGACAGCAATTCAGTACACGACGACTACCAAAAGCTGAACTTCTGGTAATCCGTTGCCAATCGTGGCACGTTAGTACACTGAGCGCGGCCAAAAGATACACTTCCGGTCGTGGCAAGAGCACGAATGTGACCCTGTACACGACGACTACCAAAAGCTGAACTTCTGGTAATTCGTTGCCAACCGTCGTTGGTACACTGAGCGCGGCCAAAAGATGTACTTCTGGTCGCGGCAGAGCACGAATGTGACCCTGTGACCCGTAACCCGATGCGTTCACGGTTATTGTTCTGTGACCCGTGACCTGAGGTGTTGTGATCTCGATCTGGTGTTCGTTTCTCGCGTGTCCATCGCACGAGAGGCTACGCTTGCTGGCAGCCAGTTTTCCCTCTGATGTCCATCGCTAGCTCGAGCTGAATTGTTCGAGTTTCTCGCGTGTTCATCGCGCGAGAGGCTATGTTTGCTGGCTGCCGATGTTCGATCTGGTATCCATCGCTAGCTCGAGCCGAAATGTTCGAGTTTCTCGCGTGTCCATCGCATGAGAGGCTACGCTTGGCTGCCGGTGTTCCCCGTCGGATGGACAAATTTCAATTCCTGAATATTTGTGACGCTCTCTTCTCAGATCCAGTAAGTAGAGCTCTTTGGCAACCATGATGCCACCCTTCGCTCCACAGCTTGATATTCAAGCGGGAATCTTGCCGTGCTAGTTTCTTACGAACAAAGGCTTCTGCGGGAGAGTCCTCTGAGCTTCCCGCTCGACGTGCACGGGGTTCATCCGTATCGTTCGGTGCGCTCCGTGGACGCTTTGTGGTCGACGCTGAGGTGCGTATCGGCGGGGAGCGTTTGGCGTTATAGTGGGGAAGCACTCATTAATTATCACTCCGCTGGTATTTTCCTCTCCGTCGATGTTCTTTGTCTCTCTTCTATCCCATACGCCCTAATGTTACCGCGACTCAAAAAGTCGAGTCGCGACTTGGCGAGTCGACTCAATTTGGAGTTTGACTCGACTCGACTCGACTCCGTCTAGTGAAGTCGACTTGGAGTGACTTCAAGTCGACTTGAGTCAGTCAAGTCAGACAATATTTTTGAATTTGGCTAAAACTACCACCTCGTCCAAATAGGAGTACTGTAGGTGGTCATATACGTTGAACTTGATTGATGTTTACATAAGATCAATAAAAGATCATTTATTTCATTGTCATTCCAAGTCCCCATCGCTTTTATGGGGTTTTTATGCATGTGTATCCATCTATATAGCAAAAACAATTTTTCGGGGTCCAATGATGTGCAGAAACTGGATAGAAACACAAAATATCGCATCCATGACACGAACGTCACACATGTGACATTACATCACGCCCGTCACAATCACCCAGAAAAAAAAATGAAAATTGCTTCCAATTGTGGCTATCCATCAAAAGGAACATTTCCTAAATACCCCCGACTCAAGTCACTCAAGTTGACTTGAGTCGACTTCCACTGACTTCGAAGTCGTGGCGGAGTCATCAGAACGACTCGGCTTGACTCGACTTAGATCGACTTCCCGAGTCGACTTCGCAGAGCCAAGTCGGAAGTCGCGGCAACATTAATACGCCCTAATCTCAACTGTGACGCTGATCTTGATTCTCCCCCACAGATCCTGCCCTTCCAGTCCCCAAGCACGCTGCCATACATTATTCATGTTGTTACTTTACAAGTGTACTTTGTTTTCCTAGTCGTAGTGCGACCCCCGTCGTGCGCTAGCACGCCGAGGCGGCTGGATGGAGGGCGGGATGGGACGAAATGGGATGACACAGTCGACGATGGCGACTGGACGGAGGGCATGATAGACGAAATGTATGGTGACCCGCTAGACGCGTGCGACCGGCAACAGAAGCTTAACGCCCAGCGTACCCATCGACGTCTCGAACGCGAGGCGCGGCGCCAGAAGTATGTGGATGCCCTCAATACACCGCCCAGCCAAGACCGCACAGCTCCTCTCTTCAGTGAGGAAGCGCTCAACACCATCAACCTAAACCGAAACAACCCCTTTCTGGATATCGTCGCCATCCATGGGTGTGTTTTGACTCGGGATGCGATAGCCGACTTATAGACCTCCCTTTTTATCCTCTCCCTCTACATTGCCTCACCCTGCAGCGCATCCGCCTCGTCCCTACCAGTGTAATTTCTTATCGCGTTAGGTAGTACATACTCCAATCTTACACAATATTTTGGCTTACATTCGTAAAACAAAATTACCCTAAGAACCTTGGAATGTTCCTATGAAAGTAACGTCGAACAGTGGGAATAAGGTACTTCGTAAGCACCTTCTGGGATTGGATAGCTAGCATTTGCCTCGGTCGAGTCTTCTAAATGGGGTTCAGAGTGAATTCACCGTTGTACAGAGGCCTAGCCGTACATAAGGAAAGACGCACCGGATGTAACTACCAAACTTGTGGGTGCATCGAGAGTTGAATGAGTGGGAATGAGTGGGTGGAGCTGGCGCTTCGATTGTGAGCTGATTTGGGAGGACATCGGATACGAACTCAGAGTTCCCCTCGGAGCTTTGGTGGGGGATTATTCGCATCAGGTCAGGGTTAATGGTCAAAGGGTCACAGCTGCTTCCTGCTGCAGATTGCTATTCAAGTCGCTGAAACTCTTTGTTGCTTAGTCAGCTAAAAGCACCGCCAGAACAAGTCGTTTGGCGGGCCTTCTCACTGGTTGGGAGATTCAAGTTTTTCAGCACAATTTACGGTGAAAAATGTCGTTTGTATTTCAGACATTTTTCACTGAAAAGTGGCTGAAAAACTCAAAACATTTTCACTATTTTTGCCAGGCTTGGCCGAGAAACAATTAGCATACATATTACGAGAACCTGCCAGTGCCACGTCTTCCCTCAGTTTTGCCCTCAGCCATGCGCTTTATGGACAAAATTCGCTGGTTCTTCGCCGTACCAGATCCTTCCGTAGATCGGTCTAACATGAGCCAGAGGGAGTTACTGCTGGAAAAGAGACAGCGCGAGTTGCGTACTCCCTTTGGGCGAGTCATTGTACGCTGGAGGGGCATTCGTTACGCTATAACCCGGCAGAATGAGAGCGTTCCGTGCAATGCTTTGGGGAGGTGAGCTCTCTTTCACCTGCTTCATAGTTACTGAGATCATGCAGCTACCGTCGGGCACTGGCTATGGATAAGCACTCAGAATTCGCAGAGACCGAGATTGCTACAATGTGATACGTGGCTATGACTATGACTGTTCCGTTGTCCACCAAGGGTGAGGTCTTTCAAACAATTCAACAGGTTCATGGCTTCGATCAAGTAAGGATTCGTTCAGAATTGTCTGCAGCAGACAGTGAGCGTCTCCAGTATTTGTGATGAATACTACTGTCTACATACCTTGCAACCGCGTGCGGTGGAAAATGGATTTGCCCACTTGGGTGCAGCCGACTATGCAAGGCCTGTTGGTGGTATAACTGGTGTCGTATCGTGTCACTGTAAGCACCGAGTGAGGCTCCCCCAGTAGGGGATAATATTCCCATAGGTCGCAACCCATAGGTCCCGGTCGGCGCCGCAAAACGGTGATATTGTGGCACATTCATGGATCGGTGAAGTTGCTAACTTCCTCTATTGTTAGGCACCGCAGCCGTAAGTCCTGGTCAAGACCTCGTACCAGCACATAGGTGATTGGGGCACCAACCACCATATTCTGCTCTTTTATGGGAAAGGGAAGGAGACAGGACCAAACGGTGAAACAAGGGATTCTGCCTTAACTGGTGCCCACAGGAGAACAAGGACTTGTCGCTGAGCAGCGCGAATAACTTGAGATCTAGAGTACAAGGCAAGTACAGTACAAGGGTGGCATAGCCTTGCGTAGTAGTCACTATGATACGTTACGAACTTTCAAGAAGCCATGGATAATTATGGACAAGGACCATTGTAAAACAAGGACTCGGCATTGCGTATCGAAGGAGCGATTACGGACAGGGACGAAGTCATGGATAATTATGGACAAGGACCATTGTAAAACAAGGACTCGGCACTGTGTATCGAAGCAGCGATTACGGACAGGGACCAAGTATAGGACTCAGCAAGAAGCCATGGATAATTATGGACAAGGACCATTGTAAAACAAGGACTCGGCACTGCGTATCGAAGCAGTGATTACGGACAGGGACCAAGTATAGGACTCGGAACAAAGGCTGTCGCTGAGTATGCGCAGTGAGTGTAAGACTCGAGAGTACCACAAGGCAAGTACAGGCACAGCCTTGCGTAGCAGTGGTTCCCGCCGGCAAACACGTCAAAACAAGGACTCCATGTGACACGGTCACCAGGACGACCTGTGTCACATGTGACTCCTGTCTTTAAAGCATCAAGGGCCTTCTTGGCCAATCTATCTCATCATGGATACTCTCTACGCACCCTGTTCTGTATACATCAAAGAGTGCGACCCAGAATTCCCCAGTTTGCTGTCTACCGAGCGAATCATCTACTCCTGCCTTGGTCCCCACCCTCGCATCTTGGAATGCTTGAATGGAAATATCTACTCACTTCCCGTCGAAACGCGCTACGAGGTTGCCAAATCAGAGCCTCTCCGTTTCACAATAGCCCCGAACGGCGACCTCATGCGCTATTTGCTTGCCCGCCGCATGTCCCCCCCCCTGCGCGCAAAATGGGGCCTGCAGATCGCCGAGGGTATCGCCTTCGTCCATTCGCACCAGATGTGTGGGGGGACTGCAGCACAGCAAATATGCTGCTGACCGCGGATCTGGACATCCTCCTGTGCGATTTTGGTGGTTCTGCCCTCTACGGGGGTCGAACCAACATATTACCACCCTGTGTTACTGCGATCCCACCATCCCGTACGAAGACAACCTCTACAACGGGAACAAAGTCGACATATTCGGCTTTGGTTGTGTTTTCCTCGAAATTCTCACATACAATCCGACGTCACGATGACATCTGAGCCTGAGTTGCACCGTGGAGGTAATGTGTGCACTTCCTCTCTCGTGTACGGTTTGTTAATCAGGGCATTCAAGGACGATCGCTGAACAGCCAAGGGCTGTTGATCGACGACGTCTTCTTCCCCCTTCAAGGCCATAGTGGAGAACTGTTGGGATGGGAAGTACGCGGATGGTCAGCAGCTTTTCGCCGTGTCTGTGATGCGTACGTGCAGTTTGTACAGGCAACGCAACAAATGCCAGTGTAGAGTTTGTGAGCGATGAAACATGCTGCTAACTGCACACGTGCTGGCAGGGATGACGGGGAAATCAATCATCACGTACGACACGGATGTTGAGGAGAGGCACAATTAGCACGTGAAAGCGCTTGGGATGGAGTTCCGCTATGTGAGTATATCCGCGATTGCAAGTCATCCCGCAAAGGCGATCGTGTGGCAGAATGTTCCAAGATGTGTTGATTGCCATGATGGTTAGGTGCAAGGGGAGACTACTAAAAGATTATTAAAATCGACTCATACGTGGTCATTTGTTTGGGTTTTGATGGGAACTGATGGCAACACCGGCGCCTGTGATGATGTGGCTCCAAGGCTATGCTTATTGGGCCAAATACAGTTTCCCTAAAAACCCCAGAGAGGCCGTTAAATTCTTATTATACAAGTATATAAGTAGAGTTATAAAGAACAGAGAACAAAATAGGCAGTACACTCTTCGAGTCCCGCTCTCCCGGATCGTATTTCGAAAGTAACGGAACCACAGAATGGTCTGGTATCCTGCGATTAGGTTCGACGCTATCACCGTGTCGATCTTGTAAACTCTGCAATATGAATTCTGTTTGAACTTTGTCCGACTCAGCGCTGGATACCGAGTGGGCAAGAGCGACGACAGCAATTCAGTACACGACGACTACCAAAAAGCTGAGCTTCTGGTAATTCGTTGCCAATCGTCGCGCGTTGGTACACTGGGCGGGGCCAAAAGATGCACTTCTGGTCGCGAGCCCGGCAAGAGCAAGACTCTGAATGTGACCCGTGACCCGTGACCTGATGCGTTCACAGTCATTGTTCTGTGACCCGTGACCTGAGGTGTGCAAGACCTTGACGAATGATCTCGATCTGGTGTCCATCGCCACCTCGAGTTGAATTGTTCGAGTTCGATCTGGTGTCCATCGCTAGCTCGAGCTGAATTGTCCGAGTTTCGTGTCCATCCTACGCTTGCTGGCTGCTGGTGTTCGATCTGGTGTCCATCGCTAGCTCGAGCTCGAGTTTCTCGCGTGTCCATCGCGCGAGAGGCTACGCTTGCTGGCTGCCGGTTCAGATAGACAAATTTCAGTCAACTCCTGAATATTGTGACGCTCTCTTCTCAGATCCAGTAAGTAAGCGCGTTTACTTAAATATTTCATTTTCATTTTCAAGAAGAGTTGATTCGAGCCCAGTATCTACAGTATCTACATTGGTCGCATGGTGAGCACCCCGAGGGCCGTCAAGTTTTGGTAGACGAACGCCGCGCATCCGCATATCGTCAGAACCTGCAGAACTAGCGATACCTCCTTCCAGCTAATACCACTGCTTCGAGCCCGTTTCCACACGAAGACTTCTTCGGGTCCATCGTATGCGCGGGTCTGAGCCGCAAATATTACAGAGACACCCCGCACTTCTGCCGTCTGCGCATTTCGTTAGCCTGTTTTCTGGACGAAATGCGAGTTCCCTGGACCCTTACCGCTACCGTTTGCACCCATTCGGCAGATCCCATGGGCAGCTTCTGAAGGGTTTGGCCCGAGCGGGTGTCAAAGACATAGACTGTTCCGTGGTCGCTCCCAGAGACGATGACCGTGCCGTGTTCCCCGAAGCGGACATGCCTTGGGCGTACTTCGTTCTTCCTCTGGCTCATGGTCGCGAACTGTCGGATCTTCATTTGGTCCGAGATGCGGATGAGCGTAGGTCCGGCCGATGTATCGTCCAGGCAGAACAATCGTCGCCCCAGTTTGTTGCGGCGTCTCCGCTAGGAGGCCTTCATCAATAGCCGCTAAAATCATCTAATTACCGAAAAGAACCCACATTCTCATTCCTGCAGACCACTCCGCCGCTATCTCTCCCGTCCCGCCCCGAAGAGTGGTGCTGTACCGATTTGAAACTATATCTTGGCAACAACCAGTGGGAACTTAC
>JARKIC010001543.1:0-112510 GCA_029378375.1 Mycena olivaceomarginata | reverse complement strand
CCGAATTGGCCTGCGCGTTGAGTCCCGCTGCATCGCTTTTGAGACGAGCGATATCCGTGGAATGCTCCACAACAACCTCTTGATATTCGAGGAGGTCCTTGACACACGAGATGCCAAAGTGAGTTGTATCGTGCTCGATCTTGGATGCACACTTGCTCAGCTTCGATACCTCGAGCGAGTGCAAGTAAGGACCTGGCAAACGTCAGAGGCTTCTGGGGAAACCAAATAAGCATGCCTACCCAAGAACCAAAATAATTTCGTCCCATCTGGGCTCCAGGTAATGGCGTGGCCACCATCCAAACTCAAACGAGTAAGCCCGGCGGTTGCGTTCGCGGGCTTGGCCCAGACAGCCTCGTCGTTATCGAGTTTATCTCCAGCCACGAAGTACACGTGGAATCCCTCCACGAACGCAATACCCGTAGGTGCGTACCCCTTTTTCGACTTGGTGACGTGCGGAGAGCTGACCGCAATCTCAGTAGACATCTCTCCAGACGCGACGGGCAGATGCGAATAGGTTCCTGCGACGCCAGAGGGTCCCGATTCCAAAATCTATGATGAACGCGCGGTTGTAGTGCTGGACCAAAAGCTTCTTGTTCTTTTCAATGAAGCGCATGTTGGCTGCTCCCCAGGGCGAGATATCGGATGAGATGAAGCGGACGTTCTTAATCTCGACCTTTCCATTGCCACCCAGAAGTGTGAGGTCGCCGACGTATATGCCCTCACCCGCCGTAGCGACAATTTCTCCAGTGAGACGGTCACCTCCCGTCTTCAAAAACGCAATCCGTCGGTGACTACCGGGACACTCGCAGACAACTGCAGAGTGGTAGCGTCCCAGAGGCAGCCCAGCGACTTCGTACGCCTTGCCGGAGGCGAGATCCGCCACCTCTAAAGTCGTGAAATTGGTGTTGGACCATCGTGCGTGGATGACCAATCGTCACCGGGGACCCATTCGGGTGAGTAGTAAGCCGCAGCACTGTCCAGTACGGGCACACGAATCGCCGAGGCCTTCCCAAGAGGTTGAACGTAGTTTACGCCTGCAGCCTGAAACACAACGCGTTTCCCTTTGGAGTCCACCCGCAGCTGCTGGAATGCAGTGACACGTTGGGTTGCGGCGGTTTCAGCCCCGACGAGGTCAAAAGTTCCCTTCAGGGTCTCAGCGAGGCGCTTCTCGATGTGGGCCTTGAACCGGATGGGAGCCGGAATGCGAGAAGGATCCCTGATGCGCTCACCCCGAGAATTGGTGGTGATAGGCACAGAGTAGATTTGCCCCGCAGCCCAAATGATCACAGCGTCGCCGGAGGGCGTGAAAGAAAATGAGGGATACGTGCCCATGGGAGCAGAGATGGTAGTAAGGTCGTATGTAAGCCCATCCCAAATATGGTGGATGGTCCCAGTCTCCAAATCCCTGGTGGACGTTAGGTCGAAATGAAATAGAGAGCACGACGGAACTTACTTGAACACAAGCAACTCGTGGTCGCGGTCCCGTCGGACAAATGCCAGGGTGCGGCCGTCAGGCGACAGCTCGGGACGACTTGCCCCGCCCGGAGACGCGTCGACCAGGGTCTCCGTTGACTGTGTAGTGATATTGAACGAGAATATCGCGTATATGCCTTTGTGAACGTCTTCAACTGCGAGTCAGAAAGAGTGGTCGAAACAAGCGCTTGTGAGATATACCCTTTGAATAAGAAAATTCGTACTCGTCGCGGATATTCTTGCTGAAGATGACGCTGTCCTCCCCGCGCCATATGAACTGTTCTGGGCCGATCTGCTGGTCCCCGTACTGCTCATTTGTCCATCCACGAGGAAGAGTCCGTCCCAGCACACGCGTGCCACTTCCCACTGCAATTGTTTTGTTGTCTCGGGGCTCGGGAACCGCATATTTCCAGCCTTCACCGGCTCCGAGAGATCGGCTGCTTGTATACCATTTTGTGGCAATGAGATGGGTACCGTCCGGATGGAAACGAGGCTCTGAAAGCCAGCGATACGTTTCATTAGTTACCCGTTGGACTGGCAAAATATTAGATGGCTGCGAAATATCGCAAACGTTGAACAAACCGTCATGGCGCCCTTCTCTGATCAACCGGTTAACGCGTCTTTCGTTCGTTTCTTTAATGCCCTGAGAGAGCAAATGTTCGTCGAAGGCCTTTGAATACAACGCTTGCTTTAACGCCGTCGAGCCTCTGCCTTTGGCCGGCCTGAGATCCGCGGTCACACAGCCAGACCAGGGCTTGACCCAGATGTTCTCCAGTCCCAGCCCCGCGTCGCTTTTGAACGCAATGCGGTCCCCGTTGGGCGAGAAAGTGGGGTTCGAATCGTAGGGAACACCAAGTAGAACTGGACGCGCCGTCACCGCCGCGCCGCCCGCCGCGCTCACTTCTGCGCTTGGGAGACAATACAAATCGCCCAGCATGTCGAAGATGATGTCGCCGGTCGGACTCACATCGAGGCGCAGCCAGGTGCCCTCGGTCACGTCGTACTCGAGAACGCGAGGATACGCGTAGTCGGTGGAGATATCCCATGGCGTGTGTTCACGGATGGGCCACACTGTTGAGGCTATATCAATATGGGCTTGGACACACCAGGGAACCCAAACCATCGTCTTTCCATTCGGGGTCGGCGAGCGGTTTCAAGACCTTGGTGAAGTTGGATTGGCTCCGGAAGAATGGGAGAAAGGTCGACAGTATTGCTGCAACGGAGAGAAGGAGCAGATATTTGAGGGCCTTCACTGAACCAGTTCTGGGTCGGGCCTCGGTGCGCCTTTGAGGCGCCGTATAGGGCACAGGCAATACAGACACCTTGGTGTCCATCGTGCAAGTGTGGAATGAAGGGTGATCAGGGCCGCAACTGTCCCGCCGCGGCAAACGTCCCCACGCGTCCCTCATGACGCGCCGCAGCTTATCTTTACGCGTCAACGCGTGCTCCCGCCAGTGAAATTCCAATGAGTTGCGGATTACAAGTACATGTAGTAGCGAGCTGAAAAGAATTCTAAAAGTGCACGAGTCTCGATCTACACTGAACACAGCAGCATGAAAGCAGCAACAAGTATCAAACGGCTTCGAAAAGAGCATAAACCAGACATCACTTCACTTCCCCAAGACGTTCCCGCTCTCGGCCACCACCCTGTCCTTCACATCCGCAAGAAGGAGATCGCGGTCCTTGAGAACTTGGCCCTGCTGCTGGAGTTTCCCCTCGCAGCTGGCGAACACCTTGATTTTCGCACTAGTGATCCCGTCAGTACATACGTACGAAAATGCATGGGCACAACGAAAGGGATACGAACGCCATATGAGCCTTGACCTGGGGAATTTCATACGTTAGACGCTGCGTAAAGAATAAAAACAAGAACGTACAAAATCGAATATCTTGGTATAAACCGCGGTCAGTTCTGGGGGGAGGTCAATCCGAGTGTGCCAGTGTGCGAATGAAAGAAAGGTCGAGGGCATACCCTCAGCACCCGCCATCCACTCGTCCCGCGTACACCCCTTCCACCTCTCAGCCATACGCGTATACTTCTCGACCCGCTCGTCGCACGCGAGGTCGAAATCGTCCGCCTTGAGAAGGTGCACGAGGCGGCCGATCTCGGCGCCATGGCCGCTTGAAGCCGCCGGAGACTGCGCGGGGTTGGCGTTGGCGTACTGAGGCGGGAAGCGACTGGCACCAGGCACCGGGTGGTTGCCCCCACGGCTGCTGGCGGATTGGCGGCGGGGCTGCTGCGGAGGCGGATACTCCTGGACGTCGTGCGGGCTAGACGAGCGATGATACATCTCGTTGGCGTCACTCGACGGACGGCGGTAGGTGTTCTCGTCAGCCTGAAGCCCAGTCAGCATTCATCGACATGGAGATGTATGGTGATTGAGCTAACCTGCTGTGCCTTGAAGCGCTTAGCCTGCCCGCCATAGCCGATATGCGCGTGCTCGTCGTCGTCATCCTCGACCTCCGACCGCCCACGCTTCTTCCTACCACTTGCATTACGAACGGCGACATCCGCCTCGGAGACCTCAAAAATCTCGTCGTCTTCGACAAGATCTGTGCGTGCGGCAAAGACGAGACGGTGCGGACCAGGCTGGGAGGGAAGAGTCTTGAGGCGCAACGGAGAGTCGGTGTTTTCTTGAGACTGCTCGGGGGACGGCTGCTGCTGCTCAGTCAGCTGTTCGTTCGCCGACGGATGGAAACCGTGAGCACGAGTGTGCGCGTGCGCGTCGGTCGAGGGGTGTTGCTGAGGAGAAAGACGCGATCCAGGAAGAGCAGGGGTTTTGAACGCAGACGGGAAAGACGAAGAAGAGGAGCTGGAGAAAAGCGCAGTTGCAGAGCGAGCCTGAAGAGGCGTAGGGGCGACGATGCCGTGCGAGTTCGCGTGCGCCTGGAGACGATGGTTTGGGACGATGTTCAACTTGGATTTGGAATGGGGATCAGAAGTTCCTGGGCGCGCGATGTGATTGGGTGCGGGCATAGATTTTGGATCGGATGTGGATGGACGGGCAGTGGTCTGGATGGATTGGCGGCGAGAAGGTGCGTTGTTTTGGCTGCGGTTAGCCTTGGTCAAGGAGCTAATGTTCAGTGGACGGGACTCTGCGTTCTGATCCTTCTGTGCGTTGCTGGCAGTTGGACCGCCGTTTAGAGGGTTTGAAGGGTCTGCAACAAAATGAAGAGAGGTGGACATCGCTGTATTGCCCGCGTTATTCGCCTGGGCTGCGCGCGACTCTGGCCTTGATGATAGAGGGAAGCCTCCAGGGACGAAGGGTTGTCTGGCACTCATCGTTAGTGTATACTGCAACAGGGAAGATGGTGGTCAAGAGCAAGAAGAGGAACGCGTCGGTCACACGGTGCACGTGCCGTATTGTCACGCGTTAGCCCTAACCCTTGAGCAGAGTGCGAGTTTATATACACACATACAACTGACTCACGACACCGACTCACGAGTCTGCCATCGACGCGTCCGCGAACCCCAAGTCGTTCGATTCGGGTCGGGCTCGTATCAACAAACTCGGCGTATATTTTGCCATTGCGAAGAGTGCACCCTACTTTGAAATCGGGCATCAAAAGAGAACATGTGGTTCTACTAGTTAAATGTGTTGCTCCAGTATTTGGCTGTCGTTTCGCGAAGGCAGCGTGCACGAAGTATAGCACTTGCCTTGTTTGCATTGGACGTCGACACAGTAATGTGTGAACCAGAGCTCATCGGTCTCCCATTAGCCGCCTCCAAAGACGAGCGTCTAGGGAGGGTAACTTGGTGCATGTCCCGGGAGTTGAAGATCCTGTGATTGTTGAATTACCTCCAGAAGTGAGCAAGGACAAGACTCACCACAAGCATCCGGGCACTGTCTTCACCAAGATGCCCCACTCCGTATACACGAAATTGAACTCATCTGGCCGACAATTCTTGGTGTATTGAAGACAAGTTCCGAGACAGTCCGAAAGTTTTTTCATGGTGTCAGTTCTTAGCTTTTTCTTTGACTTGTTCTTCTCCTCTGGGGTGCCATCGCGATCCGAATGTGCACAAGACATATAGTCATGACACCCGTACAAGTTGCACTGTGTCGAGCCCATTGGATCCAGACCTATGTTTGTGCACATGGCCTCCGCAGCGTCTGGATCTATAGTCTTAACAACAGCCCGTATTGTATCAGTCGTCTGGGTAAATTAAAAATTCAATATATAAAAGCGGGTTATGTATATCAAGGCTTGCCTTGGCGAATTCGAATAGTGTCTTGATGTCTACGTCTGATTCTGCCGAAACATGGGTATACGCACGATAGGTATCGCCACGCCGACCGCCCTTTGGGATACGAGAACCATAAGCTGTCATGTTTCCGTAGGCCCATTTCTGTTGTTCTGTGCTTCATGTAAGGCCACGGCGGTCGATTAGGGTTTCGTTGAGTTTCTTCAGGTGTTCTAGCTCCTCTCCGGTTATGGCACCAAAGAAGACACACCCGACCTGCAGGCTTTGTCGTCAGTGATTGATTCTTTAAAGAAAAAATTCAATTAGAAGATGCAAACCTGTGTCTGTGTCTTCTGGTCGATAAGGAATGTTATGTCACGCTTGCATCCCTCTACAATGTGTGGTGCGTCACGTGGTGTAAGCTCTTTCAGACCAAGCTCCACTGGCGTCTTCCAGATCGTGGTGTTTGATTTGTTCTTGGCTCCATGGACGTTCCATGTCTGTGCGTCCAAAACATATTAAATATGGCTAAGCATCAGGGGGAATATCTGGCGTAATATAAATACCTTAGGCTCCAATCTATCCCCTGGATCTGCACAAGTGATCACACACCCTCGAAGGCCTCGTACATCCTGCCGGTCTACTTCCCATATTCTCACGCACTTGTCCTTGGGCTGCACGTAATTTTTGCACGTCGGACAGTCGAGACACAGTCGGGCAGTTGCTTGGGGGTTGTGTCTGAATGTGTACGGCCCTGAGTCCTGAGGACGAGATGCTGCTGGTGGTGGTGGGGCGGCTGCCTGGTTTGGTTTATCCGTGTTGCGCCGTGCATTGTACTGTTTTCGTTGATCTTTGCCTGCAGAGCCGGCCCGTACGGAAGGGTTGCGCACTCGATTCAACATGTCTTTAAGAAAGTCACGGTAGTTCTTGTTCAACTGTAACAGCAGCTGGAGTGCAGACAGTATCACAAGTTGATTTCTTGTTGCAAATGTTGCCATATCAGCTTGACGTATCCCGGCCAATTCTCTGTAAAGCTGGACCAGATCCCAATCTGCGACCTGATTATAAGTCAGTGCACTGAACTCACTGATAGACGTGGACCTCGCATACGTCTATATTAGCTCGTCGAATACAAGGGCCCAACCATATCTCCCATGCCTGAAGGAAATTGGACCGAGTTGTGAGAAAGAATATAGCTAGCGTAGGCGAAGTTGCTTTCGGAATCATCCAGGTGTTATTCACAAGGGTCTGCAGAAATGAAACGGTACGGCTTGAACCACCCGTTCTGCACATTGCTTCTGGTTTCTGAGCTCTTGATCAGCACATATTCTGCCTCGCCACAAGTACACATACCTGTTTCCAATCAATTCCATCGTATGTCTGTTGGGGTGTCCACCTGTTCCATAGCAGGTTCAGTTGATTCCAGCCACTGGTAGAGTCGATACGATGTTGCGAGTTCCAGGCTCGATCTCGGAGTCGTTACACGAGTTCGCAAAGGGTATCTATAATCTGTTGCAGTCCAGACATCTGTTCGGGCGGGTGGGGGAGAGGTTCAGTCCTGATAAATCATATAGTACAAAACTTTACAACGTACATGAACGAGCTTTCTGAACACCTCATGTTCGTACGTGCGGGGTGCAAGAGCATTCATCTGTTGCAGCACTGCTCCTGCGTCTGGGTCTTTCTGAAATTCAAGCCCTGGGTCAGTCTCTGCAGTTGCTGGTCGGTAGGACTTACCTCTCCTTCCTCGCGTTCACACCATCCGAAGTGAAGATCCAGATCCAAAACCCATTTTTCCACCACGTACTGCAGTACTCCGGAATCCTCTAATTCGGTGTTCCACTCCCGCTTATTCCGTGAATTCATTATCATACTTGGTGCACGCTTTTCTCCATTGGTTCTTCTGCAAGCAGTCAGCCGAATGTAATTGTTATAAAGACTGGTTTTATGCACCTTGCAGCGGGTATAGGCCTGACACGTTTGCGTCTCTTCAGGTCATCGGGCTCTTCTACTAATGTCGGGCCTTGGACTACACTTTCGACGTAATCGCCCTCGTCGTCCAAATCTGTCATTTCATCGTCCGAAGAGCCACTTTCTTGGGGATCTTGAACATTCGTCTTTCGTGGTAGGCAGCGTTCAAGATACTGGGCAACTAGATTAGATTATCAGTGTGAGAAGCAAAATATACATACGATTGGACTCTGGACAGCCTTGTTTTGAGCCCTTTCCATAAGTGCCATAGGCGAGTCTTGAATAGCTTGAATAGCAGCATCCAGGTTGAAAGGACTCCCCAACCACAAGATTTTCACAAACAGCTCCATTGCAGGCTGTGGCAATAGAGAGGTGACATTGAGGCAGTATTTAACCCAGTTTTGTATGACAGGCCACTATACTTTGCATTCGTTGAGTTATCCTTGTCACAGTAGTGGTAACCAACCCAGTTCTGTCGGTATTGAGCTGTTTGCAGCATAGACACGAGGCCATCGATGAAACCTTTCAACTCCGTCCGACTCAAGTGTCTGTGTTCCTGTTGTTTGAAACAAGTAGAGAAAGGTTCTTGTCCGGCGTAGGAAGCCTCGTCTGGATGCTGGTGTGGACTGTACAAGATAACATAAGACATAGTACGGTGGAAGTGGTACCTGATCTGGTTTGCTGGCACTTTCCTTTTTGAGCCTTCAAGTAGAGGTTCAGCCCCTCATTCGACTGAGCGCTCGAAAAAAGTAACGCCTGAGCAACTGCGACTGAGAATCAAATATTCTACACCTTCGTCCCATCTCGTATTATACATGTCGTTCCTGTATCTGTATCTGTACATGTAACATCGCAGAAGCGTCAGACGCGACCTGTTACTGTGGAATTTGGTGCATACATATGTAGTGTGTAGCCCGCGAGGTGACTCACGCTCATCCTGGGATGAGCGTGACATGACTTCGAAGATCTAAAGATTGTTCTGGTCAGTGTCGGTGTATGTGGAGTAGTGTCGAGTGGGCGTGTTTAAAATCATATGAGGTGAGTAACATATATGGGAGTGCGAGGGTATTGTGAATGACGTTGTTGTACTGCTCCTTGATTTCGTCGAGCTGGATCTCGAGTTCGACAATCTAAAATAATTTTAATTGAGCGCACGACAGGGGTCCTCGTTAACACCCACCTTCTCGCAACGATTTGGGACATCTTGACACCGTCGAACTCCGCGAGCTGCACGTTGATAGCCTTTCACGTCTGCTCAAGGTCCTGTGCGCTTTCCGCAAGATTCTTGCCGCCCTCGAATACCAGTGGAAGTTACAGCAAATGTGCGCTAGAAAAAAAGAAAAGAAAAGATAAAAAATTAGCTTTCTGTGACGGTGGCCAACGACTAAGCGTGTCACCACAAACCCACCTTGAGCTCCTCGTTGACACTCTTCAGGCTCTCCGCTGATGCATCCAGGCTGCGCACTGCGTTGTTCCGCATCTCCAGCTGCTGCTTGAGATCGGCCACCTCGCTGATGTGTGTGTCGTGGCGCGCGGCATACTGCACCTCGAGCTTGTTCTGCAGAGAAAAACGTGGTAAGAACGGAGAAAAGAAGCAAGCGGTGTCTCGAACAGACAAACCTTGAGATCAGCCATGGACTCGGCAAGGTCCACATTGCTCGTCTCCTCATCGTTAAGCGTCTTCTCTGCAATGCAATAATGTGTCACCAGGGTCAGGGGCACACTCGTCTTTCAAAAAAACTGTTCGCCACTGACCTAGAAGCTCCTCATACTCGGTCCCTAGCGCAGTGACCTGTGTCTCGAGCTCATCCCTCCGCCATGTGATCATCTTGTTCTCCTCCTGGCTCTGCCACACAGCCTATCCATTGTCTCCCGGATCATATTCTGCCCCTCGCTCAGCTGCCTTCTAACAGCAGTCAGATCCTCCTCCAACAGCGCCCCGACTGAGTCTATGGAATCTAATTTCCCGAGGATCGCATGCAGTTGCCCATCCTTTTCACCCTGCTGTAAGTGAGTAAAAAGTAAAGTAAAAAGTCAGTGGGTTATTCGACAACAAAATAGAAAAAACCGCGTGCTGCACGGCGCAGTGACGACTAACCGTATCAAACTTGGCCATCATCACGGCCATCTTCTCCTGCTTCCTCTTTTCCTTGTCCTTAGCGCTGGTAACCTTCTGTGCGGTCTTGAGCTCCGAGATCTGCTTCCGCACGTCCTCAAGCTCAGCCAACGCATCCGTGTTCTGCTCCTTGAGAATGTCGATCGTGATAACACCCTCCTTGTCATCGTAGTTGAGCGGTTTCGACCTGCAGGTGCAGCTCGTTAAGCTGTGTCGAACATAGCTTTGTTCTCCTGTAAACACTAGTTAGCAATAGTGTGTAGTAGTAGTCATAAAAATACTAACATTGTTAACCCCTGCCTCCTGCTCCTTCAAGAACGTCAGCTCCTCCCGCAGCTCCTTGACCAGCTTCTCCGCCGTCGTAAGCGCCTGACTCCCTCTCTGCAAGCGCATCGCTGAGCTCGTCCTCCCGATGCAAAAAGTCTTCCCGCTCGTCCTTCTCCAGCGCAATGACGCTCACCGGTGTCTGCGGCCGGCTGAAGTGAAGCTCCTCACTCCGCAGCCCCGCAATAGCAGGGTGCACCTGTGTAAGGCTGCGCGAAGTAGCAGCGGGCGTCATAGGCCCAAGAGAAGCGGGCGACGCTGGTGGCTGCTGTGCCTTCTTGGGCGCGGTGGTCTCAGCAGCACCGGTCTTGGCCCGGTCGGCCTCCTCGAAGTGCCCACCTGATCGTCAGATGACCAGCTCGGTCTCGAGGGAGGTGATGTGCTTCTGATACGTCGTGTTGGCAGGCCTGCGCCTTTGCGAGCAGGCTCTTGAGTTCGAGGGGGGTCTCGGAGAGCTCGGTGTTGACGCGTGCCGAGTTCTTGATGGATTTAGCGCGGACGCCAAAGCACAGGGTGAAGATGGTTTCGACTTTGTTGTAGGAGGGGGGAGAGGCGTTAATGACTAGTGTCGTCCAGGAGTTTCCTCCCAGGGACTCTTGCAGGATACGGGTGAGCTTCGAGTCTCGGTACGGGATGTACTTGACCTATACTGCGTGTTAGAAAAAAATACAACCGAGGGCGATGTCGCACCTTGGAGTCGGTCAACGTGTTAATGACCATTCCCAAAGCAGACAGACTCTTGTTGATCTTCTTTGCCTTCTCTAGCGTCTGTCCGGATGCACCGGTCTTGCCGACTTTCTCAGACCCTGCGAGATCGACTAGGTAAAGGTTGCGGGTCTTTTGTGTGCCTGTGTCGGTGTTGTGTTGGTTTATGCTGATGAGGAAGATGGTGTGGGAACGGGACGACTCGGTGTTCATGTTTGTGCTCGACACCAACCTGTAACTGATCAACATACAACCGACACGACAAGAAAGAATCACGAACAACATTGTCTTGGCTGTCCATCGGGCCGTCTCTCATCTTCGTTGCACTCGAACCGTCGAAGTACAGCTCCTTCAGAGGGCTCGACGTGATCAAGACAAGGTCCCAGCAGCCCGTCTCCGACGACCCACGGCAGAAAATGTCAAGTGCTGCGGATCGGTGGCTACCCGGCGCCGGCCGGGAGGTTGGAGTCGCCACAGTCATAGTACAACAGGGTCTCTGCGGGAATGGTGACGGGGATGAGTGACCTATGAGCGACCTGCGTGAGCATGGTGAAGATACGCTTGTGTAAAACTCGTACCATTTCGATACTGTGTATTGGGCCAATGCTGAAGGAAAGAGTCCACAGCGAATGTATGCAGTCGTTACACTGCGTACACCCTCCCCGTCACTCCTCTGGAGGCAGGTTTTGTGAACACTTTGTGTGGTCCGAATACAAGAAGAAGAAAAATCGCGTAAGTGTTTATATATGTAAGCTTCTTCCCAGGAGGGCACACAGAACGCGATCTGTCACATCACGTGATCATATGCGCGTCGGGAGCGCGTAGTGGTGGTCGGCAACGCTGTGCCAAATTCAAACTCCGACACTCGCTTGCGACATGGTCATGAACAATTCTGGCCTGTACACTCACCAGACAGGCAAGGTTATATGGGCGAAAATGACGGCCTGAGGTACCTGTTTCCAATGACTGAAGTAAAATTTCTGTTTGTCTCCTGTGTACACACCTCAACCCAGAGTTTGCGGCTACCTACAAATCCCTCCATAGCTATTCTTCCTGTATAGATATTAAAATTTGACTTCAGTCATTTCAATGCAGGATACATACCACATATATCCCGCATAGATTTCTGGCCTTCACTTGTGCTTGGAGGCCGGAATCTTTAGGAGGGGTGGAGGAGGACTGCCACACCAATTCTCATATTAATCCATGCTCACAAATTTTTCAATGTGATTTAAATCTAATAGGAATGCACATACCTCTGCAGCTCTTGCAACTCTTGTAGCAGTGTTTGCACCGCGCCAGTATCTGCTCAGCACAGCATATGTTGTACAGTTTCCGGGTGATTTCGGCGATCAAATATTATCTCCACAAATGCAAGCCCTATCAGGAACAAACATGACTGCCGACAACACGGAAGCTTGCCACCACAGTCAGTGCAGGGATTGAATTCTCGGTATCTGCTACTCATGGGATTTTTTTTCGAACCAGATTCAAAACTGGAACAAGTCGCGCAAGGCTTGAAGTCAGCCTCAACGACCAGCCAGGAAGTTCCCTCAGGAAACACGGGTGAACATTTTGTCTTCGCACCATAGCCATAGATACGGTGTCTTTCTGGATATCTTGCACAAGGTTCGTGGCCAAAAAGGGGTTTGTAGTATAGAAGTGCGAATACAAACTGATAATTGACCCCAGGGTCAAGCTTGAGAAGGCCGACGTTCGATGACGAACGAGATCCGCAATCTTGGAGTCTGAAAGTGTGTCTGAACTCTGGGCTGAGCAGGTCTAAGACTGACAATCGAAGGTTACAAACCACTCCTTTCGGGAAAATATATTTCCTTACCGTTCGCAGAGTATGCACACTGCTTCAGAACTGTCCTTCGTTGCCAGTTTACCGCAGGTCCGGGTAATTGTGGATACGGTTGAAGGATAATCTGGTTCCAATCCAACGAGAAATCTAGTCCGGGAGCTATGACCGCCGTGATTTCAGTTGCCGCCGGAGTGACCCAGCCTGACGTGGAGCGGCTTTGCCTGCGCAGCGCGTGTCTTCCCATTTGAAAGAGATGAGGAAAGGTATAAAAAAACTCACTGAAGGTGTTGGCGCAAAAAGCTGTGGTGGCTGTGCAATACTGATAAATCACCTCTACTTGCGTTCCATTCACTGGCTACCATCAGCATTATTCCAAATTTCTTGTGTTCAGCCTGCTCTCGCACGCATTCACATCCTGCCTTCGCCATCCCCGCTGCGCTGTATCCATGGGCATTCCATCCTTTTGGTCTGCGATCTCGGGACTTGGCGGCGCTTCGAGCCAGGTCCGCCTATCCGGCCGCTGCCTGGATATTGATTTTAGCTTTGTGCGGGCAACCCTAGGCGGCTGGGCAACGCAGTGGATCATTCGCCGGATCCGCCAGGTCTCCTGAGATGTGTAGAATATATTTGGAATCCTTCAGAGGGGACCACAAGCGACTGGGAGGGGGACTCCCCCGCGGAAGAGCTGGAAAGACAGAGAAAACAGCACATCCGGAACATTGTCATCTCCCAGGAACTAAAAGTTGCAGGCAGTGGACTTTTACTTTTCTTTCGTCGGAGAACGATGATCCTCTGGCTGACCTCCATGCCCTGGGCTGTCTGACCAAGGACATCGTTTCTTTACCGCACTGTTTTGATTCGGACATATTCGTCAAGTCGGGCAATCCTTACGCCGAGGTTCTCTCCATGAGACAACCCTACATATACCTATCCGTGCCTCGATACCTCAGATTGGCTGGGCTCGCAGCGTCCACGGATGACACGGACCAAGAGACACAATTACGCCGTTCCTTCGTTGGCCTGCAGTGCGTTGCTCGTGTCGCTGCAAACGACGTTAGCCCGGGCAAGTCGTGCTTGTCGTCATTTGGCAGCATATACCCCGGTACCATGTGGAGATGTAAGTCGCAAGATCCGCACTGCAGACAGCTGCTAATATCATTTCAGGCACGCCGGATCATATCAACGTGTTCTCGTCCTGCATGGCGGACCCGCTCACTGGCCGCTTCAGCGATAGCATTGTGGACAATCTCATCGCCCGCAAGCTAATTCCCGCCGTACACCGCGATGCAGCTATAAGTGCGCTTAATGAAGTCGAAAGTCGCAGGTATGAGGCTTCCTGCTGCCATAGACATATGGCAAGACGAATCAAACGACTGGCGGCACTTCTACGTCCCGCGCATCATCCTGGTTACACTCTTGAACATGCCTCTGTTCGCAAAGTGCCCAACCCAGCCAATTGATCTCATGCCCCAGATTGGGGAAGCCTTCCATACTCTTCTGGATGAGGTCGGTTTGGCAGCAGGCCGTATCACTGCGGAACCGATCGACCTTGTCCTGGAAACAACGGCGGTGTCCACAATCATCGAGTATATCCTCGATTGTGTCTCCTCGATCCCCTCCCTCGACCAAACTAGATTCGTGGTGCATGTCAAGCGGCTCCTGCCGACAGTTCGTGCACAGCTAAAGAACCATCCAATGCCGCCCCTCAGTTGGCACCACGCGATGATCTCTACCGGCCATCGATACATGCGCAGTCCTTGGGAGTGCGTTCCCACTGAAGAAATCAATGCCTGCAGTTCGAAGCCGCAGCTCACACAAATACTATCTCGATGTCGAGGTAGACGAAAACTCTCTGTCCGGTCTTCAAGGCATTATCATGCCCAAGCTCCACTCTGTTGAGCGTCGTCTGAATAACAGTCCCGCATTCGATACTCTCATCACCTTCCTCCTGGGCCAACATCTGACAGTGCAGAAAACACTATGGCACTACCGATACCCGCTCGGACTTGAGTACATCCTCCAACTGCTCAAGGCACGACACGACCCTAAACGCCTCCAAAAATTGAGGAGTGAGTGGGGCGATGTTCTGCAGAGCTACACAAGAATATGCGCAAAGGGCAGCATGCAGCTCGGGGACTTGGAGGAGGATCCCTTTCCGTGGCTAAACAGCCTGCGAATTCGAATCAGGTGGTCAACCGGAGATCATGAACGCATGGGACGATTTGGGCCTCACAGATGTCGACCCAGGTCTCTTCTGCCGTTCTTTCAGCTCCTTACTGAAGGAGCTCGGGCTGAAAAGAGACTGGTTCCAGGACGACGACATGCCCTTCCTTTCCCGCCTGAAGAATGCGTGGCATATCAGTGGCGACATCGGAGAGTCCTTCATGGCTTGGGGCCACCAGGTTGATATTAAACGATTCATCACCGCGGCTCCGCACGAGTTACAGTGTTTCAGTCGAGTGAGGCAGCGACTGGTTGAGGAGGGGATATGCGGCAAGGTTCGGGGACACACCCGACGGCTCTTGGTTTCCTGATCTGCCAGGCTGGAGTGGGAAGGATAGAGAAATGTACAGTCCTCCACTCAAGATATTTACTTGACGTTTATATGCGCTCCAGATTTATAATGTCAACCGGCGCGGGAGAGCGGTGCCTGTCGGATACCCATTCACCCAAATACTTCAGACAGACGTGCATAGACTTCGCGGAGCGTTGGTGCGAGTCCCCCCAACGACTCCCGCATCTCCATATAGGTACTGCATTCATAAAGGACCTCTGTTATGGAGTCCAGGATGTACATCTGATCTCCAGAGCCGTGCGCGCATTCCTGTTGGAGTTGGGTAGCTGCTACGGGGCCGGAACGACTCTATCGCAGGCCTTCGATATGGCGATCTTTAAATATTGTTACGATCCCGAAGGCCGATTTGATGACCTGCTTCGAATAACGCACGCTAGTCCCGAACTCTCGTCGCTGCGGAATTTGGCAATGAATGAATGGATTTCCGTCATTCCTACCGATTTCCAGTATGAGTTTGAGCCTGGCAAGCGCTCCGACAGGCTCAATGACTGGGTCCAGGCCAGGAACATTCATCTTGTAATGGACCTTCTTCTATCTTTCACTACTGTCCACGCGCACATCTGGAACACCTCCATCCCCATTTCGCGTCGCGGGCTAACGGCCTTGATGGTCTGCTGGGCAGCGAGGACCGATATTCCCGATGCTGGCTATGCTGATTGACTCTTACCCCTTCTGCGATATCGGCACAAACCACATATTTTTCTGGGATGGCTGCGGGCCGCCACCGGTTTTGCCCTCCTGTCATGCCTGTTGGGCATAGTTGCTGAGGACAGTCTTGAGGGACCGATGTTCGCGGCCAAGAAGGCGCTGGGGTGGGTGCTAGCTGCCTATGCCTGGGGATGGGCCCAGCTGCTCATGGGTTTGTTTGTGGAGCCCCTTGCACTTAGGGTGGAGCGCGCGCGCGCCAACATAGACTATTTCGATAATCGTGCCATTACCCTCTCCGAAATCATGGCTGCGGCCATATGGCTATGCGGGGGTGACGTAGAGAAATTCGACCCGTTACCGGACCGTGTCTCGACGAAATGCTTCAAGGGGTTCCATAAACAGTTCATAGAACTCCTGCCCGAGCTAAAGGCATTTGTCCGCTCACTCATGGCTCAGGAGGAATATACTCCAACACCCACCACCGCCGAGAGGTCTCCTCTCGCTCGTGCCCTGTTGGCTGAAGCTGTTCGGGTTTCCACGAGCAATGCCAATATCATCGACGACATGGAGGTCCATATCCTTCCTCAAGTTCAGCTCGTGGAGGTTGATGAAGAATCGGTGTTCTCCCCTGTCGACCCCAACGATCCTTCGCAGGACCCACAACCTTGTGTGGAGGGCGGCCCAAATCCCTGACTCTTCTCTGCTTGAACCGGACACCGCATCCTTGGCCTTGGCGGTTGCCTTGGTGAGCCCACTGCCCGACACCCCTCCAGAGGACTCAGTGAAGGGTGTGGTGATGGAGGCGCTGGAAATTTCACTCATTAATTGCCACATAATAGATAAACCCAAGGACAAATTCTTATAGGTACTGATACCTATAGCAGTGTTATTTTGATTCCCCAAAAATTATGTGTCTTTTTGTTTGTTCAAAACAGCGGTCCCAGTTAACATTTCAAACTAATACACCGTGCCTGTATCCACTGATTGCCTGCCGCACCGCCTGCCGCGCTGCCCCCGCGCTCTTTTCTTGATCACTCCACCCACTCGTCTCTACCTGCAGTCCCGAATCTCCTAATTTCAGAGGCAGCTGGTAAAGACTTCCAATATCGCCATAATCGGCGATGTTAACGTCATCTCCGTCAGTGAAGATGACAATGGTCTGGCGATTGTCAGCACAGGTACACAAGTAGCTTGACCGATCCTTACGATTACTTTATCGAGCAGCTTGGAGAGGATCGCCTTGAACTGTACCGCAGTCGCTTTTCCATCGAACAATGCACCAGGATTGAGAAAGGCCTGGATATGTGTTCAATGTGAGTGCTGTAGCCGGTAATATGCGAAGTCCTACCACAACGGTCACACCACGGCCCTGCGAGGGCAATATTGAGGGCTCGCTGCGCTTGTGCAACCTGCAAAAACATGAAGACACTAGGCAAATAAGCATAATAGATCACTCACTAGCTCCACACCTGAGACAGGGAACCCTACAGCAGGTTGAGCATATATTTGGGAACAATAGGGTACGCACCGGATTGGATGACATGTCCGTATGGGTCCTCTCCGAAGCGACCAGACCTGCAGGTCCGAAGGCATAGGGTCTTCCTCTGTCCTCCACAGCATATATAGAATACCTGCTACCGCGTAACTGGTACATTCATTCCGATAAAGTTGACTTCACCCTTTCATGTCTCATGCTGCCCAGGATCTCCTCCGCGGTGCTTCGCATGGACAAAGCGATGGACCTTCTGAACAAGACTGCGAGTGTTTCTGTCAGAATCTCACATCACTTCAATGATAAGCACCTCTAGTGAGCCCGCCGGCGATGATGCCCTCACCTGTGGGTTTGGTATCAAGACTGAATGGAACAACAGCAGACTATGACTGCTCACCAGTGACAGTGTCGATTCGCAGGGATGTTCGTCGCCACCCGTTTAGACTCCTAGTGTGCACCAGTTGAGTATTTTCGGCAGATCAACCGATACCCCCGAGCGACGCGCACGTTTAGGCACAGGGGGCTCGGGGGGGTTATATTCTGCCCGGGGGCGTGCCCGGCTCTGCGTACATGAAGATTAGCCAAAGACATAAAATACAATAATTAGCACTTGCGTCTCTGTCTGTGGGAGAGGCCAGGGGTTGCTTTACAGGAGGCTTCGGCAGGCCGCGAGCGCTTGGGCGCAACTTGGCCAACTGTTCTGGTCCTTGCCCTTGCGCTTTTGCGGTCTGGAGACGGACGGTAGCTGTCTTGAGGAGGATGGTAGAACATGTTCTTTAGGATTAGGTGACGCGACCACAGGATGAAGGCTGCTCTCGAGATTCGCTGGTCTGTGAGTGTACGCATCAGCAGGTCATATCCAGAGGAATTTGACTCGTTTGCTCACCTGGGGCGCCAATACTACCAGGCACGCGCGCGGGGAAGTCCTGGAAGAGGTATAAATGAGGCGGGGACGGTGTGAGGAATTGTTACACAGCCTACTTCTGACGGACTGGGCAGCTACATGTGTGTGTTGTGGCAGTCAGTCGCAGTTGAGTCGATGAAGGGAGTACGCACGACCGCGTCCATAGGGATGTGCACCGCGAGCACCGAAGCTCCGTCGCGTCCCTTGAACACCTCGAGTTCGCTGGGCGGGTGAAAGCGCGAATCGGGAGCATGAATCAGTGAGCTCCTGACACTGGTGTGCGCCTCATTGTCGACGTCCATGTGGTCGGCAGACTGAGAAGTGTGGCTGAGCAGGAGTGGGTCTCGCCAGAGAACCATATGCGGTAGAGGGGTGGATGAGAGCGGGGTGACAGGTAAAGGAAGGCATTGTAATCTGCGACTGTCGGTGTATCTTGTAATGGTTGGTGCTCCGTTTCGAGCAGATCAAATTCAGTCTCTAAGTCATTCGGCCAGTCCATTGCATACGACTGCGAGAGCAAGCGGCCCCAGAGAGAAGTAGACGTATTGCGAGAGAAAGCGGCCCCGGCGTTGATCAAGGAAAGTGTGTACAGATAAGCCGACGTATGAATCAAAGCGCGACTGGGACACAACAAGAAGATGACATCAGATGTTTACGATTGATGCTGTTCCACGTGCCAGGGTATATAGCTGATCGCCGGACTGTCTCGGGCAAATACGGCAACTGTCGGCAGCACTCAAGGAGTAACATACGTTGACCTACGGTGATAACGATCTCCGGATGATCTGCGGAAGACCATATTGGGGTATTCCGGAAAGGGAACAGGTATCTCCAGCCTTCCCATAAATCCAAATCCTGCAGAAACTCGGCTCTCCTCTAGCTCGACGTTGGAAAGTACTGGAGTCAAGGGCACGGGATCATGGCTAAATCCGAGCAAACATCCCTTGGTCCGTGCACGCCACAGTGGGTATAAAATGTCAGCAAAACTGAACGGTGCTTTGGCACTTTAATACCACCAAACCAACCAATGTGTTTTTTAATTTCCCACTCTACTGTGTGTAATTCCTCTGGGTCCTGCTCGACATCCAAGCTCAACCCAATCTGCAGGCCGTGCTGATTCTCCTTTGATACTCTATTGTATGTTCAACTCCTCTTGGTCCTGCTCGACGTCGAAGTTAAACCCAATCTACAGGTCGTGTGCTTTTTTCACTGTAAACACTTTTTCTCTGTCAGTCCGCCATGGAAATGGTATGTTGCGGCACCTTGGTTATAATTCTGGCCGACCTCCTGACTCCATTTTCAGTCTATTTATGTTTCACCAGTATGAGCACTCCACTACCACTACTCTGCCGATTCCGACGTGTCCAGATTTCGGGTGCAAGTTACAAGTACAAGGAAGAGCCCGAGGAATTAGCCACCCACAGGGCATTGAAACGCCTCAAATCGAGCTCTAAAGTGCCCAAGCAGGTGTCTAAGAAGGTGTATTTCAAATTCTTTGTGAGCAGCAGGACGGCGAAGCTTCGTGAGGAGGCCCCGAATATGCCCGGGCTGCTTAGGTGTGTCGTCGTTACTCGACCTGAGTTTTTCGTGGATTCTTATTTAACCCTGATGTAGAAGTGAGATCGCGTGGGCCGAGTGGCACTTTTACAAGTCCACAACTGAGCGCGAGCAATCTGATATCGAGGCGCTGGTGGAAAATCCTTGAAGCAGTCGGCGTCGTTCTCCCCGAAGATTACTAGGTAAGCATCTCAATCTGTGTCTTCAAGCCGTGTTCTCATCGACGGTTTGCGTAGGTCGTTGCCGTTTTTTCTCCAGACTCAGCATTGCATCGCATTCCACTCGCACTGTTTGCATACCACTGTGACTCGTATGTCTGTTCACATCACTGTAGCATCGCCATCACATTCTTCGCATCCCTTCGAACCAATCATTCTCTCGTCTCTTTGATTCATCGCATGTAGTATTGTAGCAATGTCATAGTCTGAATCTATTGGCAGGTCGGATCATGGACCTGGATTTGTCACGATGTGACATCATGTGATTACTCTCCCACATCCCAATGCGGAAACACCGCCTGCCAAGAGCTTTGTGAAGCGCGTCGACAACTTTCTTTCCGTGTCTGCCTCATGCCCTGACACCTTCACCTGGAGCTCCAAAGACGGCTATTCGCTCATCCGACGCATTCTCCGCAACACACCGCTCCCGTACGAGCCTCACGACGATCAGCTTGAAGGAGTATGCAAATCTCTGGATGGAATTCATTTGGTCGCCATTACTCCGACAGGAAGCGGCAAAACCAGATACTATACCATCTATATGCTCGTTATGCTGGCTGTGATTGCCAATCCGACTCTCTGCCCTTCAGCTTCGTTTCCGAGCAACCCGTGCCTGCTTGTGATCTGCCCGACAATTCCGCTGCAGCTTGAGATGGTACGTACCTGAGCAACAGCGCACTCTACCATGAATCAACAAGCTCCAGTCCGCAACATGACACTTCTGGTCTGGACGTCCTCGCTATCAACTCTCAGACTCGTTCCGATGCCCTGCGGCTCAAGAACGAAGAATTATGGGTCGTCGCGCGGAAGAAGCCCAACATCATTCTCACTGGACCCGAACAACTCAAAAGCGCCGAAGTTCGAGAAGGCGCTACGAGATAAAGAGTTCTATGCCCGTAGTTGCGGAACAGGCTTCGACGAGTTCCATCTCCTCAATACCTGGGGCGCCAGCTTCCGAAAGGATTTCCAGCAAACTGGGCTTCGTGAAAGCTCGCATGGATGATCATCATAATCCCTGGCTTGCTCACTTCGGCTACTGTTCGCGACGGCGCACCAGTTCGAATAACATCTGCCGGCTCTTGGGGTTGAACGAATAACTTCCATCTTATCCGCCGCTCATCATTCCGCCCCGATATCCGAATTCTATTCCGTGACTTAGATTTCTCCGATATCTGGTGACTCGTTCCCCTGAATTGCATTGGATTATTTCGGAAAATCGACCCTCCATCATTTATGCGAAGACTATTTCCTTGGGATCCCGCATCTACGCGGACCTCTTACGCAAAGCAAACTTGACCACCGAGACAAAGCGCATTCGGATGTATAACTCGCTCAATTTTCGAATCCTACAACGCCGAGACACGAGATTTAATGAAGAAGGGACCAGAGGACGAAGGGTATTGTCAAATCATTATTGGCACTGATACTCTGTCTGTAGGCATAGCAATGCGCGGTTCGTGTCGACGCCATTTTGATTCGGCTGACATTGAGCACTGATGATCTGCTCCAAAAGCTCGGGCGCATAAATCGAGAGAAGCAGGTGCAGTTCGATGCACGCGCCGTGATTTATATATCCGCTGCCGTGAGGAAGCACGCAGGAGAAGGTCTTGGCGGATCACGATACAACGGTATATCTAAAGCGGGCAAAATGCCTCCCGATCTCAGCATGCCTCGTCTTATCACGGCCAAGTGCAAGGTTGAAGCACAAAACGACCTCTACAACAATCCTCTTTCGGATCCTCCCTGCACCTGCACCTGTCTGTAAAACGAATCCCCGCCCACCTCTTCCCGCCTCTTGTAATTGCAGCGGTTGCCTGCTGGAACAGATTTCCTGTCATCCCGCCCAAGCCTCGCATATCCAGGGTAAACGAAGATATCACCAAGACAAAGCGTCTCTCCAGATTACAAAAAGCTCATGGAACCAAACACCTGCTTGAGCTTTCGTCTTGAATCTGGCGAGGGTCTGATCAATCCACATTATGGATGTTGCCTCCGACTTTCTTCCTCCCAGACAATATCATTAATTCTATTCTCGATAATTTCGTGCTCCTCACCACTCCAGACAAAAATCCACCAGGATTCTCCATCTCCCCTGAGCATCTCCATCCTCACCTCGCCCGCATCTCCGACGTTCTGCAGGAACTGAAGCCGCAGTTTCTGGTCATTGCTGCTGATCGTCAAAGCCGAAAATGCCGCCAATCGAAAGCGAAAGGCGCAAGCAACGGCGGAGGCGGAGGCAGAGGCGGACGGAAGATGAAGATGTTGTGATGAGCGAACCGGAGGAGGAAGACGATGTCATCATGCACGATGCGGAGTCGTCCGCCGGTGTAGCCATTAAAGTGAGTACATAATAGTCTCATTAACTTGAAATTGGATTGACTATTTTAGGGACATGACAACGAGCCGCGATTAACACACAAATCAAGTCCAAAACATCCAAAGCAAAGAAAGCGACGGTAGCAACTTCAAAGAGCAAAATCACATCAAACCCTGCGTGAGTTATTTTAGATTTGCGCCGCAGACTTGATGTTTTATTTGTTTCGCAGACCTCCATCTTCGCAGCCAGCAAGGCACGGCACTCGCATTCCGACGTCCAAGTGAAAAAGCCAAAGGGTTTGGAGCATAGTTCAGTGCATGGTAATTGCATTCATTCCCACTCTTCGTCCGACTCACTTCTTCCCATCCCCAGCACAGCTGGGAAAAATGTTTTCATCCTCCTCTGAGTCCGAAACGCCCTCCACATTAATGACAACTCCACCGTTCCTTGTACACCATTTCGCCCGGTGTCATCGGCTGCGTCTCTTCGTCTTCAGAATCATCGGACCAATCCGATTCGTGCTCCAGATTGTCGTCAACATCTTTGAGATTCGAGTGTAGGTGCGTAATTCGGGCCTTGCTTGTCCTGGTTGCCCATTTCCTGAGTGCTCCGCCTCGCAGATGTGTCGTCCCGCGTTGGAAGTCGTTTACGTCTCGACCATCTTTTTATGTCCGCCCAGGACGCCGTTTGTGGAGTTCGGCAGAACTATATACTTGGAGTAGAATTTTTACTTCCGGGCGCTCGTGAGGCTTCTTGTGTTTTCCAGATCTTTTGCGCAGGTCTAGGCCTGTTCGAAAGTCGTTTTTTCAATCATATAAATATCTTTGATGTTCCTCGACCAGATGTTCCGCATCTGAAACGCGCCGTAATCGGCGTCTTTCCGCTCAACCAGCGGGTCAATGCAGCCATTCAGAAATTCCTGGTATATGTCGCAGGGTTTGAATGTCCCAGGCAGTACCGTCTGGATTGAGAACAGTGGAAAGGAGGTTGGCTGCTCGAAGATATTCGTTCGATTCGAGTTCGAGGTCGCAAATCATCTCGAGCAAGTAGTTGGTGTATTTGGAGTGCGTCGAACCGGCAAAAGTGATCACCATACTCTAAATCGCCGTAAGCTTCCAGATTAAAAATTTCCAGGATATTAAATTACCTTCATGCCTTCCCATACACGACCCTACATCTCCCCTGCGCTGCCGCCGCCGCCACCTCCCGAGAAATCATTGCATCATACATAAATGTTCCCGTATCGAACAGCGCTTGATCACCGAAAAAAGATGGTGGTTGTGGAGGGACCGCTTTTGACTTTGCGGACTTCTTCGGTGGGATCTTTGTTGAAGTGGTTTTACGTGCCTTCTTTTTCATGGGTTGGGCCGATGGAGTGGGTATCGGGTTCCAGGGAGTACCTAATGGAGCTCGGGCTGCCCATTCCGTTGCTTCGTCTCTCGCATCCATCCCCGCCTGATATCGTGCAGCTGAGCCCACGTAAGTCTCAAAAAGTTCTTTAGCCGCGATCTCTAAATCCTCGAACGATGGCAATTTGTTGAGCCTCCCAAGCGCCGCAAGATATTCAAAGATATCTGGGGTATTGAAGTGAACCCTGAAAAACATCAGAAACGAAAGGGAAACTTGTGTGAGAGATACTTACGCCCAACAGTCGAGCATGCGCATGTCATGGACCAGATTTAGCAATTGTGCGCTCGGATAATAATCGACCTTTTTCAGATTCGCCGGTGGCGCACGGCCAATATTTTTCGCGCTGTGTCCCAGAGTCGCGATATTATCGTTGAGAGAGGGACCCCAATGAGTCTCAAATATCCGGCATAGATCCGTCCACATGGTATGCCATATCTGCAAAACTGGACGTAGGATCTCGAAGCTACGAAAGGCGTGGGGTGAATGGTTTTGCAAATATTTCTTGAGCAGGTGCGTGTTATTGAACGACATTCCATCGCCGCCAGCGAAGATCAAGCGAGGATCAAAATCATCCTCGGTTTGGCCTATCTGCTCGAGGAAATTGAGAAATGCTTCCTTCAGCTCGGGAATAGAGGCCTCGTTCTTCCCACTGGTCGCGAGGGGGCTGGTGTCGTATTTGACAACCGGTGCTTGCAGTTTGCTGGCGCGGGTTTGATAGCGGAGATATATCTCGGATTTATAAATGCTGGCCTCCGGAATGTAGTTGGAAAGCGCCTCCAGGAACTGCAAGACACCAATCCTTTTCAGGTGCACTTGATCGATCATTTTGAGCAGTTCTTCTACCGTTATTTGTGCGCGGCGACTGGTGGCTATACGGTTGCGCTTGTCTGTGAGATCTAACGCCGCGAGATCGACTTTGAAAGTGAAGAATGTGCAAGCAACACCGATGATCATGCGGTTCTCTCGACCAATTCGAAGATCGCGCTGTCGCTGGAAGTGTTGGACATTGTCGAATATCAGGGCGACAGCATTTGTATAGAGTCGGCCATCTGGACCAACCCAGGCGGTAATATTGCGACCACGCATCCGGATAGCAACCGCCTTTTGATCAGAAAATTTCTTCAACGCCCACTTTATCGTACCAACTGCTGGCATGCCGGCGATCCGTGAATTGTAGGCGATAATGTCGACGGAAACAAGGGAGGAAAGGTAAAGGATGCCGCGTGCAAGAGGTAAAAGTCGTGCCTCATCGTTTTTACAGAAATCTAGCATTGAGAGGCAGTTGACAACGACCTTTCCATCTCACTCCGGAAATTGTGTTGTTTCAGAGCCACCGGAAATGCTTCTGAGATCTGAGGTTCAAGTAACAGAATATGCTCTCCATAAACTAATCATTTCAGAGTTAGTTTCTGGCTCACTGAGATGACGAGTATCAAACCCGGTATTTCCGTAGCTGATACCAAAGGTATCAGCGAGCGTATCAGTTGGTGGTCCGGGGCGGCCCGCGCCGGCCCGGGTGATCCGGCAGTATCAGCAGCCGTATCAGTCGCTCTGATATGGAAGGTATCAGGAGAGCGACTGATACTTCCAGTTTCAGTTGGCATAAAATCGCAACCAAGACCTCCAGTCCCAGTAGCAGTTATACTGTGGTTGGAACAGAGGATATCAGCAACATTTTTGGCCTTGCCAAAGTAATCAATTTAGCGGAGTGTCTGGTCAGATGTGTCTGCAGCTAGATTAACCGACTTACGTTGTCGCGTGGCCGAGATTTGCGCAGAGCAATGACCCCTTTGCGAGAGCGCGGCACTGGCTCAGCGATGACCCGCATGAAATGGAAACTCAAATGTTGAACATTTTTTAGAGTGCGCCGCGCCGCTTGAATGGCGTCTCCAAGGTCGCTCCAAGTCACCTCACCATCACCATCTTCCGTCGCCGTCGAGGAAACGTGGGCATGCAGACCACTCGCTTTGTCCACCGCTATCCGCGCCTCCTTTGGCCAGGCAATCGCTGCAAGACTGCGCAGCAAACACCGTCAGCGCCTCTCGCGCAGGTTTAATTTGCAGGAATGGCATGTCAACATTGAATAATTGATCGTCGGGTACGCCACGACCATCGGGGCTGGTGAGCCAGCTATGAATTATGTCACTGACACAATGAGTCGTCCTCCCGGAAAGAAAGCGCTGCACGATATTCCCGTGACGCTGAGAGCGCGAAATATGGTCATTATCGGCATCTTTGTAGACAAATGTATGGTAAAGGAGTTCGCTGAGGGTCCAGTCCAAGTCGTGTTTGAGAAAGTCGAATAATTTCTCTAGCTTTTCCGCAATAGTAAGGGAAGGTTTTAGACGCTTCGGAAGCTGTCCAAGAGGCGTTGGCGAGTCCAGAGGGTCGATCTCGGGATGCTCTTTACGTTTTGGAGGTGGTGGAGGAGGCGTGTGCACACGGGCGAAATTTGTGGTGTATGCTGGACTAGGAATTCGAGAAAACAGGGGAATCCGGAAAACGGAGAGGTGTGGAAGATGACGAGTCGGCATTGTGTGATGCTCGTGGGGAAGAAAACAGCGGATTTCCGCTCGGCGGCGGCTGCATAAGTACATCCTCGACATTCTCGGTGCATCTTCCCGGGGACGCAAGAGAGCTGAGCTGGGAATATTCACAATTCGAATCATATGAGATCGAAGGCGCTGGTTTAGGTTTCAGAGAATCGAAGAACGTCAGGTAGCTGCTTGGATAACTCGTAGGGCGCAGAGGATGAGGTCCAGACTCGGGAACGGAATGGGCACGGGGTAAATATGACTCTAATGAATGGGAGGGGTGTATTCGTGGCCATGGGATTTGATCAGAGTCTTTATACGCGGCCGCAAATGGTCGTGAAAAGCCGGAAGCAGACGGAGGTAAGAAGAGTCGAGGAGGCGAAGCCAGCGGTGTGGAGAGGTTCGGGGGTGTAGAAAATGCCTTGGCTGGGTCCTCTAAGACAAATTGAAAGGCCATTATGGTTGAAAAGGAGATGGAAGACGAAACAGAACGCAGGCGACGCGACGAGCGCGTTGGCAGCGCTTGCAAAGCGTTTCCGCATTTGGGCGTGGGACACTATTCACATGACCTTTTACGCAAAACCGCTTACGATCAACGTCACAAAACCGAGGTCCATGATCGGACGTGCCAACGAAATCAGGCTCCATATAAAAAGATTCATCGACTATCATGAATCTCGTGGAGTCTGACTATAAGTGAGACTACATCGCACATGTGCAGTTCTCTCATATAAATAAACGGAGACACCTCTAATGACTGGGTTTTATGCATTGTGGGTACACCTCTAGTTACACAGGTTTATATATTCACTCCGGAAATTTTGTTGTTTCGGAGTCACTGGAAATGTTCCTGAGATGTTAAATTCCAGCAACAGAATAAGCACTGCATAAACTAGACATTTCAGGCTTAGTCTCTACCTCACTGAAACAATGAGTATCCGACTTGGTAATTCCGTGACTGATACGCAAGGTATCAGACAGCGTATCAGTCGCCGGTCCGGGGCGGCCCTCCCGGCCCGGGTGATCCGGTAATATCAGCAGCAGTATCAGTCGCTCCGATTTGCAAAGTATTGGGTGGGCACCTGATACTTCCAGTTTCAGTTGGTCCAAAACTACAGCTGATTCCCCCAATCTTGGTAGCTCTTATATTGTGGCTGGAACACGAGATATCAGGAACATCTTCAGGCCTGCCAATACAACTGATTTGGCGGAGTGATTACACCGCCAGCTGCTGGTGTGCTACATACGCATATGTAGGCTACGAGCCTACCCAGATCTAAGATTATGTACTCATGGCGTGCAGCTACACGTGCTATGGAACACTATATATTTCTGGCTGCCAGCTACAGCGCACTATATAATGGGGGTCAAGCGACAGCACTACACGAACTATACCGACTACATCTGACTCCATAGACGTTGGAATTTTTCCAGATGAAGGCTACTTACCAGTACCAGTGGGTTGCAGCTGGCTTGCTCGTCGCAGCCGAGTGTCCGCCTCAACGATTGGAATGGATTACGAGCCGGGAGCCTGTAACGAAACTGGACTTGAGAGCGTCGCGATCTGTGGATGTAAGTAGTGGCAAGAGCGAAAGAGAGGTAAACGCCTCATTGATCCGGACACCGCCACCGTGTCATTTTCTTCTCCACCACGACGATCTCTCACCGGCTGTGCCATGTCTTCGCGCTCGTTCTCTCTTGGATTCAACCGAACCCAGCGGCTCTTCAAGCAATCGTTTCCCGCTCGCTGGAACCACTTTTGTGGCCGGAAAGCAACGCGTCTCTCTGCGCTCGCGACTGTGCCACACTCATCATGATCTCGGACTACTCCCTCGGAATTCGATGGCACTCGACAAACTGGGGACCCTCGGGAATTTGCGTCTGAGGCGTTGCGGTCGCGTTTGGTACGGGCGATGTTCTGGTCTAGGGGAAGTGATCCTATGCGCCTTCAAATCTGCCACTCCCAAGCCGAACGCTAGAGGCCACACCCCTGTACCTTCCTCTTCCTATTCAGCTTCACCTAGGCGTTTTAATTACATCACTCTACGGGCAGATGTATGCAGCAAGAATCCATTTCATGCTCCACCAGTCCTTCAGTTAGATTGCTCTTCGCTCCTGCTTTTCTTTCGCGGTTTTTGACGCCCTACAAGGTACGTGCCGCGTCTATATTTCCTGAACCCCCAATATTTCCCTGCAAACTTCCCCGAGCCTTCCTTTCTCCCTCGCAGTCGAATCATCGACGCTGAACACTTTGTGGGCCGGGTTGCGAACGTGCGCGCGATTTGTTTTCCGGCGGTTGAGACATGCTGATTGTGCCGCACAATCTTGCATTTATCCGGTCGGTGGTCATACTTGGCATTTACGTTAAATCTATTATAATGCCGTTGGACGAGCTGCAAAGGATAACCGATCCGTGGGGGATGGTGGCCATTTTGATACCGAATTCCACGCGTTGTTGTGAGTATTTCAATGTCCTTCGGCCCATAATTTATTGGCCGCATCTCAAATATCCTTTCGCTGGAATCGCTGCTCGTAATGCCCGAGCATCGCTGTCCTTCTGCCTTGATGGTTCTTCCTCGCTGTTTCCTGGGCCTTCTTTTAATACTAATCACTTTGCGTGTAGGGAAATGTACCGACTTGCGGCGCAATAATGGTAGCTCCTCCGCTCTATACGCTGCTACCCATGTTTGTTCGTCGTTGTCGTTTAATCCGTTGCTATTCCGGATTATTCACTCAAGCTCCAGCTGAACGGGCCCAGCGTTTTCCAGACAGTTCGAGCTGCTTGAAATAGCGGTGAGTATTCATCATCTTTGCCTTTCTTGGTCTGTGGTATTTTTGTGCCCATGTACAGGCGCATTGCGGCTGTTGTGCGGTTCGAGCTTTCGTCTCCCATCTGTTGACGGGAGATGCCCTCATGTGCTGCGATGGGACGGCGATCTCGCACGCAGAGAGTCCTCAAAATAGATCGACACTGAGGTCGAGGCGTACTAGTGCAGGTGCCGGAACCATCGTGCAGTGCAATGGCACAGATGATCATAATCGTGTTTGTCGGATCGTTGGCACAGAGTTGTGTGGGGAACGGCTCATTTCGTGGATGGCGCATGCGAAGCGTGTGCAGACACTCGAGCTGTGCCGGGTTAGGAGTGGTTCCATTGTTGTGAGATCCCGGGAGGGAGGCAGCTGCATGCGTATGCGTTATTGATGCGGCGAAGCTGTGGGGTGAGTACAGCGAACATCGGTAGATAAGCAGATCCACACGCGGTTCTGCCGACGAACCCGTTGGGAACACTGTCCTTCTCGTGCTTCTCATTTGCTCCCCATTCCCCTTCCATTTATTCCTCCTTGCTCGCCAGAGCAGCTGACGGCCGGACTCGTAGTGCAATGCATTGGGCGACCGCTATGTATTCGGCCTCGGGCTTGCCGCCGTTGCCCTCGTGCCGGCGCTTGCTTACATTACGGAGGCGCAACATTTTCACTCTATGTTCCGCACCCAACGCGACTCTGATTTGGTGGCCACTTTCCTTGTACGTCCATGCATGTCTCCGAGTCGCTCTCAGATACCGCTGGGAAAATGCAGGCAACCGCGGCGAGATGCTGTTCTGCGAGATGGAAGCTGTGCTGCGTGCTCTGCGACCTAAAATAGTTCCTTCCCCTGCTCTGGAGTAGTGTGTGCAACCGTGTCTGCATCTCCCGGCAGCCAGATAAACAGGTCCTTCTAATAGGTTTCAGAAGTGGATCATCTGATGATTTAAATTTGCCCTCTGATCCAATGGCGGGGTTACGAGTCTAAGAAAAACAATGATGGAAAGGCACAAGTATTCCGATCTTGATTAAACCAAAGACAATGAGGATCATCAATAAGTGAAGCTATGCATGACGGGATTTCCGTGGCTTAGGATTGATGGAGATCAACTTAAGGGCGAGAGGTACTCCTTACATCGGGAGAGGAGAAAAACTATTCCGGAGCTGTCGTCAAAGGAGGTCTGCGGAATAAAGCCGCTCTCTCTCCCATCTGTGTGTTCGTAGATCTGCAGAATCTGTTGTGAACACAATCTATTTGACTCCGCCTGCAGAACAAAGATGAACCCTTTCTCGGGAGATGAACAGCAACCAAAAATAATAAAATCCCAGGGTACAAAGCATAAAAGTGCATCATGCAAGACCCACACCCCATCATCAAGATGCCCACCCAACCCACTGACACTCAAGTCCGGCTGAACACACTTACCATGTGCTTTGCCATTATGGTAGATACCCTGGATGTTCTTGCCAATAGCCTCAATGCAGCATTCCTGGAGGCCATTGCTAATACAACACGGTCTCTGTTGAAGAATATTGAAGTGAGTCATTTATTGGTATTGTTGTAGCATAAATCTTACACAAGGAACCAAGACTGTCAAGAAAAACAAGAGAACCAGTATTGAGTTGATGGAGCAAACATATGAATTGCTTAATGTAATCATTATTCTTCACATTGACTCAGATACTGGCGGGGTGTTGCCACCAAGTGTATTAAATCACATTGGAAGATTCACAGAGCAAGTGCTGGTGAAATACTCCAAATTCAAACTAACCACATGCTCCAGGACCCTCCACAAGATCCATACCTTTGTTGAATCCCAACAAAGTGGCAGCAAGTTCAAGCAGTTTCTCCGCCAGGGAGAGATGAACACATTGCTCAAAGATTGCAAAAATGGACTGACACAAGGACTTGATTTTTTACGGGTGCGCTCTCTCATAAGCTTTACAACAATTCAATGTGAATAATCCTGTCTACAAAGCTCAAGAACACCAGTATAATAGCTGATGTTTCCAAAATGCAGGCAGAGGCGGAACAGAGACATCAGGAAGTACTTGGCATGATCAATGGACTCTCTGATACCACAAGTTCAGACAGAGCATCTATGGTATGCTAAATTTGAGTTCACTGCCAATTTTTCTAACTTCAATCCAGATGAGCAGGGCCTATTATTCTCTATCTCACAATAGGTATGTGTCCCCCAATCCTGGAACAACATCATTCAGACTTTGAAAGCTCCAAATCAATCTCAATGCTGCCATCAGAGCCCAAGATATTTCATGGCCGTGAATCAGAATTGTTTGACATTCTGCAGCTGCTGAAGATGAAAGTTCCCAGGATAGCTATTCTAGGTACAGGTGGGATGGGGAAGACCAGTCTTGCCAGAGTAGTTCTTCATCATGCAGAAGTCTCAGCACAGTATACCCAACATCGATATTTTGTTGCTTGTGACTCTGCAACCAGTAAAGTGGAACTTGCTGCTCATATTGGAGCCCATCTAGGACTCAAGCCTGGCAAGGACCTTACTCAAGCAGTTATCAAATTCTTTGTCACAGCCTCACCTAGCCTCCTGATTCTTGATAATCTGGAGACAATCTGGGAGCCTACAGACCTACGTGATGATATTGAGGAATTTTTATCCCTCCTCACAGATCTCAAAGACCTGGCACTGATTGTGAGTGGCAGTGCTTGATTTCTTTGACTTAACTCATGCAACACAGATTACCATGCGTGGAGCAGAAAGGCCAGCCAAAGTACAATGGAGTCACCCATTTCTTCTTCCATTGCAACCATTGAAACACCATGCTGCTCAACAAACATTCATTGACATTGCTGAGGACCATCATAACCCTGAAGACATAGATCGGGTCCTTTCATTAACAGGCAACATGCCTCTTGCTATTGATCTCATTGCACATTTGGTGGATGTAGAGGGATGCTCCAGTGTATTGTCCCGCTGGGAGACAGATAGAACCTCTGTGATTTCAGCTGGCTATGACAAAAAATCTAACTTGGATGTGTCAATTTCACTCTCTTTGTCTAGCCCTAGGATCAAAGCCGTCCCTCAAGCACAAGAGCTCCTAAGTCTCTTGTCAATGCTTCCAGATGGTCTTTCAGATGTTGAACTTCTCCAAAGCAAGCTCCCAATTGAGGATATTCGGAATTGCAAAACAACATTGATTCGAACTGCTTTAGCCTATCTGGATGACAAGAAGCAACTAAAAGCATTGGTACCCATCAGGGAATACATGCAGAAAACTCACCCACCTAGAAATGAGATTGTCAAGCCCCTTTTCAAACATTTCCATGAGCTACTTGAATTGCACAAGGACTTCTCTGGAACTCAAATGATTTCAGCCACAGTTGGTCGAATATCATTAAATCTGGCCAATATCCAAACTTTACTACAGAATGGACTCCAGAAAGACCACCCAGACCTCATGGATAATTTTTATAGTGCTTTGTATCTGAATCTCTTCAGCCAAATGACTGGCCAAGGGCCAGTTTCTTTGCTTGACCAGCTTCATAAAATCCTTCCACACCTATGCAACCATCGACTTGAGGTCTACTTCATTGTCGAGCTTTTTGGGACATACCTCTACAATCCAATTTCAAACCCAGAAACACTTGTGGCTCAAGCATTAGAACACTTTGAACACTTTGAGGATTCAGATCTGAAGTGTAGGCTTTAAGCTGACACCTGGTACATGAAGACTGACATTGATTTCCAGGTAGATTCTACAACAATGTTGCATACTACTATTTGGCACAACCTAATGGTTCCTCTGCTGCCATGCACTTTTCTGACATGGCTATATCCTTGGCAATTTTATCTGGAAACACCAACGGTCATTCCCAAGCATTATGTCACCTTGCATGGATTCAACTTCAGCTTGGTAACTACCTGCAAGCGAGACTACATGCATGTGAGGCACAGAGGTTGGCCAAGATTTTGGCCGATCTACACACCGAAGCAGAGGCACTATGCATGGAAGTAATGGCCTGGGCACAACTCGGTAACTACAAACAAAGCATCTCCCTCTGCACAAGAGCAAGAGATCTTTTAATTCTTTGTGGTATGTCCAGTGGGATCATATACCACACCATCCTGAGCCAGGAGGCAGAAATCCACTTGTTGAAGTCAGAATACTGTGAGGCACACAATATTCAAGCTCAGATTCTTCAAGATTTCCCCCTTTACAGGGATTCTTTGTTCATGGCTTGGCTTTGCTGGATCTCGCAGCTATTAGCTTGCCTATGAATGCTCCCAGACATGCAGTGCAACAGGATATCAAGGCAGCCAGAGAGATATTTCTCCACTTGGAACAGGTTGTAGAGATAACAATGTGTGACACCATTCTTGCTGATCTATATCTGGAAGAAGGAGACATTCTGGCAGCAGAGGCACTTTTCAAGCAATGTCTTGCATTGAGCGACTCAGAAATCAAATCCTATTGTTTGGAGCGGCTTGGTAACACTGGACGCTGGGGTGCATCTAGTCAGATGTCCAGTTGGACAACAGTTTACCTTGCCCATTCTCTTAAATTCAAAGAGAAGTCAGGAATAAACAAGGCTCTCCAGTTTATGGGAGACATCTTTCTTGCTCAGGCTGATGAGGAGACAGCTGTTAGCCTGTTTATTGTTGCACTTGAGGGATTCACCTTCATGGGTGTCCATCGCAGCAGAGCTGAATGCATGCTCCGACTTGGGGACACTTCCATGGGACATGGTGACCTGTTGAAGGCAGTGGAATTTTGGGAAACTGCAAAGCCACTTTTTGAACGCTCTTCACAAGCAAAGCAGGTTGAAGACATTGGTGAAAGGCTAGCAAGTGTTGGCAAAGATGTAGTGGAGCAGCACAAACTGAGTTTAGCTTGCCTCGCAGAGATGAATGCACCGCCTGCCATTGTGGAAGAGGTGGAAAATGATCTGTCTGATATTGAGGACCTGCAGGAGGATCTGGGTGGAGTGCAATCACTAGTGACAGGTTAAAATTTGAGTGAACTATGGGTAAAAGAGTTTGCTATTTATGTGATTCCTATGCTATGTATTTATTTATTTATTCCAATGCAACTCAACCAATATGTGAGAAGGCTCTGCAAAGACAGCATGAAACACACTATATCTGATTGCAAAGGTTGGCCACACTTGGGTGAATCGATTGATTCAGATGGAAATTGGCCATGTAGCGGCAGCTCCTAGATAAGGTGCAGCCATTCAAGTGTGGCATAGATTGGGAGCACAGTTCATTTTTTGCCAAAGTCAGGGAAATAAATGGACTGCCAAATGTGGAAGAGACTGGCATTGTGAATTCAACAAAGTCATGAATCAGGTACAGACTAGGTGGAATCTCAGAGACACCGGATGGCAAATAAGACAGACCCGCTTCTCAGTGTTTGTCCTTGCATCACAATTTCCAAAGAAATGTTGAAGGAGGGAATGTACAAACAAAAATACAACTCCTCCAAATTGGGCTCAGGTCAAAATCTTGCACAGTGGAAGAATACCAAAGCCAGCTCATCGGAGAAGGTATTCCAAGGATGGTTCTTGCAAGAGGGTGGGTGATGATGGAAGATCGGACGTAATTGGCCAACAGGAAGAAAGGAAGGCATCTCCTCACATTAAAGTAGGTTCAGAACATTGCATTTGGGGAATTTCAGGTGCCTCTGTGACGCCGATTGCAAGGAATAAAGGATCTCTCAATTCGAGTTTGATGACAGATTTCCTCCACTTTTCAAATCTCGATTCCCAAAGCAGCAACAGGACAAGAAGAGGGGACATGAAAGACTCCCAAATTTGTGTATGATAGAGGTAGAAAAGCACAAAACTGGAAGGCAGGAACGAGATCAACAACAACAGGGAGTGCACCGTGACAAAATTTCTGAGAGCCTAGCAGAAATATTCCACAGAAAGTTCGCCAGCGAGAAGGAAAGCACACATTGCCGCAGAGGACCTCCGTTCATGTGCGAGGAAGGTTCTAAACACGGTGCAGCAACAGGTTGAAGTAAACCGTTTCATAGACAAAGAAGAACCTTTACACCGTGATATTCAGTTCAGTAGAGTTTATCCGGTAGAAAGTGAATTGAACCACCTGAATCCAGAAATGTTCATGATCACTGGCGGTGTCAGCGACGGATGAATGAACATTGAAGCCGCAACTGAAGGACACAAAACTAGTCATCTGGGAGGCGAACACGGAGAGCGATGGGGACTCATGGAGTCGGAGGAAGGCTGAAAGCACTGGGATGAATTTGATGGGAAACTCAGCAAGGCCAGCACTCTATGGATGCATGTTGGGTTATGCACCGAGTATTTAAACTGCTCGAGGTCATGTGTGAAGTATGATAATAAATTGAAGAATTGATCGTCGTGTTCATGTAGATCTCCGGCCCGATACCTAGAACCAGAGATAATGAGCAATCGGCATGGCGATCATAACACAGAACACATGGATGAATGGTCGGGGTTTGACTGCCTGCATATAATGTTCGGAGGCCGTACAACTGTGGTCAATGATTCATTCCTCCATTTAAAATGACAGAGGAAAGGAATTTGGCTTATAGCAACCGTCCTGTTTGAATTATAGGTCGAGAACATTGGTCTTGCATGGCATGCGGCCTGGGACATATTCGAGTCGTGCATTGTGGAGGATCCATGGACTTAGGAGAAGCCGCACATGCGCAGAGGAATGAAAAAATTGAGATGGAGGTATGAGGGCTTAATGTAGCTCACTAGCCTGCTTCTGCATACAAACAAACCGCCTAGAGTGCAAACAATAAAGCAAAGACGTAGAAGAACGAGTCCGTCATACCGCCGGGTTCAATGGAAGGCCCTCGTTTTCCGTCGTCCGGATCCGCTGGGCAGATGGACCCGCAGAAACAAGGTTAGTCCATTTCATGTGTTCGAGCGGTATTGTGGGTGTGAAGCGGTCAAGAGCTGCCATGGGAGTCGGCTTTGTGGCCCGCATGTGGTCCGTTCTCCCTTTTTCCTCACGCTGTCATCGGAGTGCCTTGATGCGCCAGCAGCGACTTTTGGTGCCCAGTCCAGGGGTTATAAGCGACGGGATCGGAATGTTGCCAGTAGATGGGCGCCAAGCAAAGGAGGCAGATCGTGTGATAGGTTGCAGCCATTGAGAGGGATAGGCAGGCGCACGTAACGTGGGATAAAGCATGAGAGAAATATCCGTGCGCAGGGACAGTGGAATCGAAAGAAACTATACCCTAGGAAAAGCAGAAAGATGATCAAGTGAGAATATCGAGTGCTTTGCTAGGGCTCACAGATTTACCGTGAACTCTGTGAATTCCCTCCTAAACATGAAGGTACCGTTGGCAGGCAAGAAAAAAATGAAAGCAGAAGTGATCATGGTGGCAGGAGTCGAGGATAATTGTCGTTTCAAGATAAGCCCCTGGGTCCAGAGAGGTCGATGGTGGTTCGAATAAGCAGCTAGTCAATGAGTACCTACGTTGTCTGACCGACGGACGCGGCTGAACGGAGTCAGCACTGGGTAAATTCTTGCAGCGAAAAAGGGGTGATGAAATGGAGAGGTTGGGATTCCCAAACTCGGCGGCAGGTAGACTGCGAGTGCAACTCAGCGAACTTGATTTTGCTGGAGGCCTTTGGAATCCATGGATGAAGGGAAAACCGAGCATCCCTGCTTTTTCTGCTCAATTGTTCAATTCTGGTGCGTGCGGCAGGAGTTGAATACTCGAGGTACAGGAGGTAATTCTAGCGTGCTCGTTGAGGAATCCTGTTTTGATCGATTCGGATCTTGCGCCCTCAGTGATGAGTAAAATGAGTTAAGAGCAGTGGGCTTGTGATGAAAGTGGGCTGCAGAGCGCCGCGATACAGCATGCGTGTGGTGGCAATAGCGAAGAGAGACAACGCCGACATTTCCGCATTGATACGAGCACCGCCACAGTGAGCTTTCTTGCTCACCACGACGATCTCTCCCACGTACTCCGCCATGTCTTCGCATTCTGCTCCTTCAGACTCAATCCGGTGGCTCCTTCACTCACTTATTCACTATAACTATTTTCCAACCAGGCTTTGGGGGGTCCCCCTATGAAAAAAAAATCGAAAATGGGTGCATGTTTAGATCTTGGTGAGAAAATGATATTCTGTCTATAAACTTGGGTGTGGTCCCAACTGGTGGCCCCCACAGCCTGTGCCCTGATTGTGGCCCCGGTTGTGATCAAAACATTCCATAGTAAGTCAACAGTTGGGAGCACACCCAAACTTTATAGACAGAATATCATTTTCTCACCAAGATCTATGTGTGCACCCATCTTCAATTTTTATTTATTTGGGTGGCCCCCCCAGCCTGATTGGAAAATAGGTAAAGGTGACCCGTTGCATCCGCCGCACCTCTGATGTAAACCTCTGCTCCTGGCTCGTATTCCGCACATGGGATTTCCGGTGTCCCGTGAGCGACATCCCGTGCCGCAGTAGGTGTTTATTAGTTTTTCTTATTCTCATCACCCGGACGCATCCCCGACGTATCTGATGGATCATTCGTACCATTTCATAGGGCTTTGCAGGCCAACAAATACTTCAAAAACACGTTCCTAGTACGTCTTCAACATTTAAAACATCGAATTCAATAATAATGTCTTTCTACCAACTTTTCGAAACCACAATTTATAAATCACTCGAACCCAACCCTTCCGCCAACATTTCCATTGAAGCTGCCGGACCTGCCGATGGAACGTATTGAGTTGCAGATTCTACTTTGATTGGATTGTATTTTGGCATGCAAGTAGGCTCACTAAATGTTGGTTAGTGGTTGAATCACCCCTTTATCAAAATTACGTGTGTCTGTCCGTCCGAAGCCATTTTAAACTTCACCATCAATCTTCCGGCATCCTCCGATATTCAACCGAAGTGGTGGGGTGCAAAGCACCCCACCGCACTCTTGTATATCTTTGACTTGCTTTTCAAGCCAAGGCTGAACCTCAGAATTTTTTTTCAACATGGCTGCTCTTGTGCCGGAGCGAAGCGAAGGCATAGACATATACTGTAGTATTATGTTCAATTCGTAAGGCCTTTTTTGGCTTTTTCCGTGTGACGACCGGACCCTTTCGTAACCGAGTCCAGTTAGGCAATTTGATCCGCCGGCAGCCCTCGGCTAAGCTCAGCTATCTCGGCTAAGGCCAAAATTGGCTTTGTGATGCAGTGACTTACGAAAATTTTCGCAGGATTTTGGTCGTGTGACACGTGACTATATGAATTGAACGTAATACTACAGTATTAAGCAGATGGGTCGAATCCGAGTCAGATTGGACCTGTTTGGTTACTTCTTGATGCAGTAACGTCTCGGTGTTTCCTCGGCCTTTACCACTTTCGAACGCTCAGCTGACTGTATATGGCGGCGGCGACACCAGGGAAGAGACTGAATTTCAGAGACTGAGAAAAACTACGCATAGGGGGACATGCCAAATACTAGTAAGGGGATTTCGGTAGGCAAGCACTATTGAATGTGTAGGCTTTATACCAGAAGGCAAGGCTACGCGGTCACCGTGCCATATGGCAGGAAATACGGAAAGATGTATCAAATTTGGCCGTTCTCAACAGCAGCCAAAAGCTGTGTGGGCACGAGATGTCCTCGCTACGTAGAGTGAACCAAATTGGGATGGAATCGCGCACAGGTCTATTGTAGCATTTCATAACGCACCCCTCATTGCTGCACGGATGCTTTCGTACCTACTATATTTTGGACTGCCAGCTCAATTCTAGCGGCCAGACCCGCCACAATGCATCTACCACGACATGTATCACTTGCATTACCACTGGCACTGGTGGCACTCCTAGCAGCCGCCCCATCAACCCACGCAATCCAAGACTGGCTCTAGACCCTGTCCCTCCCCTCCGCCCTCCCGTACCTTCAAAACACCGCCACCGCCACCCAGCTCCACAGTGTCCAAGTTCTCTACGCTTGGGATGTACTTGAGCCCACGCGCAACTGCTACAATTTCAGCTCCATCACCACCGACTTACAAACCCTAGCCAGCATAAACCCCGCCCTCTCCCTCTGGATACAACTCCAAGACCGCACCTTTGCGCCCATGCACAATCCCGTGCCACCCTACCTGCGCGGCAACCCGGCCTTCTCCAACGGCAGTGTCCCCGCCTGCGACGGCAGCAACTGCACCGGAAATTTCGAGGTCGACGGCTGGGTTGCGAGCCAGTGGAACGCAGCACTACGCAGACGCTTCCAGGCGCTGTTATGCGCACTCGCAGATGAACTCAATGGGAAAGTGTACGGCATCAATCTCCCCGAGACAGCGATCGAGATTGACGAGAGCAAGAACGGGTTTTCGAACGTGAGCTATTTCCAGGGCACGCTGGAGAATGCGGTGTTCGCACGCAGCGTGTTTGCGCGGACGAGGGTGGTGCAGTATATCAACTTTTGGCCAGACGCCTATCCGGACAAGCAGGTGATGGGGGAGACGTTTACGTTTATGGAGAAGCATGATGTGGGCATCGGCGGGCCAGATGATATCCCATATCATGAGGCGCAGGAGGAGAACAGCTATCCGTTTATGCGTAAGTATAAGGGCAGGTTGCCATTGCAGGTGATTGCGGTGCAGGAGCCGGATCTGAGCCAGCTTAATCCGACTACTGGGAAGCCGTTTACAAGGGGGGATCTCACGCGGTTTGCGGAGGAGTTGGGATGTGAGATTATCTTTTGGGCGAGGAGCAGGCCGTGGTTGAATGGATCAATAAGGGCAAGGGGGAAGCGGCATTAAGGGTGGGAGGGGAGGGTCCGGGTCAAGCTGAAAAAGATTTCTAGTCAATATTATACACGAGCTTCCAAACCCCTCAAAAGCGTGTCCCCTTCCCAGCCTGCCCATCTCAACTTTGCTCTAGTCTGCACTGGAGAAAAGAACGAGTGTACCGAAGGGACTGTGCTCGAAGGCACTTACCATATCCGGCTAGTGTACCGATAATTGCTTATATTTCTGTTAGGCTTGCGGGTAGCTCATATCAACGTTCTTTTCCAGCTGCCACAAATCTACGGCCTACGTACAGCTCATCCATTGGCGTACATCGAACGGTACACACCATTTGGCGTACCTGATCCAGTGACTGGGCTTTTCACGGTGAAGAAGAGCAAGCTGCCCGGGAGGCGGATTCTGGAAGAGGGTTGGTGACCGGTCGATTTCAGAATGAAATATAATGATATGTTTGAGGGGAATCAGGGTATGGGTAGGCTGATAAAGTCGTGATTCCAGAGAGTACCGATAGGTCGCGAAAGTGATTGTAAGCGTGTGAGAGTGCAGAAACGATATTCCAAGACGATTAGAACGCCGAAGTGCGTCCTGCGTGATTTTGTAGTTCGATATTGGGGACGTAAGAAGCACCGAAGTTGGGCAATAGCCCGCACTGGCTCGCACAGATGAGCGTAAGACGTGGGACAATGATTTGCTGGCGCCTTCCGCGTATTTACAGTACAAACAATTATGTAACTAGAAATAAAAATAGGAATGGGCTAGAGTCGAAACCAGCGTGTGGTCGAACTTCCACACGCCGGCCATACGACCCCTCCACAGTGCGGGGGATTTTGATGTCGACCCCGACATCCAGGAACTATGAGGAGTATGGCCGTAAAGTAAGTAGGAGGTCTAAAACAGAATGCAGTCTATGAGCAAGTGCGTAGCATGAGATAAAAGAAAAGAAATCATATCAGCGAGGTAGCCAGAATATCCTAGATGCTTGGATGAAGATGAAACGTAGCTGGAAAGAGCCCATGTGATAAAAACGAGGACAAGGGAAGATGGCGAAATGTAAGTAGCAAAGAATTTTCTGGCAGCGTTGAATGAATTTGGTACGTGGTATGGTATATCAGGAACCGAAGGTGAATCATAGATGGGTTTCGAAACAGATGTAGAATCCAGCTGGCGAATAAATGCTGCGACTTTCGCACGGATGGGGGGCGAGATGACAAGAAGGTCGGAGAACGATAATGTGACAAGCTGCTCGGGATCCAGGCCGAAGTACGAAAGTCCCGGCGTCGAGTCGTGATGCGATGGGTGAGCGGAAGAAGGAATCGGACAAGAATTGGAAGAATGCGAATGCGAGGGATTTAATTTAGGGTATGGGGGCGGATGAAGACCGGTGGAAGATGGTTCTGCATGCGACGACAGCGGAGGATGAGGCTCAGGAATTTCGTCGGGGGATGATGGATGGATGCGAACGGATGCGACGACTGGGGCTTTACGCAAGCGAAGCGAACACGGACGATGCGGGGGATTTAAATTGGAACGTGATGGTGAATGTGAATCGTCGAATGGGATGGATGCGAATTGAATTGGGGATAAACTGGGCGATTGAGGCCGACGAACTGCGACTGGGGACTGCGGGGGATTTGAATTCGACGGCACATCTCGCGCTGGGATATCGACGCGATGAACAGACGGCGATGGAGGCTGGGTAATATTCCACGGAGGAAGGCGACGACGACGCGAGGAAGCGAAAAGATGGGCTGCAACACCACCCGAATTTCGCGTCATTGGAAGGGGAGATCCATCGTGAGAAACGAAGCGTCCGTCTGGGTCGAATCTAGCGAGTCCGTGATCAACGAGCTCCCATGTCCGAGGACAGAACTTAGGGCTGAGCCGATGGGTGCCCGTTCCACCGCACACGAAACAGCGACGAGATCGTGGTGTGGGTGTCGATTCGGTTCGCGACTGTGAGGCGACGGGAATGGGTGCGTCAGAGGATGAAGTCGGCGGAGTGGATCGCGTGGAAAGAAGGCAAGTGGCTACGAACATTTCGAACGAGTCCCGACGTAGGAGGTCGCGTAAAATATTCATAACTTGTCGAATCGTTGGAGGTGAGTCTGTTCCCCGATTCGCATCAGGGAGACGTGCTTCCACATCCTTTCGAGTCGCGACCGGTAAACCAGCAACGAGGTACACCCGGACTTCACCTTCCGTGATGAACCCGAAGTCGCGAAGGTACCCCGAAATCTCGATGAATCGACGTGCATATGCCTGCGCATCCGACAGGGAACGAAAGGGTGATCCCGTACAGATGTCGCGGCAAAATTCGCAGAAGTCGGCGATGGTGTACGTCACAAGGTTATCGCCCGAGCCGTAGAGCGACCGCAGCTCAGAGACGGCATCCTGCCAACTCCTTGCATTACGGCGAAGTTCCGGGCTGAAGTTGATGACGCGCCGAACGTCCGGGGTGCAATATGCAACGATGAGAGGGGTGAGCTCGTCGAGAGCGAGCCCTGCGCGCTCGCCGTGGCGTGAGAGAAGGTCGAGGAAGTCCGTAAGGTTCGTGCCGTCAAAACGAGGAGCGTCAGCTGATTGAGGTCGCGGCATAGGGATATATTTAAATGGTGTGAATGAAGGCGAAGTCGACATGATGAAGGGAGAATAGGGGATTAAAAGGTGATTGAATGGGCGACAGACCACGCGGAATACCCAAGGAATGACCTCCCCTTGCGTGGTCACCACTGAAGAAGTGCAAGCTGCCCGGGAGGCGGATTCTGGAAGAGGGTTGGTGGCCGGTCGATTTCAGAATGAAATATAATGATATGTTTGAGGGGAATCAGGGTATGGGTAGGCTGATAAAGTCGTGATTCCAGAGAGTACCGATAGGTCGCGAAAGTGGTTGTAAGCGTGTGAGAGTGCAGAAACGATGTTCCAAGACGATTAGAACGCCGAAGTGCGTCCTGCGTGATTTTGTAGTTCGATATTGGGGACGTAAGAAGCACCGAAGTTGGGCAATAGCCCGCACTGGCTCGCACAGATGAGCGTAAGACGTGGGATAATGATTTGCTGGCGCCTTCCGCGTATTTACAGTACAAACAATTATGTAACTAGAAATAAAAATAGGAATGGGCTAGAGTCGAAACCAGTGTGTGGTCGAACTTCCACACACCGGCCATACGACCCCTCCACAACGGTCCGACCCTCAACGCGTAACAACCACATATATGGACGAGAATAGGCGACATACGCGGACTGTATAGGCCTACATAGTCCGGTTTGCTACTGGACGACACACCTCGGTTTGAACTTTTTAGTACCACGCACCGATGAGATAAGGTGTTTCGAGTTCCATTGCTATGTCTCTGGGGCTGAATGTAAGGAGGGCCCACAAGACAGCTAATAGGCCGTAAAATGGAGAGGGATCGGACAGTGATAAGGAAGGCGAGAGGTGAGCCCAAGTGGGCCGCGGCCATCACCGAGATATCAGTGTCAATGTATTTCTGAACATCACAGCGAGGCAGGGCGAGGCCGTGGCAAGGACTGGGGAGGACATGGGTCATATGAAAAGTATGGCGGGGGAGAAAAAGGAGACAACTCGGACAGTGCTGAGCTATGGGTCAAAGAGCTGAAAGTGACGCCAACATGCCTCTTGAATTATTACTGGAAAAATTTAATGGTTTGTGGATGAGCTGAAAGCGCTCCTTGTTGGGGCTCGAGATTCAGATCTTGTTGTCCAATGATGCTGCTGGTATTCGTGCTCAAAAGACCGCAAACGCAGAACGGAATGAATTGGCTGTATCGATGTCGAAGTTCACTGCTGGGAGGTGAATGAAGTGATCATAAATGTCGCTTGTCGGAACAAAAATCAGCTATTCACGAAGAACAGAAGTAATGCCAAGCAGTGCAGAGGAGCCTCCGAGGATGAATTGTGGCATGTAGTACCCCGAGACCACGAACAGGTTGCGGTGTCCCTGACAAAAAGACTACTCCGTTGTGTCCCACAAAATGGATGTCTGTGTCTTGGCATATCCACCTGTTCTGTGGTGCAGAACGGTGCACAACCTAGCAGGAAAAAAGAGATATGTTGTTTGATAAGTCCCACCAAACATCAATCGGCCAATATCCTACACGCTTGAGTTCATCCTGGTCTTCCGCGGGCAAGGGAATTCATGATTTCATGCTGCACCAATACTGTATCCAATAAATACAAGCGAGGGGGATCCGGAAAGAGCGTGTGGAAAAAAGAGTGAGAAAATGATACAGCGCGGCTCGCACGCTGCCTTGTGGACCCTCTGTACTGGAGCCTAGAGCAGGAGTCTCAGAGCTTGATTCTGCAGCGGTCGCATTTGCGCTCGACGTCAATGCTAGAGTGATCAGTTAGTGGGAGCGGGCGTGTGAGAGTGAGGGGACACACACAAGAGCGCGATGAGGCCGCAGGGAAAGCAGACGACGGCTGTTATGATACCGAAAACTCCTGTGGAACTAGTCAGCAAACACATCCATACATGACGCCGCGGTTGTTCTAAGCACCGTATTTTGTCGTCGGCTGATGGATGCCTTGCGCGCATTGTGCGAACACTGCGTCAGACGAAAAAGTTGGAGGCAGAGGAACGAGGCCGATCAGGCTTTCAAATAGACGTACGCTGGCCGCGGAAGTTCTCGCCAATTTGGGCGGCGCTGAGCTGGGTCTGCAGCTGAAGAGAGGACGGTCGTCAGCAAGGGACACGCTGAAAGGTAAACTGGCTTGCCTGCGGTTGTGGTGCGTATCCCTGCGGTTGCTGTGCGTAACCCTGGGGTGCCTGGGGCTGGCCCTGCGCGTAGTGGGCTGGCTGTGGCTGCTGATAGCTACCGGGTACGGCAGCAGGGGGCGGGTATGCGGGAGATCCGTTGTCTTCGAAGGCGGACATGACTATGGGAGAATATGGGAGGAACGGGCAAGACTCTGAGCGTGAATCCTTCTTTTAACGACATGCGAAAATGGCGGTGTACGAAGCGGGCTAGCTGCGAGCAAGGGTTGTAAATTGGAATCAGCGTTGATGTGGAGCGGCGGGGGTCTTATCCCTTCCCGTCCCATGATGTGGTGTTTGATCATGAATTAGCGCTTTAAATTTGTGACCTTGACAGCGCGTACGACTGGTGATTTGCAAGATGCGATTTCCCCGATCACTGGCACTGTTTGAGTTCCCGCTCGAGATGACTCCAGCTTACTTCAGCCGACGGAACAGTTCCGTTGGGCGCTGTTCGAGAGTCAGCGCATAGACCTGTGTCCAAAAAATGCGTCCGAAAATCATTCGGTCAGATTCCAAGTACAGAAGTCGTGGTGACCTGCGTCCTAGTTCGATCGTTGAAGGAAATGGTACATGGGAAGACAATTTCTCCTGGAACAGGGACACTTCAAAGTACACGAGGCGAACCTACTCAATGTTTGTTGGAGTGTGTGATGTCCCGCGCAGTGACAAAATCAGGTTTTTTTTTCCGTCGACCATCATGATCATCGAGCGCCCAGGAAGTCATCCGAGTCTTGCGTAATGTACTTCGACCTGCTCGCCTAAGCCTATGGAGACCGGACGCTTCCCGCGGGCGCTTGCGTGCGGCATTTGCGAAAAAAATTGCTGCCTTCGTGATTGATGAGGCGCACTGCATCTCCCAGTGGGGGATGATTTCCGTACGGAGTATGCCGAGATAGGCACCCTTCGCGCGTTCGTTCCGTTGAAGGTGCCATTCATGATCGCCTCCGCCACTCTCCCCCCTCTCGTCCTCGCCGAAGTGCAAAAATCATTACACATATCCACGGACACGACGTACCACGTCAATCTAGGTACCGACCGGCCGAATATCGCGTGGTTTGTCCACCATATGAAGGGGGCGAAGTCAGATCTCGAAGCCCTCGAGTTTCTGATTCGCACTCGCGGCTCGGAGGATGCCATCATCGAACTTGTGCAGTGCATGGTATTTTTTGACGATATTAATTTGGCTATCGAGGCATTGGAGCATCTCCGAGATCTCCTCCCGCCGCATTTACGGGGCTCGATTGCGCTTTATCACTCGCAGCAAACGATCAAAACAAATCATCATGGACAAGTCCCGTAAGGGTGAACTCAAAATTCTACTGGCTACAGAGGCTGTGGGAATGATATGCCGTTTAATCCTCGAGTTTGTTCGACGTTTCTTGATGTCTATAGGGCTGTAATATCCCGCACGTCGAACAGGTGGTCCAATTCGTGGTCCTGTCGCCCTTCTCCATCTGGATGCAGCGCGCCGGACGGGCGGGCCGCAACATTCTCATTGCCGCTCGGGTAATCCTCTTGGTGCAACCAAGTGTATTTCAAGAGGTCGCTCCGAAGAAGGGTGCTGAGCCAACAGACGATGTTAATTTTAAGAAGGCTGTTGAGACGGGGCTTCGTGAATGGATTGAGATTGAAGAATGTCGTCGGGACGTTGTGGATGAGCACTTCGACAACGGTACTCCCCGCAAAGGTTTTTTCTTTTGCAGTATACCTTGGGTTAAATTGAACTGACACGCTTGCAGCGCCAACGGGAATCTGCTGCGACAATTGTCTCCGGAAGACCTCACCCAACCATCCAGAGCTCACTCTGTGCCCATCCGACGACTCGACACCCCCGCCTCCTAATATCGACGCGATGACCATCTTAAGGGTGCACGCGACCTTATTACCAAATGGAAGACCACGATATGTCATCATTCAAACTACAGTACTCTACCTCCTATTTTTGAACCTGGGTTTGGGTTTTGAATGAGGCGCCGCACTGTTTCTCAGTGAATTCCCAGGCCATGTCAAATGGTGTAGTAATTTCTCTCACCTTGTCACCGAACGACTCTTCGCTGGCGGACTGTTGTTCACTGACTTCCTCGTATGGTGTTTACCACCCCCATCTTTGTCCTCCGCTCCGCCACCCGATTGGTGCTTCCGCTTGGCACCGCGGCGCTGTGGTGCTTCTTCCTCGTCTCCTGGGGGTGGCCTACAACGACAAATTAGCGCCGCACTTTCACTCCTTTGCATTCCACTCACTGCGCGAGATTTTCTTGCACGAAATGCCTCAGGACGTGCTCCATGCAGCCGATCGCTGATGCCCACCCTGAGTCAGTCCGCACCTGACGGTGCACCTCCTGCCCCCACCACAGCAGGCACGCATCCCTTTTCGCTGTTTCACGAGCTGCCGCGGTGAGATACTTGGCCCGGCGTCCCATGAAGAGTGGTGGTTAAGGTAAGAACTCCACTGCCATGCTACCCAGCTTTTGGCCCAGATGTGCGTCGTTCCAAAGCAAAGTTTAATCATGATCACAAAAATCCAAAATAATGATTTCAGGAGTCCGGTGCGTGTGAAGACCAACACTGGACTGTGTTACAGTAGGGTGAAACTGAGGAGTGTGTTTGCGGAACGCCTGAGTACCGCAGTGGTCCGACGGTCAGACGCGGAACTGCCTCTCTACCGCTGTGATCGATTATGCTCGTACCTTTGAAGAATCCAGGAGATTGACATGGGAAATGAAGGATGTTTGCATGGCCCGGAATGTCCGACATATCAGTGTCTGGGCCAGTGTCATTGTCTTGGTTGATTCCCGCACCTTGACCACATTCCGCATCTTGGTTGATTCCCGCAATGGCACTACGTTTCGCGTCCACCGGTTCCCATCCTGCGATATTTTTGGGATCAAAAGAAATAACTCATGATAGTACACAAGGTGCCATGGACAGTCATCGCTGAGAATCGAAGTTGATGATTGACCGCAGCGGCCCCAGTGAGGATCAGTCAGGGGCGCATCTGCCTTTCTACCGCTGTGGTGATTGTGTGATCAGATTTGGGCATGTCGTTCAGCGCCCGTTTCCTTGAAACTTGGTCCCGTCTCGTCACGATCAGCATAATTCAAGAGCCCACTGGTATTTACGGTAAAACATTCCACCAAACATCGGACCACTGCAATCACTAGACAAGAGCCGGAATCACGAAACAAGACAGGCAAACACATAACCCCTGACGGCAGATAAAATGATGGTAATTCGGAGTTATTCTGGATTGCTCTGGAGATAGTAGAACCAGGTCAAAATCATTGAGAGCATACGTTTACAGGCCACTGATGATCTCCCGCTAACCCGAGTAAAATAATCCCTTCCCAGGGAAGATTGACAACCTCCCGGCAGGCGAACATCAATTCGGGAGATCATCAATTCGGGAGATCGTCAATTCGGGAGATCGTCAATTGGTACGCAACATACGTGTCTCTCTCTTTATAAAATTAAGCATGTTTGAAGCCTTTTCAAACTCCGCCATCTGCCAATCAGCTTCTTCGTGCGAAGATCTTCCGCGCTTTATTTACGCACTGGAGGGTTAAGGAAGGAAGATAAGAGAGTGGAGGGAAATTTTTTTGCGAGTGTGCGAGTCCACTGCGACTGCCCATGCATTGAAGTTGGGGTGATGAGACAAGTTGAACGAGTTGAACTGACATTCAACTTGGTTCAACACTCTCCGGATGGCGGAAGGCGGGAAACGGGTCAGTATATTGTATTATCATTTCCGAGCTGTAGTTGAGGTTCGTATCGGCGTGGCGACATATCAGAAGCGAGTTGTATGTGGTTTGAGCACTATTTGAGGGTAGTTGCATGCAAGTTTGAGAGCAGAGTTGACCTTTGATGAGGCATATTCGGATGGGCAGACCAGCTGAACACAGGATGCCGGCGCGGATTGAATCGTACAGGGCCGAGTTTTGGTATGCGGAAAGGCATGCAAGGTCAGCTCGAACTGAAAAAGAATCCAGACGGGGTAAGCTTCCATGGTTTGCAGGTACGCAAAAGGATGCCCAGGTGAGGAACTGAGGCGATCTCTCATTGCAATTCCTTCGAGTCCATAAATCAAACTGGCCTGAAGCTGCTGCTTCGCACTCAAGTAAGGGGAATGATTTCCGTAAATGGAAATAAGGGAACTCACCCAGTCCGAGCATCGAGCCGGCCGTTGCGCCGGTTCCTCATGCATATCGTTGAACCAGGCAGTCTGTGCAGTAACCCTACAAAGTTTGTTTAAACATCCAGCGTCTAAATGTTAAACTCGGTTCAAGTACTGTTTTGTTTAATCATCTTCAAAGCCCCCTGCCCCCTACCGTTACCGCACTGTCAAGACTGGCAAATGTATTGAAGCAAAATTAAACCATGTTTAAACCCTTCTTCCTGATCACAGCTCACAATCTATGATCAAGGCTGTTAAACCCTTGCTGTTTAAACTCTCCCAGACAATATTTGGTGAACCGAAATGCGGATTGAAATCTCTTCAATACCAGCTAAGAAATCAGTGTTTAAACATCAAGTCACTCTCCAAAGAGCAGTATTTAAACGCAAATGAACGCTTCAAGCATAAATTTTGAATTGAAGTGTGAAAAAAGACATTTAATCCGTGTTTCAACCATGTTTAAATTGACGGGTTGTTGAGTGTGTCGAGTTTGATCTAATCTGAATCGTCCTCGTCATCGCTCAGAGGAACCCATCCCCTGGTAGTAAATCAGCTGCTGGGATATCCACACACAGGAAAACATACTTAGGAAGCTTCGATTTCTTCTTTATCTCCGCAGACCTGCTTTCCGTGGATTTGCCTGTCTTTTGGGTGGTGGACTCATTTCGAGGAGCGGTGGTCCTTGAAGAACGGCGAATGGCCGGCTCATAGGCAGAGGCAGGCTTTCCGGTTTCGTTCCTGCCCCGATAGGAATTTGAGATGAGGCCAAACATGAGGGCCTGAAGTACTACCTTGGCTTCTTCGGCACAATCTCCAGCTCCTTTTCTGACTCATGATCTTGCTTTCCATTCGGGTCGTTGCTAGCAGTAGTTTCAGGACATCGGCATATAAAGGATGAGAGAGCCACGGTATGACCTTGTCTGCTGTTTCTTGCTCCGCTTTCGTTTCTGCTGGGTCAGCGGGGTTGAAACTGGCGACTGAGGTGTTTCATTTGAATCCAATTCAGATGACTTGTCCCTGGCAGCGGTTCAGCAGTCTGATACAGAGAAACTTGGTTGAGCTCTAACCCAGACTTTTGTTTCCCTTGTTCGCTCATGCTGTTCTCAGTTGATAAGGGTGGAATGGGAGGCAGGGATGGTGTACGTTCGACCTGTTGATCCGATGGCGCTGGTACTGTCTCAGGTCTTGAGGCATCCGGTGTGAAATGGAATGGCATGGAATCACGTATGGAGTTAAAAAACTCCCCCAACATCAACGTCTCCACGGAGTTCATAGTCTGCGGAAATTTTAGACCTAGTGGCAAAGTGAACTTCTGATTGTCGTAGAATTTTGAAGGATCCGAAGCAATCTCGTCCCATGGCACGGGAAGTTCGTTTGTTTTACCCGGAGTCCTGTGAACTGGATGGTGGTGAGAACTCCGGTTTCTAGCATTTAAACAGACACATATTACCCCAGCATTTCTTGAGATAATCCTCGAGCAGAATCCGGAGCTCAGCGACCGGGATCTTTTCAACATCAACTGGAGGGAAATTTACCACGCCGTTAACATCAACTATAACCGACGCAGAAGTTGGAAAAACAGGGCCTAGTGGACAGTATTGGACACGATTAATCCTCTCTCAAGGTTCAGATCATAACACTCACAGGGCAATACACTGTCCACAAACTGGGCCCATGGTATGCCATAGGAACTCTCCAAATCGTTGCCACCAAAGTGGGTTTTGTTGTGTTTGGAATGTCCATGAACACTGAAGCAAGGTGAGAATTTGATGAAAGACCCGGTAACATCTGCTTACCTGCCAGCTAGAAGGTCGCCATTCTTTACGTTTCGAAAGCCATAGAATAGAATCATCTTAGCGTCGCCAATGAGCCCTCCCTGGCAGAGACTCTTCAGTGCCAAATGGATATTGGTCGAAAATTCCTTTTGGTTCCTGCAGTGTTGCACTGTTTAGCAGCCGAAGTCAAGCAAACAAAACTCGGTCACTCACAGCTCAATGTCACCAGTCTCATCTTCTGCTTGGCTATCCCAGTCGGATTTCTCCTCCGCGCTAAGCCCATCCCACATTTCCTTCAGGATTACCTGGTATGCTGCCGCCTCATTCACCCCAGTATCAGTGATGCGCTGAGCAGACCGCCTGTGGGTATCATTGTGTGATTCTCGAGCAAAAAGCTGGCGTCTGCTGAGTATGGAGGTAAATCTGAGCAAAGGATTGCTCTTAATCAGCACGGAGGCTGAGGGCTCCTCCTCGTGTGATCTCTTGTAGACATTGTTGAAGTAGTTTGTGAACTTGCGCACAATGGTCTAAGGGGAGGTAATTATCAGGACGAATATCAAGTACTCAGATGGAAAAAAAAACCTTGAACCAATCGGTGCGTGGCATAATAGAAATATCGAGATCTGCAAATGGTGGGGAAGCTAGAGCCTTTGTGGCCGTTGACTGTTTCCACTGTGTGAGTTCTAATCCCCGGACACCTGCATCCAGTTTCTGGACAAATTCTGGGAGGTAGGTGTTGAGCTGGGCTTCCTGAGCAGTGTTGAACTTTCCCTTGCGCATGATGGGCAGATGAGGGATGAGGGATGTGGGAGCTCAGGGAAAAAAAGGATGTATCTGACCCGGTGTTGACTGCTGATTATACAGCTGTGCTGGATCTCGATTGTGTATGCAAACAGTGTCCTATTTGAAATCTTAATCGCTGATCACGGTTAAGAACAGCTGCCATATGGGGGTTTAGCTCTTATTTTCGCCATTAATTCACAATGGTTCGACACCAAAATTCAACTGCAACGACTGTTTGTTCCTGATCACTTGATTGATTTCCGTATATGGAAAGAAAGCATGTTTGCTTGGGACGTCCAAACACGCCGGGAAACTCAGTCAGGGTTAGAATAGGTTTCTGGACCACCATGCAATAGGTGGACAGGCATCAAGCTTGTGGACCCATAAAACCAATTTAAGTGGCGAAGCGAAGTTTTTTGGACCAATGGGAAGCAGGCACAAGCACAGCCGCATCAAATTGCGATGCTCACGCTGATGGACCACATCTTAACAAAGTAAGCGGCAGGAAAAGTGCACATGGTTTTTTTTTCGTTGCTTTGGAATCCTTCCCATTCTATTTTGACCCCTGGAATTTTTGCCTGTGCCTGTCGATCCAGGTTTTTCGCACTCGCAAGCAGGTGCTCACACCGATCAACCGCATCTAAACAAAGTAAGCGGCACTGGACCGCCACAAGCTTGATGATCACAATTTGATTTGGTTGCCTTTCCACCTATCGCATGGACCCATAAAACCTTAAATCTAAGCAGCGAAGCGAAGTTTTTTGGACCAATGGGAAGCAGGCACAAACACAGCCGCATCAAATTGTGATGTTCACGCTGATGGACCGCATCTTGGCAAAATAAGCGGCAGGAAAAGTGCACATGGTTTTATTTCGTTGCTTTGGAATCCTTCCCATTCCATCCTGACCCTGGAATTTTTGCCTGTGCCTGTCGATCCAGGTCTTTCGCACTCGCAAGTCAACCAGGTTCTCACACCGATTGACCGCATCTAAACAAAGTAAGCGGCAAGAAAAGTGCACATTGCTTTTTTTTGGTTGCTTTGGAATCTTTCCCATTCCATCCTGACCCTGAGATCTTGCCTGTGCCGGTCGATCCAAGTCCCTTGCATTCACAAGCAAGGTTGGTATAAAATAACAAGAGGAATGTGTTGTTGCTTCAGCCCCCAAAAACATCGTATTCTCCCAATGGTCTCAACTCGCTCTGCAACTGCTTCGTCCCCGCGACGTCCTCGATCCTCCCTCTCTGCCTCCCATGCTATTCTTTACCCCGTTACCCATACACTCGGAGTCCGGGGCACCAAGAAAGACAAGCGACGTCAGATAAACCAGATGTGGAGGGAAAACCTCGAAATTCACAGTCCTTACCCTCATTTCTCTGCGCGCCTGCCTTCCAATCACCGTGGGCATGATCTTACCGGTCCAATTCTGAACACGAACAAAGACGCCGGCGGGTACCGGCAAGTTGTTCGTGTTTACCTGTGCTTAAATGATTCCCTATTGATTCATTTTTACAGTGCGTCGGCTGCCCGCAGGCAGGGTGCCTGCCTGCCAATCGGAAAGGTAACCATGGTGGTAAGACTGCTGTGTTCTGTATCCGTGCTAGCCTACCGCTCCATACGTTGCAATCGGGGATGCTTGGCAGGTTGGCGCGTGCCAGAGCCGAACTGCAGCCGGTTTCTCGGGCCGCAGCTCGGGCGGCTCGTGCTGCCGGAGCGGCCACCAACGCTTCGCCCTCATCCTCTGTGACAGTGTCGACGTTGCCTCCCTCATCCTCGCCTTCGATCTCTGCCTCTTCCCGTGCCACCACTCCCGATGCTTCCACCCCTACCTTGTCTCATGACAATGCTCCCGACGCTCCAATTGTCTCGCATGCCGCGGGTGCTGCCATCGACACGGAACACGCTACTGCACCCAGCACTCCTCGTCATCGCGGCTTGACAGGATTCTTCGGCGGTTACGGCGGTGTTCATTATTCACCCGAGGGCTACATCATTAATCACTCGGCCGATCATGATGATGCTGTACCCGATGCATCCGATTCAGATGCAAGCCTCCAGTACCCACCCTCGGACGACGATATGGAGGACGCTGTTGATTCAGACCATCAGCTGGCCACCTATTTTCGCCCTCCCCCTCCAGTAATCGACATGAGTGATGTCGAAGATATCGACACTCGCACGCTGGATCTGACCACGCGGCGACGCCGGTGTATCTTATCGCATGGGATGACGTGAGAAATTATTTTTCTTTGATTAAACGGATGCTGACGGATCTTTGTTAGGCACTCTTTCGACCCATTCGAGTTCTTTCCCACCCGCGCATCAACGAAGCCGACTCGGACCCTTTCCGCATTGGGGAGGTGGTCCTGCAGGATTACGAAGCCGAGTTTGTGGCCAGGGGCTTTGCTGTTCGGTCGCATATTCAGCGTTATCTTTCACCAGGACAAGGCATCTGGATCACAGCCCCCTGGTCCACCTACTCCGTTCCTATTCACGGGCTGAACCGCGTCATCTACCTCAGAAATGAGGGTGTGAATGTTACCCCTCCCGACCATGTCCTCGAGCTTTATGAACAGAACTAGGTCCCTGTTGCACCGCATACTATACCTCTTCTACTTCCTACCTTTATTTATTATTCTTTCTAGCCTGATCTTATTATTCTATCGAACTTAACCCTCTGACTTTATTTATTATTCTATCCTGGATCGAAGTAACTGCAAAAAGAGGCTACTATACCATAGGATGTATCCCAAGCATACCCAGCAGTAATTCAATATCTATTTTCGGCCAATTGACAATGTTTATTCGGTCCAAGTTCATTTGGGTTCATCCTTCAAGGGGCTGGGGTGAAACATTGCCCTGGTTGACATAGCCTAAGATCTAAAATTTCCCTGGCAACCACAGTTTTTGGACCAGATCTCAGCTCATCCCACAACCCAATTGAATGATTGTCGATCCAAGTGGTCATCGGGGGCCAGCCTGCCAATCTGTTGACAGGGGACTAAGTTTCAGGTGAACAGCTGCTTTGGATCGACATTTATGATCCTATAGATGAGCACTGAAAAAATTGTACCAATACCTTTTTACTTTGCTGTGAGCTTCGGAATTCGCTGCCGTATTTAAGTCACAATGTGACATTATATCACCTACGATCGAGGGCCAGCTGAGACTTCAAGAACCGACCCCGGCAAGTCAAGATGAGCACATGACGCTGCCGGTCCCTGGCGACCATCTTTTGAGGCCATGCGGACGTTGCTCTGTATAGCCGGATAAAAAAGATCTTGTGTACCAGGAATGGCATCTCATTTCCGATCCCTCTCCCTCAGCCTTCACCTCATGCCTCTCAAAAAAAATCTCAAGCGTAAAGCAGAATCTGCTGACGATACTCTTGCCCACCACACTTCCTTCCGGAGTGCTCCATCTGTGAGGCAGAGGCAACACTTGAAGCGAAAAGATGAAACCAGTGGTGATGCTGGGGCCAACCACACTTCCTTTTCAAACCCCTCTGCCAGGCAGCTTCAATTTACTGTCACCAGTGATGCAGGATCTGCAAGCACCACCTCGATACTCAGGAAATTTCCCTCTGTACGACCAAGCACCGCAGAACAACCTCCAGAACAAAATGCTGAGGCCATGGAAGCACCACAGACACAAAAGGCAAAGTCGACACGGGTACTTCAGATTTATTCTTTCTCTGAATTCCGGGACATTAATCACACATTTCAGAATGCGCAGCTTCTCGATGACTTTGGAGAAAGATTTGATGAGTTGGGAAACCTTTTGCTTGCTCACGAGACAGATGATGTACACCCCCATTTCAATCCATTATTTTTGAAATATGTCGGAAACATATTTGTTGAACATCTGACCAAATGTTTCGCATCGGTTGCTGGAACGTCCTCTCGATGTTTCACGTAGAATCTTGCAGCGATGTTCTGTGGACTTTGCACAGATATTTATCTAGCATTGAAAATATATTTTGTCCGACATCACGAGAACAGTTATTGATCGCCCCGCTCCTTTGCGCCTTCAGCCTTATCTGCTTTTTCCTGCTTCTTCTTTGCCTTCGTGGCTTGCCCTTTGGCATTAGCTTCAGCACGCTTTGCCGGTCCGACTTTCCGCAAGGCGGCAGCAAATTCGAAATGTTTGGCACGGCGGTCCGGAAAGCAAGGTTGAAGCTCCGTGAGATGAGCTGGAAGGATTTCTCGGATGAGATGGCCATTGTGCAATGCGTGCATATTGAGGAGGAACCGTAAATCATCGGAATGGATGACAGTTTTCACAGTCAACAAGGATTCTGACCGTTCCTGTTGTGGTCCTCTGGCATCCATGAGACGGCACCCGGAATACTGGCAGTCGTGTTGTGCGTTAAATTTGAATAGAATGTGCTGGGTTGATTCAGCGAATAGAAGACTAAAAACAGCGAGTTGAATACCTCTGGTTTCACCAGGACAATTTTGTTCATGTTGATCAGGAGCGGCATGTCGAACCGTCCATCAGTGGTATCCGAAACTGCAAATCGCTGCATAATAACAACAGCACAAGCATCCGAAGCAGTCCCTTCTGGGACTAATATCGTGGTGATTCGGCCAGCGGTCACCTTTGAATGCAATTGAGTAACAAAAAGATCAGTTGCTTGAGGTATACGCACCTCGCTTCCGTCCGAACAAAATACCCATGAACCAGGGAAGCAGGGATCTTCAGAACGTGCGACAGCATACTTACAGCCATTCCACTCCTTTCCATGGTTGGTAGGCTCTGCTAGATCCTCGTTCCAGGACAAACCAAGGGCAGTTTTCCAGGTTGCGGTCTTCCGTTTAACCTTGGATAGAAGCTTAACCGTTCCTGAAAGTACCACAGTTCAGTGCAGAAGAGACGTGTTGGAGACTCATGGCACACAGACGGAGCACTCTGGAGAATCCACAGTTTGATTCAGTTGCAGGATTCAGGGGAAAAAGATCAGTCTTCTACCACTAATGAGCACAAAAAAAAAGGTATGAAGTGCCTCACCGGCTGACAGTGGGTATACACTGGCTGATCTCCAGTTACAGCTGAAGGAAGCTCATCAATGATGAGCGGCACACAGATGGATAAACGGAAAACTAGTACATTGAGTCTGTCCAACTCATACATGCAACTCACTGTCTACACAGCGACCCGTACTAAAGCCAAGTCGACCCAACCACAGAAAAAGGTTGTGGATGAACGACCAGAGGGATGGCTCTGGCACCTAGGCAGACTTTCAAAGATGTCTGACACAGAGATGGATGAGTGGTCAAATGAAGGTGAAGTGTTTACATTCCGGGTCCTAAATGTTCTGAATCTGACCATCCCTCAAGGTGACCGGGTTCAATGGTTCCGAGCCGAAGCAGAAATGCAACGATGGCAGGAACAGGGGGAGCAGAAATTGGCAGAGCTTCTGAGAACAAATCGCAGTTTCTTGAAGATGGAAGACACTTGGACTGCACTGGCATTGCAAAATGCACCAACCAAGCCCGGACATTCCGCCTATGCAAAACAGAAAGCTGTGATGTACCGCAAACGTGCAGAAATAGCGCAGGTACTGATCTTAGGAGTGGGATACGGAGACCTACTGGCATCAGACGCGAGCCTAGTTCAGCGCGTGCAGGAGGAGCGGGACGCGGAGAGGAAGTTTCTAGTAGAAGCATTAAATATATCTTAGATCATACAAATTTAATTGTATGCAACAGATGGACTAGACTCTCATTTGCCTCTGTCGAAGCATTCGTTCAGCAGGCTTTCTCTTTGTTGCCAGTATTGGGCCTTGTTAGAATTACGATGAGCGGGACGGTAAGACACCTATGAGTCTTCTGGCAACTGTCTAGCATGGATAGCTTTGCTCAGTTGGTTGTGCCGTTGGACTTGATGTCTGAGGTCCCGTTCCTCATAGGTCACCCGTTCGAAACCCAGCCTGGACGCTCTTTTTTCATGCTAAAGCCTGTTTAAACCCTCCTTTAATCAAACACCCAGCCGTCTTTGAACACTATTTTGTTTAATCACTGCCCTCCGCCCCTGGACCCGCAACTGTTTGAATTAAACACTGCTTGAACGGTGTTTAACATCTCAACGCCAATTGCTTAATCAAACTTTGTAGAGTTTTATGTCTGTGGGACACAAGGCATACAGGAAGAACACATTTGAGGCGATGGATGCGGGAGTAAAATGAATAAAGGGACCTGCCTTGTATTAGTTGAGCATGGGTTCAACATTTGAAGTTAAAGTGGTCCCAGTTGACGTGAGGAGTGGGAGGGTGAACTGGGTTGATATGTGAGTCAGTTATGAATGAAAGCAAGAAGATTGTTTCGACTGAAAGTGACCATAAATTGCAAGTCAAGTCTAAGTAGAAGAATAAAGTCCAGGGATCAGAGTTGAGGTGGTTGAACAGATGGATGACCTGCAGCAAAGTCGTTTCAAGCTGGTGTTGGGGGGGTTGGTTGGGAAGCTGACACGATGTAGCTCTCAAAGTATCTGTGACACTTTCTCAATCACGTCCGGGCGGAGGGTGTTCCAACCAACCACGCTCGGCCAACTCGGACATGATCGCATCAGCGATCAACTATCCCATCAGTTCATCAACTATCCCATCAGCTCGGCTTGAAGAGCGTACGAGGGAACGACTCCGGAGTGGAAAGCTTGGCATGTGTCGGAATTGATGAGTGTCAGGTGAATGTGTGGTGTTTTTTCAGCTGTGTCGGAATTGCTGAAGGTCTGCCGGCTTTTCGCTGTGTCGGGTTTTAGGGAGCCTCCTTTCGGAAGCACTCGAGAATCACTCAAATGCAGGCCCGTTCGATCTCGCTTTACTCCTCCAACCTGGGTCATGCATCATCTCGCCATTCTACGGTCCTCCTCAATCTTCACTGCCAATCTTCTCAGTCAGTCCCTGGTTTCAGTAGACCCAGCACGATCCAGAGGTCCGAACGACGCCCAGGACTGATCACCGCTGCTTCGAAATCCGGTGACTTTGGCTCGGGCTTCAACCTTTTCCACCTGATTCTGAAGACGCAACACAAGACCCAGAGTTCTGCAGCTTCGAGGCCATCATCTTTCAAGATCCTGGAGAACCTCGAGCTCATGTTCTTCAAGATCCTATTCAAGAGACTACTATCATCTGTCAATTCGATGCCTCTCGGCTCGGTTTCCTCTGGTTCTTCCTGCTTCAAGGAATTGTTCTGCTTTCCGCTTTCTCGGTCCGGGTTCCTCAGCTTCAAGTGTCTTTAGAAAATTCGACATCAACACCATACCCCCCCTTTCAAATGTTTGGCGGTCCTATTCCCTCAAAATTCAAAATTTGAATGGCTTCAATGTGACCATCTCTAGATGAATTCGTCATTCACTTTTGACCGAGGTCCGAATTCATGGCAGTCTTCGGGGAGCTGGGTAACATGTCGAGGTGTGTTCCACGCATGCATCATTCTGACGCGCACAAGTTCCCCGACTGAATTCATCTCCGCTGGCTCCGGATTAAATTTCGCGGTTTTTGCAAGCTATTCAGTGGGCACGCCTTCTGGTTTGTCTCGACCTTTTGCTGACACCGGGGGCATTCGCCAGGGTCTTTGAATAGCAAACACCTTTACGCCTTTGCCGAGGCCTTTACTGATGCCTTCGTCATTGTGACATAAGCTGGCCCGCTGGAATAGGGGCTTATCAACTCTCCCTACTGGTTGATTCATCATTCTCAGTGGATTTCAGTGTCGTGCTATACTCGGAAATGTTCCCTGAGCTTTCCAGATGTCGATATAAAATCCATATACTTGTATGTCACTTGGTGGAATTTGTTTCCTCTGTTTTTTTTTGGCACCACATCCTGCCCAGATTCCGGCTATGTTCCACAGTCAAAATCAAGTTTGTATAGTCCAGGAAACTGGACAGATCTTGGGAATTTTTTAAAGCCATAGAATAACCAGTTGTGCCAAATGGGAGATATCAGGGGATCAAATACAGTGTCTATGTCACATCAAGATGACTACTATTTCTGTTTAGAAGTCGCAAACAGAGATCTCAAAGGCCTATTAGAGAGTTTGTGCAGATCCACTTGGGTGGCTACTGAGGCATGTGGAGCGGGGTGGCTCCAGCTCCAGGTGGCTTTTCTAGGTGGCTTGTCCCATTGTAACCCTGTGTTCCTTTCAATTGTTTTCTTCCTCAATGCTGTTGTCCTTAGCCCCCTTGTCATCATTGCCATCTCCTTCTCCGTTGGAGGGCCAGGTGATGCTGAATTCTCCTTTGCCAGGCTTATATGTGTGCATTCCTGCCTGTTCTTGCCTATCAAGCATTTTTGCATGTCTTTCACCAAAGGATATGAACCTGAGGGATCTATTCACACCAGCAGAACCAACAGTGTTGTCATTTGAAAAGCCATCTGGCTGCAATGGAGCCACCCCGCTCCACATGCCTCGGAAGCCACCTAGGTTGCTACAGGTGGCTATCACAAACTCTCTATTTAATGTTGAAGAATGTGTTCAAGTATTAATCCATCAACATTAATCCATGAAACATTGAGCATTGATCCTTGTTTAAGTTATAGTTTGAGCAGTTAGCTAGCTTAATAAATCCAAGGTGTTCATTATGTATAAGGCAATTTGATTATGTCAGTGTTTTTCCTGGTGTGTTTTTGCAAAGTGATGAGCTACAGGTGACATTTTTGATCACTTTGTTAAAGGCACTATGGTGTAGTGGTTATGGGCTCTGGTTAGCATTAGTTGCTGTGAGTTCGAATCTGGCTGGGGCATTTTTTGCCCTATGTCCCGAAACAGCCCGTCCACGGATTAATTCATCCCGGATTTAATCCAGGATTATGGTCTCAACCGGAAATGATTAAACAAAACTCCTAGGGTTGCTGGGCCTGGTGATTGCCCCTGGTGTGATCTGTGCCCTGCAAGACATTCCTTTTCACTGTCGTTGAGGTGCACTTCATCCACAGACTATATCCTAACCATTTCACACACACCCTGCATGAGCCGCATATTTCTTTTACCTTTGGGACTGCCTCCTAGCCCATAAATAGTGGGGTCCCACAATGGCTTCTGAGAAAGGCCAATGCATCACGATGATACAGGAACCTCATCAATGACTTCACAGTGATTGATGTGCTCAGAACCTATATAAGAAACACACAAATAACCCCACTTGACTCGTGAGTGGCACAGTCCAGAGACTGTTCCAACAACCAACAAACAAATCAAACAGCAATATATGCACGTTTCCAGAGATCCCGACGAGTTACAGCCCCTAGTACAGGGCCTTGTAAAGGTTGTAGGGAGAGGTTTCATATCTCCAAGAGACGAAGAGCAAACTCCATAGAACATGTTTCTAGACATGATGGTGGAAACATAGTTTCCAAGCAGGGTAGATTTATAGCTTCGCAGTGTGTGTGTGTCCAAGCGACAGAGAAACAAGTTTAAAGTAGTCCCATAGACTCAAGTAAGGCCCCTAGTTTCTAGGCCAAGAGCATTCACAGAGCTTTCCCTAAAAAGGTACTTTCTGAGCAGCGCACAGCAGTCACGTTTCCAAAGTTTTCCCTAGACGGTACTTTCTGAAACCCGCTCTGCAAACAACAACAATAATGTTTCTTTCAACAGAGTCCCAGTTCAAACAGATTCACAGAGTTCCTAACAGTTTCCAGGCAGAGCCCTAGTGCGCTTCCAGAATAATATATGATTCAGAAACAATTAAGATTTCGACTAATAATGCTACTCTATGAGAGTGTGTTCGCCGAGGATCCCAGATCAACCCAATGTGCAAGCGTAAAGCCTACTAGTTCAGGGGAAGATGCTGTGTCCATCGTAGAAACACCCTCAGATACTTATACAACCGCCATGACACAATTACAAAGCCCAAAACACAATCCCAATGAGTCAAAAGTCTGTTTATCCGTCTCTTTAACCGTGTTTCCGTCGGTTGTTCTTCCCAACTGTGAGCACGCCATGTTCCCTTGCCAATTACAAGGCAGGAACCCGTCAGCAGCACCTCTGTATTATTCAGAGGGTGCGTCGATCACCAATAGATTGGCACTGCACTCGTTCAACCTGTTTCTGCTTCAACTCAACTCTCCCCTCTGTTCCAAGTGCGGAACTTGATAATACTCCTTTGTAGGTTTCGGTAGATACCCGTTTCTTTGGGGTTTCCCAGAAAGGGTTCTTGAGAAAGAACTTCAGAACACCTTTAGAGTTGTGATCCGGATCCTCAGAATAGCCGACCACCTGTTTCGGTGTATCCGCATCCGATGGAAACCGGCAACTCTAGCAACCAAAACACTTGTGACCCAGCGCGTCCCCTTAGTGTCTCAGCATAACACAATACATTGTCTAACTCCTGTTCCTTTGACCTGTTTCCATTGCTTAAGTGGATGTTGGAAACAAGTCAAACGAAGTTCCTTGACTTGTTAACTGGCTGCACATTTCCCTTACAGTTTTCAGGGCAAGACTAGCCGATGGACGTTCTAATTCCTTAGAACATCCACCCGTTTCTCTGTGGTTCGCCCAACAGCTACTGGGAACCAGTACTGTTGCATAGAAACAACAGTTTCAGCAATGAGCACAATTAGAAACACACAAAATTATGTGTATCTAACCATGGCCCAATTGCTGGCTTGTCAGCAGCTGCATGTAGGTTGATGTCCGGACCCACTGGGTTGCTATAGCTATTCCGGGTACTAGCTCGACACTCATTATCAAAAAATCATGTTCTCCAAAAACTGTTCCCGCAACAATGCAGGAACGCACCGCCACCCGAACAAAACCCTTTCCCAAAACCGTTCCCGCATCGTTGTGATGGGGTTTTTTTTCGGGTGGCGGTGCGTTCCCACATCGTTGTGGGAACGGTTTTTGGAAAACATGATTTTTTGATAATGAGTGTCAAGCTGGTGCCCAGAATAGCTATAGAACGTGTTCTTCAGACGGGCTTGGACTATCAAAGAGCATCGCATCCCAGCCGAACTAGTCATCAACACGGACTAAACCGGTATGGTGCACTCACCACTTTTGCGAATCTATTAACTGGGAGGTTCCAGGTGTCATATACTTGCCCGGGTCACGACTGACTTGGGCACCCACTGGTTCACATCAGGTTCCCCTCATCGGTAACAAGGAAAAGCGCGCGTTTACAGCGTTGTTGGCGGTAACTGCTTCAGGCGGTCGCCTTCCTATCCAGTGCGTCTACGAGGACATGACCAAGAAGAGTGTGCCAACGGCGTCCGCACCGAACCGCAAGGAATGCGACGAGGCTTTCTTCCGCTTCGTGTTCTCCGGCAAACCTAGGAATCACTGGTCTAATCAAAAAACGATGCGCGAATGGATAGAAGAAGTGGTCGTCCCGTACCTGGCTCGTGAGAGAGCTCGACTGGGCCTATCTCCCTCGCGGAAGGCACTCTTGATCATTGACGTCTGGTCGGTTCATCGCTCAGCCGAATTTTTGGATTGGATGCGGGAAAATCACCCTGAGATCCTCATCGACTTCGTTCCCGGCGGGTGCACCGGAAATTGCACAACCGTTGGATGTTGGAATCAACCGGCCATTCAAGCATGCGGTCAAGGTCGCATATCACTCCTGGCTGGTTGACACTCTCCTGGCGCAGCAAAAGGCGGGGGAGAAACTGGATCTCGATACTGGCCTGCCAGTGCTTCGGGACGCAAGCGTTGGGTGGATCTGGCAGGGATTTAAAGCGATTGAAAACAAGGAACTGATTATGAAGGTAAGAACTCACCCGATACTGAATCCGTTACTTATGGACGCCATCTAGGCGTGGTCCATGTGCGCCATTCGCGGCGGTTTAGACCTGTCATTTGCTTGCATGACATCTGACGAGACCAATGACCGGCTCATATCCCTACGGACCGAAAACCCGCAACTTTGGAGCGACTTGCAGACGAAATCAACCCGCGACTACTGCCCCGGAGACGACGAAGAGGTCGTGGAGGACATCGAGGCGCACGAGGACGAGGGGATGGGTGCTGATGACTCCGAGATTCCTACACGCGAAGTCGTCCAACACGTTGTCACCAAGAAAACCGGCAAGAACCGCAAGGCCGCCGCTGCCGGCCTTATCTCGACTGGTGAGGCGGAGAGTGCGGATGCTCATATTGCTGCAACGGAGGACATGGCTCTTGCTGGGGCCGCCGATGGGGAGGGTTCGGGTAAACGCAAACGCCGCCCGAACACGCGCTACGAAGCTTTCTGGAGACATGCCAACGATAAGAACGAGGACGTGGACGTGCCGGGTATCGATGTACCTGGAAATTAGTGCTACAATGGCTATGCGTTATATGTAGATCCCGAGTGAATGTGGCCAGAGAGACGTGGTGAAAGGAGGGTTGACGTGAATGTTGGCATCACCTTTGTTGCTTCCGCACACGTCAAAATGCCAGCCGTGAGAACGCCGCGGCGCCGCTTGGCTCCCAAGCGGCGCGAGAGGCGAAAAGTCGATTTTTTGAGCCACTTTCAAGAGATTTCGTGACCTGTTTAGAGGATTCGTACATGCCCTCGGTGACCTGTGACCGGTACGAAAATTTTCGTAAATCTTTGGGCCTGTGACCCGTGACATACGAATTGATCGAAATGGTACAGTATTACGGCTGTGTACGGGTATGGTAGGATCCCTCACTACGCGAACGATTCCTTTTGAGCGGGCTTTGAGCGCGAGAAGTTGGCCGCGTGATTGATAGCGAACCGGCTCCAAAGCTAAATGAGATGCCGAGGTTTGAATCCGAGCGCTAGATGAGCGCTCCGTCGAGAACAAACAGCTGTATTTGGCGCGACATGGGAGAAAAGGAAGACAGTAAAGTCACATGTGCACATAAGATCAGAGCATCTGCTCAAGATATGAGGAATAGCGTCAGTGACGTGAGACCATCCTCATTCACAATGCTCCTTACTATGCTTTCCTGCCTTTTTTTCTCAGTTTTCACGGCATGAAAACACTCCCCCCGCCTGCAGGAGTGTATTGGAAATCGGCCCGATGCACAGTGACCCTCTGCAAACACGCAGAGGTCTCGATTCAAAAGCTACGGCTTAAATACAAAACAACTGAGTCATATGGATATAAGGAGAAATGTAATATGACTCTGTCTGAGTCAGGAAGTGTCAGTATGAGTCAGTATGAGTCATATCAAAAGAAGAGTCAGAAGGAGTCAGAAAAGAAGCGATGTCACATGGTGATCACATGGCAAATAGGCAGTGCATTGGTGTTTCGGTTGTTACTCCAACAGAGTGCGCATTATTCCATGTACAGCGGTGGACCGGTTTGCTGCACACAGGCACGTTCTCACCCCTGGTCTCGTTATCAACGCACGATTGGACACCAAAATATTGGAAGAATCGATGTCGAGATTGATTGAGCACAAGTTTCCTCGAGCCGGGGCTAGACTTGCGTTCAGAAATGGGGTCCGTCACATTCACTGGTATAATCTCTGGTGACTTATCTGCTATTCAAGGTGTACGAATTTCAAATCCCGGAGACGTTCGATGCTAAAACATCCCCGGCCGTCTTCACAGTGGACGAACACGCTGAGCCGTACGATCGTTCCGGAAGGCCACAAATACCGAGTACGCTAAACGGTTCGCAACCCTCTATCCATCCCGTGCCCGAATTGGACGAGTTTTTGCGGAGCAAGACGTGTCCCAAAACCGAAGCTGAATTTTTGAAACCCAATGTGCCTATGCTGCATGTCCATTTTTCAGTCTTCCACGACCTCACCTTCATAGGCGTCACCGCACCGCATATGGGATTCGATTTGCTTGGGTTTGCGGCGCTCCTCTCCGCTTGGACTCGTGTCATCAATGGCGACGACTTCGATGCTATCCCCGGCATGGAATGGGACGCGCAACCTTTTGCACATTATGTGCCGGCACCTGGTTCGAGGCCGGGTAACGCCGACACGCACGAGTCTACGTGGCTGGTCCGATCTCGGGTGGTTCAGTCAACTCTCCTTCATGGGGCGATTCGTACTGAGTACCATCCGCGATCCGAAAGAAGTCAACTACCTCGTGCGGGTGCCTAAAGCGTTTCTCAACGAGGCGAAGCAGAAAATCATGGAGGAGCTCAAAACCCAGGGGTCTCGTGAATATGTCGGGAGTTCCGACGTGCTTTTGGCGTGGTGGTATAAGGTTCGCTTGCCCTCTTTCTTGCCCACGATGTGAAACTTACCATAAATTGTATTTTCCCCTAGACGGCATACAGCTGCCGAACACCAACGGACCACACCCCAGTGCACCTGCACTTCGCCAGTAGCCTGCGCAGTCGGTCGGTCTTCGCGCAAGATGCTCCTCTGGCCCATCCATACATCAACAATGCGGTCTCGTACCTTGCCATCCCACCCATTCCGTTAAGCGCATTTTTGAAAGAGTCTCTGGGGGAGCTGGCACTCCGCATGCGGCGTGCAATTATAGCCTACAACGCCGATGCGGTATCTCTCCGAGCGGACTTGCGCTGGTTGTTCGAGGGATCAAATGCAACCAAGATGATGTTCCCCTGTCCGCCCGGTGCGGAATTTGCGTTTACAACGAACTGGCGTGACGGGAAGCTCGGGGCACTCGACTTCTCTGGCGCGGTGGTGAGCGAGTCGAAGTCGGAGGCCGTTGCGGGGGTGGTGTTCGTTCATACGGTTTCCAGCTCTGACAAGGCCCTTCCACTGCACGGTTCCGGAGGTGTGATGATGGAAGACGAAGAGGTCGTATGGATGGGTCAGGTACGAGGATTGAAAGACTGGGAGATGATTCGTAAAAGTGGGGCTATCGCCTTTGCCCAAGATATCTGAACACTACTTGGATTTTTGCATGTCTAATGATGATCACACTGAGAGAACAACTCGATAAGCTACCCCCAAATATCCGAAAGATATGCTGAACATATTTACTAATCTGTGCAAGTCGAGATGTGAAATATCTTGAAGATTTTTTGAATATCTTGAACATAGTCTGTCGAATGAAGAGATCAGTGGCTGTGCTCCTTTATGTACATGTGCTGCGCTTTGCAAGCATCTCTTTTCTTCGTGCCACCATGCTCGATCTGCCCCCAAGAGCTTCTCGATTTGATTTTCGACCCAATAACTGCGCGGAAAGACCTGAAGGCACTAACTCTGGTTTGCCGCAACTTTGTGTCGCCCGGTCAATGCCGCCTTTTCCACAGCTTGACATTGGACGCGCAAACGGTGGCCGACATATCCAGGATTCTTTCGACAGCCCTCACATTGGGCCCTACATCCGCGATCTTCATCTCGATCTCCATATTGGTTTTGACTGGGACATCCACGCCCCTTTGGCGAAATCGCTTTAACTGCTCAACCAAGTAAGCCGTGTCGCGATATCCGCAGGGCCTCATGGCGGCTGGCTCTCGTTGCGCTGGAGTGCGTGTCCCGAGGAAGTGCAAACCGCCCTCATCTCACTATTTTCCCTTCCCACCATGCATTCCCTTGCACTGGTCCGTTGTATGGATGTTCCCGCTGCCGTTCTGTCCCATGCCATTAGGTGCTACAAAGACGTAGTTCTGCAAGTTAATGGCATGGATATGGTGGATTAGGAGATAGGATTCTAGAAGGAATGTGAAACTAGAACACTGCAGTGTCTTGTCCTCCTCGACTGCCCCGCAGATGTCCATTCTTTTCCCCTCCACTCTGAGATGAAAGCCTCTTCGGCTCATCTTCAGTACTTGGAGATCTCACTGCTACTCAACGTCCCTGGACCTGCCGAGCAGATGGGCAACAGCCTCGACATCATCCTGGAATGCGCTTCATCGCTTTGGCAACTGGCAGTCACCATTCACCATGACAACCCGCACCTGTTGCACTTTGGTATGCAAATTCAGTGTATTCATGACTGCTTAATGCGTCTGAAGAGACTCGCCCCAATACTTTTCCGCGAATCACCCTCTCTGCCCTTCCTAAGCTGCGTTTCCTGAAACTCCGGGGCGACGTCCTTTCATCCCACGATATTCCAAACTCCCTTCTGCCCCTCATCGCCGAGCTTCCCTCCCTCACACCGAAGCTTGAAGTTCTTGAAATCTGCTTTACTCCGGCCACCGGACATCCTTTCGCAAGCACCACATGGCACTCCGCCTCAGAAGCAGACAATCCATTGATGCGCCTTCGCCTTTCCCATCTTCGGGAGGTCCACTTCATAGTGGGGTATCGCAGTCCATGCGAAATCCAAGATTACCTGCCACGCACGCACGCCGCAGGGATCCTGTTAGCGTCATTCCAGTTTGTTCCAGAACAACCCAGCCGATGGGATGCAATGTCGTACTTCTCTGTTTCTTGAGTCTCGAGATGGTGCCAAGATGGTCGTTCATTTCTTGCGTTAGGTTTCTCCCCACAATAGGTTACAGTCTTAAACTAGGAAACGCAACGATTAGTGCGTTTGGGCCGATTATGGATCAGAAACACCTCTTTTTTTCTGGTTTTTTTGTGAGATGATGACAGATCTGTGCTTATCCTGCTGGATCAGCAAAAAAAACGCGAAGAAATCCGTTATTTTGAGCGAGTTTGAGGGGCAAAGATCGGTCCGGCCCGTTTTGCCGTAATAACGGCGAAACGCAACACTTCGACGAGATTGATTTTGGTTCTGAGGGTACATATTTTTATGCTTTAATCACATGTCCGTAATCAGGGACTCTGAAAACCCTCCAATGCAACAAAAGTTGTATACCTTATGACCATAAACACGAAAAACGGGAAGGTCCGATTGCCGGGATCAATAGCTGTGGCAAGCGGCCAAAAACATCCTCAGCTTCAGGGCTTCACAGGATCTTTTGGGCCAAATGCTTTTGTGGGCAGTATAATACGATTCCCTACTATATTCCTATGAATTTTCGACCCCATCAGTAGTCCCAAAGGTACGGTATTCCTAGTGTTGCTTCTCGCCGTTGCGTTGCGCTTCCTAGTCTGGGACTGTATGCTGTACGATAGAAATACAGTTCGAAACTGTGTAAAAAATGGAACGATCCAGTGATAGCAAATATGTACCAGAAGTCGGAAGCGTGTATCCGAGTCAGACAATAATTCACCGTCCAATGGACGCCGTCCATTTCAAGGCAAGTCTGACGCAGCACGAACAGAGAAAAGAGCACGAATAGTTTAGTCCTAGCTATCTAATCCCAGAATGTGGCCCCACATTCTAGGATTAGAGACATAGGATGTCACCGTCGCTCGCTCGCGCGCATCGTGCCTCCCCCTTGAGACCATGCGTGTCGGTGGCGGAGGAGCGGAGAGCCGTAACGTGGACCTTGCACCTTGCGCGGAGTCGGAGGGGCGAGGGCTGTGGGGCTACGTTCGGCTGGGATAAGGCGGATGTTAGGCGCCGAGCGCGGCTCCTCCCGACTACCGCGTACGGCGTGCGGCCGCCAGGCGGACGTTTGCTCATAGAGCTATGAAGCTGCAGCGTCGGGCCTGAGCTGATGGCGTCGTACAAGGTCGCGGGGGAGAGCCCCGAGCCCGAACGGCTGACTCTGCTTCAACGTGCGCAACGGAGTGTCTACAACCGCGCGTGCACAAGGTGGCGGAGGTGAGGGGATGGTCGGTGGAGCTGTGTGCGCGCCTCTCGCGTTAGAATACATTCTCTTACATCTCTCATCCATATTCTATATTGTAAATTTGGCTTTCCTTTTTCCTCTCAATCTCCACGTTATATATTCGTCCCAGAACTGTTGTACTTGCACAGATACATGTCCATGTTTGATTGTGCGTGCATTTCTGTATATGTAATACAAACGTTATCTGTTTACATGTACGATTGCTTTCCAGGACTCTTTCGAGCGATGCTGAATCAAGAGATTGTTTCCCCGCTTTTCCTGAGTGACCTGGCAAATATTTCGGTTTCAAATGAATTTAATCGGGAAACACAGCAGTTGCTGTCAGTCGCTGGTGTATACACCCTCCACATCTATTGCTTGGACTGAATTGTGAAGATGTCGCCATCTGCGTGGCGATGCGGGGCTTTGATGATCAAACTCTCTTGCCTCTAACCACCATGGTGCGGCGACTCTAGATCTGCGAACCCTGGTGCTTTACGACCGTCCTGCGTGCTCTCTACTCTCCGAGAACCCTCAAGCTCTATGATTTTGGCACTTTCGGTCTGCCTCGTCCCTGGGGATTCGCCGCGGATTGCATTACCTGTCTCATAGATTCTAGTTCTTCACGGCTGTGGCATCTGGTTTCCAGAAAATCGAAGGCAGGGCTCTCCAGATTACACCCACTCCGGTCTTTCACTTTCATTGTCCAATCCAGATCCAAGGGCAATTTCAGTGACTGGGCTTCAGTCTCCTCAACTTCCGGCACTAGTAACACCGACAAATTCTTATCCAAATTGCTTTCTGTTTATCTAGTCATCCCGTCGACCTCGCAAGCGTGCGCCCCGAGGTCTTTCCGTACTCATTCCATGTGAGGTGCGCTGTTGGCAATTCATTCTCCTCCATGTTAAGATGTACTTCTCTCCAAGAGCGACAGGAGAGCGACATCGTCTGAGTCTATACATTTCAATTTTCAAGCGAATGTTTGTGACAGTCTCGCAGGCCCCTCTTCGTCCACCAGAAAGACTTCGGTTACAGTTTGTGGGTGAGTTATTCTTTACCGTGGGACATGTTTGTGTGCGCACTTCAACTGATTGATTTTCTAGTATATCCATTTAACCCGAATAGCGGTGGTCAGATCTCGGCAACATCGAGTTCGCCGCTACGCGCTGGACAAGGGAATCGTAAACCTCTACTCGGTGCTCAGATCGTCGGCGCCGTCGATTTGGTATGGCTCAGATTTCCACCGTCTGCGCCTTTGTATTGTTTCGTTAGTACTCCACGAAGAACTTAGGATTTTAATGTACAATAATTTATCACTTGTTCTCAGCTGCTCGAGACAGCCGCGCCACGAGAAACGGGCGGGTCCACAGATCTCAAAGGCTGATAACAGTATTATCTGAGACTGATTACCGGGCCACCATTTAGGTGAGGACGTTTTTCCGCGAGCGGTGATCGTTTTCCTGGATCTCAACGGGGTTTGCCAGGTCGTCCCCGCTGCCGGGGACCCAAACTCGCTCAACAGCGGCGGGGACACTCTTCCGACGTGACCAATAAATAGTCGCTCTAAATCGTCCCCTGGTGTTCGCGTCGCGCTCGACTCCGGCCCAGGCGCCACGCGTGCATACTGCGGTCGCCGCTGGTGCCTGTGTCGAGATCGGAGTTAAAAGTTCACCGCCCGCAGATGGCAAGGACGGAGCGAACTTCGTGTGGAGACCCTGATGACGATGTAGGAGGTCTTGCCCGTGGAGCGCGCACGCACACCGATTCAAGGCAGCACACGGGTACACGCCGGGTCGATTGCTCGGGCGAGGAGGATATGGTCTTCGATACCACCGCATTTGAGGAGACGCCGTGCGCGCCGATTAATTATTCATGCCTATCTTCATCCTCGCACACTTGTCTTCGGGCATGGCGTGCGGCGACTTCCCCGTTGGGCACATTCCGATGTCGACCTCCCTCTTCATGCGACTCTTACCAAGCTCTCCGCATCACTCACCTCCGAAAGCTCAATCATCTCACTGCCCCTGCGTGTCGCCGCTGAGCACGCCTTTGGGGTCGACTCTTCGATCTCGCGCGGGATGCATCTACGGGAAAGTAGAGCGTTGGCCGGAAATGTATTCGATTGTGTGTAACGGATCGTGTAGTTTTTGTGGTTCACTGAACCCCGTGCACAAGTTCCTTGATAACACGTGAACAATCAAGTATAGCCAGCTCGCAGCTTTGGCAATACTCGATTGAAGGATGTCCTAGACAGAGGTAAGTGCGAAACGTTTACCAATGTCCGATAGACCAAGCAAGGCAATTAAGCGATTGCGGAGGGCGCGTTAGAGCAGAGTAATTGTGTGGGTGAAAAGTGAGTTATATTATCCAGTACCAGCGGTTTATATACTCAATGGTAGCTAAGGCGAAGTGAAATAAGAAGTGAAACAAGGGTGTTTGAAATATGATGAAACAAGGGTTGTAAATTAGTGGGTAGGAAGGAAATGAGCATCCACACAGTGGATAGAATATGAAATGAAAAGGAATTGGAAATAAAATAGAACATACGGTCGTTGAGTCATGAAACAGAGATATCCATCACATTGTGTAAGAGAGCGGGGTCATGCGGAGAGGGTATGGATAGTACGCACGTGGCAGGGGACGGACTGAAAATTGGCCCTGCTCGGTGCATCCCTTTCCTTGCTCTTCGGTACATTACTTATAAGTCCGGTATTATCTGGGTGACGTGATGGATGAACCCGTCAATGGGTGAACCGTACCCGGCCGTCGACGGGTCGACGGGTGGCTGCGGAAACCATCATCGGATCAGAGGAGCCGCAGCTAGTTGTCGTCCACGCGGTCACGGCGAGAGTCGACGGCACGTCGGTGCGGGCTTTGATCAGAGTTGAACAACCTAGGCCGCAGTTGGGAACACAACACGAGTGATTCTTTAAACCCCGGTTCAGGAACGAGAAAAGGGTCATAAACCTTTTCGAGGTTAATCCCCAGGTCAATTATCAGTCTCCCAGTTTCAGGTGAGTTGGTCTGCCCTCTGAGAACGCGTTGAGTTATATACAACTCCAAAGAGGTTGCGCAAGAAGCTAATACTCTGAATTGCGAAGGAAATCGAGATTACAACCATGACAGCCGTGCCGTTGACCATATCTACGGTGCCAAATTCCAGGATTAGATAGATAGGTGTATTTTTCGGCAATAAAATAGGGGCGTACCTCCGGCGTGCCACCTAAATGGTGAAATCATTAAATGAAGGCTGACTGCGTGAAAACATTTGATATGGGCAGTTGCCAGGGTTGGAAAGGCAACTCTTCGAAAGAAAATGCCGAAACTCACCTCAAAGTCGGATTCGGAAAAATGCGAACTGAGTGAGACACAAGCGAAACGAGTGGGCCTGGCGGCCCTGGCCAATACTTCGCCTCAGCACAACAGGTCAGAAGAATGATATCTCGAGGTAGCAGAGGGCGAACTTGAACTCCAGCACCGACCGGCAGAAGAGCGGGGTGCGAACAAACAAGACAGATGGAAGACAGAAGGCAAGTGAGCTGCATCAGCGGTGGAAAAATGAGATGCGATCGCGAATCAACAGTTTCACGGCGGGAAACCGGTAGGAAATTATGAAGTATCGGGCCGACCCATTCAACGAGCAAAAAGGCAATAATCTTGGACAGGACTGGGGAGCGCCTAGTAGCAGTTTTGGCCGATATTGAGGCGGCTTGGGCGGCCGAAGCACGGCTTCTTACGGGAAGGGAGCAGTCCGCTTCGAGCACACACACAACGTGTCGATGACGGCGACTAGGCAGAAGGAACGTCTCCAGAAGTAGCAGATTTTGGCACAGGATTTCGGCAGAGATATGAGAAGTAGAATGACGTCCGTCAACGAGGATACTGTAGAATTTTCAATTTTTTACTCACCGAGATTGCCGATAAGTTTTCTTTTGAATTGGAGTGAATTTTAAAGACCTCAGACAAATTGGCCGTCATTATGGCTGTTTACAGTACTTCAGATACGCGCCGCGTGTCGGGAGCAACTGAACGAAAGGGAAAGAGCGTCGGCAAGCAATGAACACAACTCGGATGGCCACATTGAGACAAGCGAGAGCGGTGGGGATCGGTGACAAACCGAGAAGCTGAGCGCACGCGAAGGATAGAAGGATGACGGCAGGAAGCAAGGGGCCCGAATCAGACAGAAACCCCAGCGCGTACTCACCCGATTGATATGTCACACAAAAACGCCAACGCCATCGTATAAATTATTACCTCCCACTCGTCAAACTCGTGCTGCAGTTCCGAGCGCTCGGGCGGCTGGCGCACGGCCTGCGAATACACGAGGAGGAGTAAGAGCCAGACGGCGATGCGGAACATGTTTTGGCAGCGCAGGACGGAGAGGCGGGAGTGCCGCCCCGGGGCGACAGCCGGGCGGTAGGAGTGTGGTGGGGTTTGGTAAGTTTCCCGGTGGAGAGGGGAGAGCCAGGAACAGGTCGAATGTGAGGAATAAAAAAGAAATGCAAATGTCCAAAAAAAGGGGGTCGGCGAAGAGCGCGGATGGAGGGGAGGGTGACGAGGAGTGAGGGGATGGAGTGGAGTGGAGGTGGATGGAAGGACGGGGAATGTGATGGAGGGGGATGCAGGGAAGGGATGGTGCGGTCACCCCCGTCACGGTCGCAAAACCTACAAAAGAAACGCCGTACCAGCGGTAGAAAATGAGGATCATGCGGAGACGGCGAAGAGGTAGGGGGACGTGGAAGGCAAGATAAGAGAAGAGGGGGGAGCGGCAGTGAGCGGGGTGGATGGCAAGGGAACCGGAAGGCGCTGGGACAGGCCGAAGGAACTGAGAAGGGAAATCTCACCTTCACCTGCTGCACCGACCGCGAGCAGAGCGTACTCAACGCAAGGGATCTACACTTGTACGGTACGGGAAGTCCTCCGGATGGGGACACGAGTGGGAACGCTCGAAGAGGCCGCATTTGTTGCACGACTAGAAAAGAAACCTCGTCAGTGCACATTTCAATGAAGTGAAGCACGGAAAAACACATACACCTTTCCCGAGACTCAAATTACTTCTCCTCCACGTACTGGCAGCACGGAGCAAAATAAAGGTGACCCGAATATGACGCAAGTCCACCTTGTTTGATTGGGATGCGGAAAGAATTGGAGAAAGATCGACGTACCGATCGTGCTAACCCCCGGAATGAATACTGGAACCGAGCGGCACAAAAGGGCGCGTTGTCCAAGGTTACAAACGTAGATGGACTATATCTGAATTCTTTGTCAAAGAGGATAGCGAGGTTATTCGTGTGGCAGCCGTGGGGGGAAATTTAATCCGCTCGTCGAAGAACATGCAGTTCTGGAGCTAGAAAAGGTCAGTTAAACTTCGTTGAGACCCCACTCTTTGGCACAACTACCGCTGCATCGCGCACGTAAAACCATAAAAGGTCGATATTAGATCTAGAACGCAATAGAAGGCATCTCGAGCGGACCGTCCCAGCAAAGACAAAGAAAGCTCACCAGAGAAAGGGCATGACACGGCGTACATGTTGGAAAACATATAAAATCAAACGAATAGAAGGACTGCACAAGGAGTGCGCAGCGAAGGAGCCACACATGAGGTTGAGTGTGAAGTGAGAGAAAGTTCCACTGAAGGAGAAAGAATGAGAGCACTCTCACCTCAAGTTAGGCTCTCATAATTTCGGCCATGTGCAGCGTAAGTTTGCTGTTCAAGACCAGTCGAAAGCAAGTGGAAGAGAGAGGGCGTACCTGGCTACAAAATATCATAGCAACGGCAAGGATCCAGACTCCAGAGAGCGGATCAAGTCCAGCATCTAAGGAGGCGAAATCTGTGAGTGAAATGTAATGGAATCAATTACTTCTAAGTGTACGCCTCGGCCGACGAAGCCGACCGTCGGACCCTTGGCCTTTTTTGGCAATTTTGCATTCAACCACCTTGTATCTGCGAGAGCGAAAAAAAGTCGGAATTCATTCAATGAAGTCTATATATAACATAAGACAGCAGGATACGAGTACCTAGGAAACCGATAAAGTATGGATTGACTAGGAAAATCGTCCCAATGGTAATCTAGATATGCGTGGGATGAGAGATATAGACCGGGGGAAGCGGGCGACAATGGGCTTGTGCACGACAATTGCGGTAGTGCCGCGGGGGCCATGGAAGAGGGCGCAGTGGATGCAAGGCCGACGAGAATACTTGAGAGTCACCGATGCGAAGGATCGCTGGCGGGTGGCGGGTGGTAGCAGGACGGACGCGATTGGGGGTGACTGAGCACGGGGAGCCGCAGGAAAGGGCGTTAAAGGCGTTGCTTGGCGTAGGAGCAAGATGGCGCCGTTGCGGGTGAGGCCAGCAGGGGGGCCGGCGGGGGTGCGGGGGACATCGACACTGCGATCGTGCAGACCCAGCGAGTGTCGGATTGGAGGGACCGCGGGGAAGGTACGGGGACGATACCCATAGACGTACGTGAGGAGCATCTAGTCGTCGGCCAGAGGGCGGAAGGAGGCGGGGAGGCAGACCGGTGTGAACAGCGTGGATGGGATGGATTAATGCAGTGAGGATCTTGGAGGAGGATGGGAAAGGAAAGGGAAAGGAATAAGATGTACGAGAACGCACCGTTTCGATCACGGCACGCGACATCGAGGACACGATCGTTGAAGGCGAGGACGGGGATGCGCAGGCTCGGATACGAAAGCGGAGGGTGGCCAGGCTTCGTCGCGGCGTCGCGCGAGGAGGGTACGGCGAAGGGACGCCCGTGGAAGTCGATGTTGGATGCGAGAAGCCGGCTGAGGCAGGGCGTGCTCAGGAGGGGGCAGCATAGACGGAAGCCGAGAGGGGAAGCCGCGCGCAACAATGACGCGGTGGCGTGCAACCGCCGCATTGACGCGAAGGGGAGGGAGACGGCACGGCGGCGGTCACGGGATGGCGACCAAGTGGGCTGTGGGCGGTACTTCAAAGTCGGACTGCGGCGGCCTACGACGACGACATCGCTCGAGCAAAGGAGCAATGAGGAGGAAGGCGCTTGACTGGTTTGGGGAAGGATTAGAAGCGGTAGAATGCTCTGCGAAGTACGTACTGACCGGATTCGAAGACCTTGCGCATTGGCGTGTGGTTTGCCCAAGTCGGCGAAGGATGGGATCTAACGAGCTAGAAAGGGATTAGGAGGGTTATGAAAAGCATTTGAAGTCGTTGGACGTACCTTGGGGGCGTCCGAAGCGTTAGGGTGCGAGGTGGGTGGAGTCGCTATCAAGTGCGAGACGCGCGAGGGAGCCGGCGGATGGCGTTAACGCGTGCGTCGACGATGGATTAATGGGACCGGAGCGCGCAGCCAGCGGGGATTGCCGGAGATGGACGGACGCAGGCGGGGCGGGCGGTTGTGCGATGAAGCCGGTCGATGGCGTAGCGCAGCAGTGGTGTGTCGTCGCGCGAGGGGCGGGGTGCGGCCGAATTGGGAAGGTGGCATTTTGGCGTGCGAGGTGGCGCCGGGGGTCGTCGGGTGGGGGCGAGGGGGGCTCTGAGGGGCGGACGCAGCGGAGGCGGGACTGAGCGGAGGCAGGACAGAGCGGGCATGGCAGCGCACGGGATGGGTGGTGTGGACGCGGGCGAGACGGGTGTACGGAAGCGGGGTTGGGGCGTGCGCAGTGGTGGAAGTAGGCGGCACGCGAGGGGGACGGGAAGCGGGCAGGGCGAGTATTGGGGGCGGGCATGACGGAACGGGCAAGGGCAGGTGTGGAGTGGGCGGGCGCGGTATTAGAAGTGGGCGGGGTATTGAAAGTGGGGTTGCGGGGTATTCGAAGCGCGCGCAGGCGGGCACGCAAGGTGACGTGGCACGGGCGCCGGCGCGGGCGCAGGCGGAGTGGGCGGCGCGCGCAGGGTACGGGAAGCGGGCAGGGCGAGTGTTGGGGGCGGACACGGCCGCACGGGTAAGGGCGGGTGCGGAGTGGGCGGTTGCGGGGTATTAGAAGTGGGCGCACCGGAGAAGGGCGGGAGGGCAGGATGACGTGGCACGGGCTCGGGCGGGTGCAGAGGGCGGCGCGGGGTGATAGAAGTGGGCGCCGCGGAGTATTAGAAGTAGGCGGCGCGGGGTATTAGAAGTCGGCGCGGGGTGTTAGAAGTGGGCGCGCGCGGCGGGCTGCTGGGTTTGGAAGGATCTAGAAGGGTTAGCCCAGTTTGTAGCGAGACTAGAGGGTTTTAGAAGTACCTAGTGGGGTGTTTTAGAAGTGGAGGGTAGGTGTTCGGAGCGGTGGGAGAGGGTTTGGTGGAGGTCGACTTCGAGATCGGAAGAAAAGAGTGGGACTGATGTGACAATGCTGCAGCAAACATCAAACCTCCGGTGTCCCGAATAGGAAGGCGGTCCATATTTGAGATTCTAGGGTGTCAGATTGGAACATATTAGCACCGGAGGGGTCTCAGATATGGATCTGCGAAGTTTACGGGTGGTTCTGCGGGTTTTTCGGGTGAGAAAAGACCGATTTTGCATGGAATTATGAGGAATGAGGAAACAATGGCATGGAAATGGGCAGAAACACAGGTTTTGGGAAAAAGGGGTACAACTCAGGAACACCTGATGATGGTTATAAGGTTATTTCTACAAAAAACAGCAGGGGACACAGGGAACCACCTCATAAGTTCACTTTTCCAATTTGAACACTTTTTGAGGTATATCTGACGTTCTAGATCGGGCGGCTTGGGGATTTAGAAGTCAAAGTAGGTGCATTTTGTAACATTTGTGTGGTGAGTTAGAAGTGGTATCAGAAGTTGGTATAACCGCCAGAAAATCCAAAATCACCTACTCTCTTATGGTGGTAGGTTTTCGGGATTGTGGGAAATTTTTCTGAGGTACTTCTAGCGGCAAATAAACGATAACTCTTTACTGGCAGGAATACTCTAGGAGCGATCCTACGAAGCTACCCAGACAGCCGAGGCCACGATTTGGAAGCCGAGGGAGAAGGGATAGCAAAGTACTTTAATCTGAGTGCCGCCACAAGAAAAATTCATGCAGAGAAAACGGCATGCCGCAAGATGGATCCCGAAGGGACATACAGAAGCCCTACACAAAGCGGCATCTGACTGTCTGAGTTTTAAGCCTGCAGATGTAACGCATAGGAAGCTCAAGCGTGATTTTCCACACCCCGAGCCGTCAGTCCATCCCATCGCAAGTGGTCACTCATATACTCGAACGAAGTTCCGGCATATGAACACTGGTCTAGTGGCTTGCCGAAAGGAGCGTCAAGGCCTCAATGTGCGGAAGTGCAAGTCCGTTGTTATGTGGACGAGAATACAAACAGAAGAAAAATCGAAGAGGCCATCGGTGTTCGATATTCGCCAAGAATCAGTGAGGTTGGTACGTCGCTTCGGAGAGGGATCCCAGAGACGCATGCACTGGGATTGACGATGATCTTCGATTGGTAGCGGGAGGTCCGGCGTAGATCTAGAGGAATAGATGTCGCGCGACCGTGCCTGCGACGCTCTCAGGCTCTGACCACGCCAGAAGTGACTTGAAAGAGTCGGCCAAAAGGACTACTATTTTCCAAGCTGAGGAGTAAAGTGAGCGGGCCTGCGGCTGCGGACAGAAGCAGTGGCCGACGAGATCAAGACGAGATGGTGGCAGGAAGAAGCAGGCATGTGGCGATGCATGACTGATCATCAACCCGGCAAGATCCGAATTCTCTTCTCCTTTCACCACGACTTGATCATGATTGAGCTCAGCAACAGCCCACCAGCGAATGTACTGTCTGGGCCTCGCCGGCACCAACTCATTCATTTTATCGATGCAAGCGATCTCTGGACTGTCCTGTGTAAATGACCGGTAGATCTAGCCCATATCTGGCTCATATGCGACGAAGACGCGGGTTTCGCCAGCTCGTCGTCTTCCTGTTGTCTCTCTGGTGTTGCGCGTTCGCGTTTGGTGCCATGCCAACGGTATTTAGGGATTCGGAAATTCGCCGCCGCCGTTCGCATATACCCCGTCGTTGCTGCGTTCATCCAACTCGTTTCATACTTCGTCTCTATGGATGTATTCCATTCGGCGCTCCCAAATTTATTCAAAGCGTACTCGCTCGGATGACCTGGCGCGGTTATCCGGCCTTCCACTCCTCCGTATACTTACATCCATCGCGTACTTCCGAGTCTGCCCCGCATCCGGCGGTTCACCCCTCTGAGTACTGACCTTCAGGCGTTTCCGAAGCACGTAAATTCTGTCTTTCAATCCTGCCATCTGCGGTTTGCAACTGCCTCGCCAGTGGTGAGCAGGAATAACAGGCATAAGACGTCCCGTGCATTATAACGCGATGTCTTATGCATCTGGTGAGGCTTGCACTCAATACAGTAAAATTCCGCTCACCTTCACTCGGAGGGGTCGGAAATCGCAGCACCCGACGAAAGGCAAGTGTGGTGCGTCCCGCTGCATCCTTCGCTTCCTCCTTGCCTCCGCACCTGTCCTGGGTGTATTATATTGCACGCGCCTTCGCTTTCGCACCGCGCACGCGCCCTTGCTCATCTTTTCCCATCCCATCTGGATCCAACGTTTCATTTTCGGTCAGAGTCGCAAATCAACGCGCCTGCGCGTGCCGGGTTGCCTTCATCTAATCCCCGTATCCGTTGCATGGAACCTGATTGTTCAGTTCACCTCCCGACTGTATATCCCCCAATTCAAGGCAAGTCTGACGAGTCTCGTATCGCATTTCCACCATGGCCAGGTGCGCCGCGCGTCCGTCAGATTCTATTCGTTGCTTGTCTGCCTGTACTGTTCTTTCCTTTCAGACACCGCGGGCACAAGATCCGGACAGCCAACCTTTCACGCCTGTGGCTCCGTCGGCGGCCACGCGATGTGAATTTAATCATATTGCGAGTGCTGGAAGTAGAGCCCGGCACACTTCATCTTGGTTACGCGGGGCGATTCTTATCACGCGGGCGCCAATTGCTGATACACCGCGTATGTGGCCTTCCTCGCGCTTATATATCCTGCTTTTCCCTCGATCTCGACCTGGTTACACGCTCTAAGCCGCAAGCCGCAATCAGCGAGGTACAATCACAGCGCCTACAGTCTCTACTGTCTTTCACGGCGCAAGAATTATCAAAGGCGTACCTTTCGGTCAAGCTAAAGTCTGTCTGGTCAAAGGTTTTCGCTGCACGGGCTGGAATCTTACCACCTTTTCTACAGCCTTACCGCATGTTGTCGACGGAGATTTTCATCGTCCGAGAAGAAGCGCGTAATGGCGGGGCGCCGGCGGACACGGGCGCCGTGGAAACACGCATTGAAAGCATCAGCACCCATAATTCGCTTCTCTCCACTGTCAAACGTATACCTGCTGAGATACTCTGTGAGATATTCCGTTGGAGGTTGCCTGCTATCGATCTGTACCGCACTGTCGTCACAGCGCCGTGGTATCTCACGCACGTCTGCCAGACGTGGCGGGTCACAGCTCGCGGCTTTCCATATCTCTGATCGTGCATCCAAATCAACACAATTCATGCTGGGCGTGGTACACTCACCCGACGTTATCCTTTCGCCGCCCTCGAAGCTCAACTTGAGCTGTCCGCCGATTATCCATTGAACATCAATTTCCTCACATATTCGTACAACTCGAACGACCCATCACAGGTAATAGCACTCCTCGGGGTCCTCGTTCGATAAAGCAACTGCTGGGATCGCAGGCAGCCTGCCCGCGACGCGCCATCTCGCGCAGGCAAACCACATGCCACCTACGCCACAATCATAGGAAGACTGCCGTTGAGATGGCGAAAGAGATGTGAAGTACCGATGACTAGTGTTTGAGGGTTGTTGGCTGGAATAGTGTGAGATATGAATGGAGGTTACGTTGGGCGAACTTGACTAGGCCGGACCGCTGCAGAGACGATCGGGCGACGACGAATGTGAAGAATGGCCGTAATGGTGACGACGCACGCGCAAACAGCGCAACCACCTGTGTCCTATATGGAAAGAATAACAAGCCGTCGGTTTTGGGTTGAGAAACCTGCACCACCGGGCATAAATAGATAAAGGATGCAACCTGCGAGTTTATTTTACCTTGGATATTTATTTTTGAACGAACCAAGTCTTCTGGCATGGACCAGAGACCGAGAGCTCAACCTGATACCTGACAAACTAAGTCTACGCGGCCGGGCGGTCAATAAGATGCGCTACCGCAATTTGGAAGGTTTGTGTGTAAACTCAAGATCATGCTCGAAAAAAATTCAATCGAAGTGGCGTAAAGCGTAAAGCGTGCCAATAAGTATAGGTATCGGAAAAGGCCTCACAAATTGTTAAGTAACGTATGTAAAGGGAAGTTTATAGAGAGCCGGGATTCTATGCGGTGGGATGAGTGATGCAAAGGAAGAAGAGTGCTCCGTACCTTTTCATCATCCTCCTTTTTTGGTTTCTTAGTCGCAGGCTTGGTAGCCGTGGCCGACCTGAACCATCAGGGAGATTTTCCAACTCCTCACTGGCCTGACGTTTCTTGGGCGGCTGAGACTTGACTATATCTGGATCTTCTGCAATCTGGACGGCCCAGTCCTTTGTAGCGCTCAAACCCATCAGCCACCAGAGCCTTGTCAATTGCACGATAAAATGCGTCCCAGTCCACGAAGAATGGGTCATCGGGGTTAAACACCTTCAAAAGCTGCTCTTTATCCAACGTGGTCGCCAAAAAGTTGGCCAAAAACAACGCAATCTTTTCTTGGGCAGCATCCAGCCCGTCGGCATCGGGGGTGATATCCTTTGGAAAGCATCAGGAATTGAAATAACGGCGAGAAGAAACGCACATATGATCTTGTATCATACTCGTGTTGATAGAGATGCACCATAATTTTTTTGATCCCACGAGCCCAAACCGTCCCCTGGAATACCACGTTGCTCAGAGGGTTACGAGGGTCGGGAAATGCCTTTTCATCAGAGATTTGGTATTTTTCTGGAGAGGGGACGCCAGGGGACCCCATTGTTCCAGCCTGCACGTCAATACAGATGACGACCACGACTCGTACATCCTTCCGCGTCAACAACTGCAAGGCCTTGGAGTTCACCTTTTGAAAGGGCTGTGACCAAGCGCATTCCAGGAGGAATAGATATTTCGGCGGGGTATCATCCGTTGCAAACGCGAAGTCCGGGACGCGAGTTGAGCGACGCTTGGATCCAGAAGATGAGGTGATGCGAATATCTCGATTGTGCTCAACACGGAACATGTCATTCAAAGTGCTGACGACCTTGTAAAATGGCTGAACAAAGGCGGTGAAGCTCTCGTGAACGCCACTGGAGCAAGTCACAGTCTTGTCGTCAGCAAAATATTCGATCCTTCGAGATTGATCTCGGTCAGTACACTCCGGAACAGATTTAATGCAGCGCCGCACTTGTAATCGCAAGACTCCCTGTATTCTCGGTCGAACACGTCCCAGGTATCGGGATCGACGCCTCCAAACGTCTGGGGACAGTGAGTAGAGTCCAATTACAAAGATCTGAGCACCTACGAAAACTTGACCGGACGCGGCAAAATCCAGATGCTTAATGTCGTCGAGGAGCTGACATAGATTGGTGATGACGGACTTGAGCGACAAGCAGAGACATACCTTCATCGCTTTGGGGTTGATGTCGACGGACGATGCTGGTGTGTGAAGGTGGCTGGTTGGCGCAGTGTGAGACGGACTCCGTTCGATGGGCTTGGGGGATGAAGTATCGTTGATCGGCGGTGGTCGGACGGCGGGGGCGGCTGCTCTATAGCTAGTTGAACGGGCGCTAGTGATATTCTCGGCAGATGACTGAGGTGTGAGGGGGGTGTAACAGTAACCATTCGACCCGACGGACGCCACGGACATGGTGTTTACGTGCAAGGAATGTCACAGCTGTGACCAATCTCCCTGACAACCTCTCCACTAACCATTAGTCCATGCCGCCTTTCTCGAGTTGCTCGCTTGCCGAAGGTCTGCTGATACTAGCTCTACCTGCGTCTCCCCATCGGTTCTCCTAGCCTCGCTCGCCGCCACACTCAAGACGACTCTCGCGGTCCCGGCTTATAAACTTTGGGCTTAAGTATCCTCTTCATTTGACGAAGTCCCCATCCTCCCCAACCTGCAACGCGCATTATAATACCATCGCCCACGGGCCTCGTTTGGAGCGCTGACTTGCTCAATTCAAGGTGCGTGTGCTTTTCCATGTCCCATGTTTCTTCCTATTCCATACCCATTCAATCTTCTCTCTCTTTCCGCCTACAGACCTGGGTTAGTGCGGCAGCGCATCCAGCGCCCTTCAAATCCGACTCCGTCTTTCTACCAGTTCGACCACGTAGGAGGAAAGGGCGGCGCGGCACGTCGCACGGAGGACGGGATGGAGGACGAAGCACGCTATGTACGCGGAGGCAGAGCGAGGCGCTATTCTCTCGCTATAGCTACTCGATGTGCTCGCCGTCGATGACCCGAGGTACGTCCGCTCACCGCATCTCGCCTTTCATTTCGCCCGTGCTCATCCGTCCCCGTTAGTGGCGTCGATATATTTCCGCGTTCAGATATGTACTTTATTTCCCCGGACTGCCGCTCTTGTTTCGTCACAACGCCCCGGCGCAATGCGCAGTAGCCCTGGCACGAGGTACGTACCCTCCTCCCACCCCCTCCCTCCGCTCCTCACGGAAAAATACCGTTTTAGCCCATCCCGGATTGCCGTCTTTCCCAGCCAGGCTTCGCACGCTGGCGCTCCCTTTTCGCGACGGCCTATTTTTATCCGGCTCTATTTCGCCCGCGCGCTCCCTCTTCTCGACGGCTCCGACTCTGTATACGGACATAGATATAGATATCCATGTGCTGCGCCCGTTTCGGGGATTTACTCCTCTGCACTCGTTCGTTCTCGGGGATCCGCTCCCAGCGCTTCATCCGCACTCTGGGACGATGGGCGTGCGGGCCCTCCTTCATCTTTGCGGGAGAAGCGCGCGGTTACACCCTCATCTTCAGCGCAGAGGAAAGGAGGGAGAGGAGGAGATGTAGTCCATGCCTCCCCCTCAACCGCCCTGCCTAGGTGCACCCCCCACAACCTTGACACCGTCCATGTCTATGTATTTTACGCGTCCTCACCTTCGGCCCGTCCTCGCGTCCTCGTCCTCCCTCACCCGCGCTAGCCCTGGGTACCTCTCGCCATCTCCATCGCCTGTCGTGCCCCCGCTGCACATACATTGCCTGGGCGCTCCCCGCAACGACGGCGACGAACGTGCGGCGCTCCTTTGTGCGTCATTCACCAGTCTCATCGACCTACCCTCGCTTCCTCATCGTCCACGATCTGTGCTGCGCGTCCTTCGCGCGCCCGTCCTTCGCGCGCCCGTCCACGTCCCTCGCCTTCCAAAGCAAGACCGCCCTGGGCAGCAAGTCTGTGGGTCACTGTCGTACTCCCGCCTCGTCTTACGCCGAGGGCGGCCGACGATCTGGTGCGGGTGCGGGAGCTCGGGCGCGTGCGCAAGGGTCACAGGGTGGTGGGATATCGGGACTCGCCTCCGCGGACGTCTTGCGACGCCCGCCACGGGGGATGGGCGTGCAACGCGGGGCGCGAGGAGTGGTGCGCGCCGAGGCGAGGCGGCTGTCGTGCCATGTCGGGGCGTCGTTGCCCGCCGGGATGGAGATGCAAACGTGTACGAGAACGCAGTAGGAGGAGGAGGGAGGGGAGTATGAAGAGTGGGTCCGAGGACACGGGTACGTTTATCCCAATCGGTGTGAAGTTGTGCTCATGGGCTTTTGTTTTGTTTTCAAGGGTATGTTTGGGTGCGGGCGATCTGCGGGGTGTGGGCGACACGAGGACGGCGGGAGGGTATCGATTTGCGCTGCCGGCGTTCGCCCATGACCTCACCTTCGCATGGGTCGGTCGGAGGCGGACGCTCATTCGCGATACTGCACACACGTGCGCATCCCATGCCATCGGTCTCAGTCTCATTCCACCCAGCCTCGCGTACGCCCAGCACTCCGCAAAGCGAACCCGGATCGACTTCCCTCCCTGCTCGATAGTCGGATTTCGATTCAGATTCAGCAGACGCGGAGTCGGGGTCTCGAAGGGAACGGGTGCAGCGTCACTCCCATTCCTCTCTCCTTCGCACTCGGCTCGCGCTCCTCCTCGGCTTCGTTCGTCCGCGTGCTTGTGCTACCCCATCGTCTCTTCCATCCTGCTCGCCCCACCCATCTCGACGCATGATGGAGAGACGCGCGGCGTGCCGCGCCCCTTTCCTTGTCCTGCTCGGCTTCGGAGGGGGCGGGGTATCCTTAGACTCCACGCTCGTCGCGCGTCGTGAGCGGGTGCGGCTGGGGCGCGTGGAGGTGTCGAGGACGACGAAGACAGGGAAGGCGGTGGGCGTACGCACCCCGCGTCTGCGCCGCCTATCCCACTTCTGCATCGTTGCCCCACCTCCCCTTTTCTGCCGCGGTTCCCGATACGCGCACCCTCGACGCTGGGCTTGCTGCCATCGAGTCGAGCGAGTACACGTCCACTTCCCCAATCTCGACCTCCCACTGCGTTGACCCCCCGCCCATATCTGAATGCGCGGTCGCTGTCGTCTACCGTCTCCGCTGCATGGGCCGCCGCCGTCCAAGTGCGAGTATGGCCTTTGAGTTTAGATGGATGGAGGTGCGGTTGCGCGTGGGGCGGGACATGCGCCATCGTCGCTGGCCTCTCCCTGGGGAAGGAAGAGGAAGATGGGACGGAGAGGGAGGCATTTAGGCGCGAGCGAGACGCTCTGGCGATGATGAGCGGGGAAGAAGGAAGCTCGCTCACAGGCAACAGTCGAAGGAGGGACGGGGGAGGTGGGCTCCGGATTTGGAGGATCCTCATGCGTCTCGCATGGGGTACCGGACCGGAACGAGACGAGTTGCGCACACCAGAAGCCTCTCATTGCGGCGATTGGACAACCTGTCCATGCGTGCGGGACCCCAGCCCGAGATCCGGCACTGGTGGCTGTGCCTGAGCGACCTTTCTTCATCCTTTTTCTCGAAAATGGTTTCAGCGGTGGCTTAGTGAATCCGGGAGGTACACCGTGGAATGTTTCGGTGTCTCTGGACGGTGGTGGCGGGCTGTGTGGGGCGCGGAAGGCATAGTTTCCTTTTTGGGGTCGGGCCTCGGGAGGAGTGCAGAATACTTGCACGATGGTCTCAAAGTGTCCTGCCAAGCCCGTTTATCTATTCTTCTTTTTGGCTGCACACGCGACAGATATACTCGACAAATGCTGATGTACTCTTTTTCTGCAAAACACCTGTAAAAAGCGGATAGCCAGGATTCAAGTAACAATATATACCGCCCCCCACTGAGCGGTGTATGGTCAGAGTGCGGGTGCTGCGAAATGCCGACTGGGTGTGAGCACTGGCAGTAGATGCAGATGTATCTGCTCTGCCGAGGGTTAGCCAAAATTCTGTTCGTAACAACTGACCTTTGGGCTTAGAGTTCACTTTTCCCTGCTGCTGCGCGGCGCCATTCAAGTAACAAGGGTACGGGCGGCACCGTAATTTCTGCATCAAAATCTAATACTGAGTCAAAGTCACAGAATTTCCCTTCCCGCTGTGCGGGGCAGTTCAATTTGCCTTACCGAAATATTGTTTGAATCAGCCCGCGTTTCAATCTGAAACTGACTGGCCTTCAATGCATTGTTCCAACGTTATTCCGTAAAAAAAAAACCGAGTTCGTTGGGACCCCCCGCTACATCGGGTTTTTTGCAAAAAACTCGGTCCCAAACCTGCACCTTCTTATATCCGTTTTGGATTCCCAACATGTCCTACGTATAAACCTGTACTCAATAGCTTACACCCTGTCGCGTTAGATACCCCTTCGAAAATCGCATTTTTTTCCGCGCTACAGGCCAAACGGCCGTCCGACTGGACAACATTGTGGTTGAAAAATGACCTCGGTCCCATCAGCCCACGCCCTCCGGGATATCCAAGGTCGATTCCCCACATGGATATACGCCTCCCACCGAACTCCCGGCTCAATCGCGGCGAGGCTGAGATCGCTCGTACTCCGCGCGTGGTGTGCGAAGCACCCACTGAGGCGTGTAGCCAGCGCCGCACTTCCTGCGCCGAGGCGGGAGGGCGTGCACGCGAGGCTCAGGTCGCCGCCGTGGTCCTTGCTTGACCCCATTGTACACGAAGGCGGCGTGGACGCCGAGGAATGGCGCTCCGACATCGCATGGGGTCGCACATGCCCCAGACACATACGAATTGGCGGGGACGAGGAAATTGCGAAGTGGTAAGAAGCAGGCCAGCGGGTGGGCAGGCTCCTGTCCGGATGCACGAAGCCTAGGAATAAGCTACATACGACAGGGGGGTGTCGTATGTAGCCCATTCCTAGTTATCTCAGTCCATTTGTTCGCGAACCTACGATCCACGCTTCCGAACATAGCCTCTTCGCTATTCCGAGCCACAACATGTCGGCTATGGCTAAACAAGACGGAAAGGGATACGGCGGATGTAGCTCTTCTCAAGAACAGAACCACCAATAATAGAGTACCATGAGTAACGGTACAGAACACTGCAAACCCAGTTACTTTGTCTCCACATGCTGCTACTGCTTGTGCCTCAACTCCAACCCACCCTTATGCGTATACACCCCCTTTAGATCCCCAACCGACCGCCTCAAAGTCCACTCCTGCGCCGTCAGCTCTGGTTCCTGCTTCTCTGCCCTCGGCTGCCTATCAATCAGCCCGCCCTCGAGCCGCCGCAACACAACACCGTCTTCCGGCCTCGAAAAGTACACCAAGGAATTTCTCTGCTGCCCATCCTGCGGTGGCGGTGGCGGGACAACACGGTGGATATTACTCCGCAAAATTCCCGCCGTGAACTTCACCAACGCGTCGCCCAAATTCACGACCGCAGAGCCTGGAATGGGCTTGACGTACAACCAGTCCTCCGTCCCCGGAAGCCGAACCTGCAGCCCGCCGAGCCAATTGAAAAGGATCGTGAGGGTGCCGAAATCTGTATGCTCGCCCTGCTTGGCCATCTCGCCGCTGTAGGGTTGGATGGCGGCATGTTGGAAGCGCACGTGGTCGCCAGAACGCTCTTCAATGCGGTGCAATTCAGCGAGCGCGCCGGATGGGAGCTGCAGGTGGCTCTCCAGGTGCGAGATCATGAGGTTGATGACGGCGCGGCAGTGGTAGACGTAGTTCTTTAGTAAGGCTTGATTTTTTTTTCGCTAAGGGATGGCAGGGCAGGGGATCGCAGTTGCCGACGATGTCGTCTTTGCGCATCTTGCGCACCTGGTCAGCAAAGGCAGTACATGTCGGATTGTTGATCTGACTCACATTGTAAGTCTCATTCCTCTTCAGCCTGCCATCCTGATCCTTTATCTTCAACTCCACATGCCTGTACCCAAAGAACGGATCGATCTTCTCTCGTGCATACTCTTCCTTCTCCTCGTTCGGCCGCTTGAAGAACTCCTGCTGGACTCCATGAAGCTGCTCGGCTTCGAAAATCAAGTTATCGCCCAGCTCGGAGCCCTCGGTGTTCATGTAGAAGAAGCCGAGATTCTTGCAGACCTCGAAGAAGGCATTGGATTCTTCTTCGTCACCGCTCTCGAGCTTGGCAAGGGAGATGGAAACAAGGGGAGCGATAGGGATATCAGAAGGGAAGGGTGGGTACAAATGATGGCATGTTGCCGGCCCAATAGATCCCATGATGAAAGTTGCTTAGTGTTGCGTATTGTTACAGTAGGGGGACTCAAAGTCGGGCGCGGCTTCGTAGCTGCCCTCGTATCAGAAGGTGGCAAGGTACTGGTGAAATCAAAGGCAAGGGGAACTCGGGATTAAAATTTTGTACGTGGGGAGGGGGGGGGGGGGGGGGTCTTGGGGGAGGCTGAAAAAAACTTTGTGATACTTTGTTAGAACATGTTGGAAACCCTCAAAACACCATTTGAACCATGCCAGAGGTTTCAGGAAGGGTTTGTATGATGCCCGAACCATCTTGAAGGTCAGTTTCCTAATATGGAATGCCGGATCACGCACGGCGCTGTAGATTTTGCCTTCTGTTGGCTCAACCACTTTCCCAGATGTTCAGGAAAAACAGAATATGAGACTCACTATCATGGATATACAGTATCATTATTTTCCCCTGCCAATATACACCTAAGTTGTGATGATTTGGTGCCTAGTGCCGAAGTGGGGGTGATAGACCAGATAGCAGCACAGGAGTGTGAGGAAAAGCACACCAGAGGTGTACTAGATGGCCAGGAGGGTGTTACTACTCTGTAGGATAGCTATACTGCCCATCATGCCCACCTCCAGTGGTATACTGAGCTGCAGCCGTAATCATAGGCGACGGCCCGGCGCTAGGGATGGGAAACTCCTTCCCTATATGGAAGGAGGGGGGGGGGGAGGGGGTCAGCCGAGGGTTGAAAAAAACTTTTCGACCCTATGTACTTATTTCGAATCCCGAGTTCCCCTTGATCAAAGGACACGTTCGCATACCTCGTGTATTAAGCAGATCCCTCGTATCACATTCTACCTGTTTGTGCCGCCGAAATTACCCCATTCGTTGTCTCATCTGACCCTCTCTATCAGGAACTAGCTCAGACGCCCAGGCGCTTGGTTAAATTCAAGGTCGCCGATCAAGCCCTCAAGCTCCGAATGGCAAGCCATGTGTTGCCGTGAGCCACCCAAAAAGAGAAGTTGAGCTATGACGTAGGAAAACAAATTAACCGTTCTTTAAGATTTTGCTCGTTCGGCTGTGCTCTATCCCCATGTAGCCTTTCTCCTTTTGTTCTTCCTCTGGCTTGCTCTTGGATTATCCCCTTCCGTCTGCGACTCTCTTCGCTCTTGAACACGGCCTTTTCATTTGCTGTCAAGCAGCTGACCTGTGCACAGCTCTCTCTCGACAGGGCACAGCGGATCGCAGTCGCTGCTGCCCACGGCGCAGTATGATTCTAATCATGCAGCCGAGAGGCCACGTATCCCCCCGGCCTGACTTTCTTCACATATAAAAACAATGTAAACAGTAAACCGCCGCCCACTTGCCTCGCCTTCAAATTATCGAATTTTTGGCCTGATTTCTGGACCCATTCTACCGTTGCGGCTGGGAATACACCTCTACTTGGGTTCAACTCCAAACTGTTACTTCAATACTGCTCATCGCCATGCTCGCTCGCAAGTAATCATCGTCAAAATACGGGATTCTTCCCTGTTCTGTTTCTTCAGCTCTATTGTGTCATTGGGCTTATTGCGGGCAACAATTTCTAAGTTTCCTCAAGCTGTTGACCACAAGATTCTGCCCTCTCCGCCCTTCTGGATTCTGCTTCATCCGCTACGCTTGCTCGTGTTTCCAGTTTCCCGCCCCGACACGTGGTTTCCCAGCTTACCTGCAGTCCTGGCAAGCCAATCTTTGATTAAATCCTCTCGACTCGAACCCCCAAACACTCAATACCTGCAATGTTTCCTTTCCAATTGAATGAAGGTTCCTCTCCCTATTTCCTGTCGTAAAATCTATGGCCACACGGACTTGAATTAGTAAGGCTATTGTTATATATCTCTTCTCTTCTCTTCTCTCTCTTTATAAAATTGTCTCTGTCTGTCCGAAGCCTTTCGAACTCCGCTTTTGGGAGATCAGCCCCAGGGCTTTGGAAGCGCTGGGTCCAGACTTTTGGAAGCGCTCAAGAAAAGGCGCTTCCTCGGGGCTTTTGCCCCATGATCAACTTTAAGCGCGCGCGCGCCTATAAAAGTGTCCACAATGCCAAACTCCACTTTTGCTCATGGGTTCCAATCATCGGCATCAACGGCCGCCCTTCGCCACTCAGCGCTCATCTATCGAACAAGCTCTGTTAATCTTTTCAATCAGCCATGGTGCCCAAAGTCTCGGATCTTCTGCGGCTTCATTTTTGTACACAATGCCAATCACGTTTAAGCGCTCATCTCTCTCGCTCCTCCACGTCGAGTCCAGTGTCGTACAATGGAGCACGTATTTTCTATTGGGTTTGTCCGACATCGCAACCTGATTATGCAGCTGCTTGACGACTTTCAGGCCCAATGAGATGGCAACGGATCAAATGCTGGCAGAACTCGACACCGACCACCATCGACGCATGCGGCATGATGCACAACGAAGACGACGTGCAAACGAAGATGATCACGATCAAAATTTGAGACGGAAGAACAATACCGATGGCCGCAGAGCTGCTCGTGAGACCCTGTCAGCTGCGGACAGAACCCGGATTCGCGCGGCCGACACTGCTGCCCATTCATCGGCGAGACAACCAGATGCTGTATCTACCAATAATGAACACTGGTGGGTGCGGGTATCAATTCTAAATTCCAACCAAACGGCCGCTCCGCTTCGGCTTCTTTGGAATCGAGTGTGCAAACATTGCGGTATTAAAGTATGTCGCCCAATTGTCCCGGTTTGGTACTTCCTGATCATGGACAGATGCTGACTGGAGAGGGTTGTCATGATAAATGTTTCATATGCGGGCCCAAGGGCAGCCATTTTCAACCACTTCTTCCTCCGTACCCGGAGGAGTGGGATTATTTCATTCATGATCGCAGAACCGCATCTCTGTCACGCAAACTCAACCAGCTGTTCTGCCTTACTGCTCTAGGGGTCTTTGATGGTGATTTTATGATGTTTTCCCCTGGTGTATCCGCCGTAACATTGAATGGAGGGCGGACTTATCATCGCATGCTTCCTGCACACGAAGGAGAGCATGCCATTCGATGGTTTATCCATGATCCCTTAGCCATGTTTACAAAGGGAACATCGATGGACATCCCCTCCCAATGGGTTGACACCACACTCGCAGGACTGGAGCGTGTGAATCCCTACATTTCCCTAGTCTCTTGCAGCCAGACGTTCAATATGACTGAACTCGTACCTCGTTATATTGAAGTCTGTTATTAACCGCGGGGGTCCGATCAGGGTAAGATCTTGTTACATAATCTGCACAGCCACATCGGCGCTTTTCGATGTTTTGTGCATACAGAATCGATATTCTGATTGATTTTTTGCACAAATACATTCATGACAGTACTAAAAATCTTTCTATGTGCTTGGGATTTTTAATGCACTTGGAATCAGGTGGTAGAAGTACCCAAGTACCCACGTGACTGTGTGCCGTGTTCAAGGCACCGAGCGTTAAATTGCGCCCTAAAATATTGAATAAATTTGAGAAGGTTTGAATCGCCAGTGTAAGTCTTTCTGAGTAGTTTAAATGGGTGCAACAACCCATTATTCTGCCGTGGTTAGAAGTTCGATACCGCGTGGCTGTGCTGATTATATAACAAGTGCTTACCCCAATCGGGACCCCGCGCTTAACACAGACTAACATTTCCCAACTCGAGGACCTAAACGTTTACGATGACGACGACGACATTGCCTTACACCTCGAGTATTCCGACGCTAGCCAGGACTCCGCAATTGCCGCAATAGTTTCTTTAGCTCCCGCTGCTCTTCCCACACGACGCAAACTGGTCATTCAGAGAAAGGGAGCAGATAAACCAGTATTTTTGGATCTTTTCTCGCCTTATGTGGAACCATTGCAGTATCTCCTACTTTTCCCCTATGGAACGTTGGGTTGGTCCCCAAGTCGTCTCAACGCAGCGGGTAAAAAAATCTCTCAATCGCGCTGGTATCGTACCAGATTCTTTATGAACGCCGAGCAATTCTCCATCTTCTCGCGCCTGACAGGTAGATGTTATGCTTCTGCTATATTAAATATCTAATGATCACTTTCAGGAGAATATCTGGTGGATGCTTGGAGCACCATTGAAGAAGCACGACTCACCTACATACGTCTCAACCAGCACTCCGATCCAGAGGAGGACGAATATGTCGGATCTGGAGACGAGGAACGAGTTGAAGATATTCGATTGCCATCCACATTCATCCATTCTCCCGCCTGGTCTGCGGCGAATATTTCTGATTGTCTAGCTTTGCGCAAGGCTCTTGGCCCCGTTACACTTTCATCACATTTACAACCAATCCCGTTGGCCCGAGATTACATCCCAATTACGACCAGGGCAGGTTGCCAACGACCGGCCCGATCTCATCGTTCGAGTTTTCCAACAATATCTGTCTTCCTTCATGAAAGATGTTCATGCTATGATGGGTCCCATTCTTTACCACATTCGCGTTACAGAATTCCAAAAGCGCGGACTTCCTCACGAGCATATTGCTGTGGCCCTGCGCAATGTTCCAAGGACACCAGCCGAAATTGATTCCTTCCTCAGCGCAGAGCTACCCCGCTATCCTGGACCTCTGCGAGATGCGATAAAGCGCCATATGACGCACATCCATGACCCGAAGAAGACGTACCATCGATGCGGTTGGCCTCGCACTTGCCAATACGATTATCCAAAACCCATGAGACAAGAATCCTCCTTTAACGACCGCGGTTAGTATCAGCCACTATTAATCCTTTCGAAACTCTCAATCATTACTTCAGGATACTTTCAGCATCGACGCCGGGAGCACGAAGACGAATTCATTGTTTCTCACATCCCCTGGCTCATTCTCAAATATGACTGCCACATAAATGTGGAGTATTCCATGGGTGTGAACCTGTTCCAATATCTCTTCAAATATTTCTTCAAAGGGGGTCGACGAGACAAACTGGTCAGTCCGTAAAACACCCAAGGAGACACAGGGGCCTGAGGCATCAACTTCCACACGTAAACATGTCGACGAGATTCGAGATTACGAACGCGGACGATATTTGTCTAGCATTGAAGCGGCCACTCGGATCGCCTCATATCACCGAGAAACGACCTTCGGTTAAACGCCTGCCGGTTCACTTAGCTGGCCGGCAGCGTGGTCAGATGGCGCGTAAAGACGGCTCGGAATCAGATGCGACTCTCTTGGTCAGATATATGGATCGCCCACGCCACCCTCGCCTGGACAACATGACATACCTTGATTTCGGCTCCCAATGCAGGTTAATCAAACATATCCCGACCGACGACATGCATCCGCTCGATGTACTCGAGGATGAGTATCCAACTAGGCCGAGAATGCGCATCCGTTTCTACAAAGAGGGCCATATCACTGTCAGCCGTTTGCAGATGGTGTACCCGCGTCATGGAGACGTTTTCTATCTTCGTGCACTTCTTTTGCACCGAAGTGCACAAGGCTGGACAGATATCCGAACGGTTGACGGGGTCGTGTACCCGACACATCAAGAAGCCGCTCGAGCGATGGGCCTATTCGATAACCGCGACGAGGGTGTGATGGCATTCGAAGAATTGTTGAGCCTTGGAACCGCTCCCGCACAATTGCGCTGGATTTTTATACTTTTGGCGGTGGAGGGCAATCCGGTTATGTCAATATGGGATGATCACGCGGCCAGCTTATCCGCCGATATTCGTGACAGCATGCTACGACTAACCTCACGACCCGATCCGATTTTGATTCGGAACGAATTACTCCGTCGACTTCAGGACCTTCTCCAAGGACTGGGAAGAACATTGACGGATATTGGACTCCCTGAACCCGAGGAACGCCGGTTTGAGGTTGATGCCGAACGTCTTCAGTGGAGCGGAGACCCTGGTAATCTCTGTGGCTTCAAAGACAGTCTGACAGCCCGAACAAGTGTGTTTTCAATCCTTATCCATGTTCAAAAACTGAACAAGTCATAATAAATTCCAGCGCGCAGTATACGACCGTATAATGGAAGTTACAATGATGGAAAATCCTCCACTACTTCATGTTGATGGTCGTGCAGGCCGTGGCAAGACGTATGTTCTCTATCCCGTGATAGGTGCTCTCCGTAAAGTCGGTGAAATTATCTTACTCTCTGCGTCTTCCGCGTTTGCGGCCAAGAATTATCCGGGCGGTCGGACAACTCATTATCTCTACGGAGTTCTGGTCGATGAGTACAAACCCTTCCTGGTGTCCTCAGTAGGGCCCAAGAGCGATCGAGCTCGCCTGTTGTATGCGGCTAAATGCCATGTCATAGATGAAATCAGTGGTCTGCATTTCAAAGCTTTCGATTGCGCAGACCGTCTCATGCGACAATTAATGGGGGAACTCCAATCATGTCTGGGGTGGACGAATGCTGATTACAGTGGGAGACTTCCGTCAGGTGCGATTCAAATAATGAGCGGATACAATTATTAACAACCGGTCTAGGTTGCTCCCGTAGTTCGCTTTGGAGGTCGCACTGCAATTTGCCAGGCATCCCTACGTACACAGCCGATCTTCAAACACTTCCAAATCCTGCAGCTAAATGTCTCCATGAGACAGATCAATGACCCCGATTTTGCGTCTTTTCTAGACACTATAGGAGACAACTACGAGCAAGAGACTGTGGACCTCGGGCGCTTGCGCCATACAGAGTCCATTCAGACCCTTATTGATTTTGTGTTTCCCCCAAACATAGCGGTGGACCCCATAATCTGCATCTCAAGAGCAATTCTCAGTCCATTCAATTCTTTTGTTGACGAATTCATTTCCACCATTCTGCGCACCGTTCCGGGTCAGAGTCGGAATTTGGGCCAACACAAGCACCTGCCTAATTGAGAACCTCACGTGTGGGTGGCCATCATACTGCAGGGGAACAATGAACGATCAAACATGTCCTTTCACCACAACCACCCCCACCTTGTCTTGTTCCTTACCTCTCCTCCTCTCATCCAGCACTTATATCCTGCTGCTTGGCTCCCAATATTCCCTGTATATACAATTCATCCACTTGGACGAAAGGATCGCAGTTTAAGGTGTGCCACTTCAATTGCCACCCGAGCTCTATCCCGCCGCCACAGGCCGCTTCAGCCACTGGCGCCACTAGAGCCACTGGAGATCAAGCTCTGATCCTTGTGCATCCCACGCGAGTATCCGATCGTATTTTGTCTTGCCACTTGGTGATAGTTTTGGTCTTTGATTTTTTTACATTCCTTTATTTGGAGTGGCCCAAAATAATAAATTGTGTACCTTCCTCAAATAATTATTTACCATTCATGCATATTTCTATCCCTTCAGTTTAACCTGATGAGCCCTCATTTCTGAGCATTCAGGAGTTCATTTCCCTCATTTAACGACTTGGTCGCGTCGCGCTCACCATCTCACTAACGCCTTGCCGTGATGGCGTGATCTCCCAATTAGGCAGGTCCGAGTGTCGGCCCAACATCCGTCAGAGTCACACCTACATCAGCAGCGACTCCATCGAAGGTGATACAGATGGATCAGATAATTCAATCCTCGCGGACCCCGAATTCCTAAACACTCTGGATGAGCCTGGTATCCCTCCGCACGAAGTTATCCTCAAAGTGGGAGCGATATGTCGGTTGACACGCAATCTCAATGCGGCACGGGGTCTCACTAAAAAACACACGTGTCATCGTTCGCAACCTCTTGCGATACACCGTTGAGGTGGAAACCATTTCTGCAATGTTGGCAGGACGCGTTGTTGATCCGGTGAGTACAAGCCCACATACGTGTACTGGTTATTGACATAAACCAGATTCGTATCCATATTCCCCGAATCACCTTCCATTTCCAACCGCAGGGATTCAACTTCATAGCTCATCGAAAACAAATACCATTGAGTCTCTGCTATGCTACGACATTCAATGGCTGCCAAGGTTTAACAGTACAGAAACTTGGCCTGGATTTACGGCGACCTGTGTTTTCCCACGGTCAGTTATATTCCGCATGACGCGGGTGCCAGACTCGGAGAATGTGTTTGGTCCTGAAATACGATGGGGACACATCCAAATGTACGACCAACATTGTATGGAGCGAGCTTCTATTGTAATATATTTCCAGCTTACCGTGTAATATGATTGAGAAGGGGATGACGGCCCGCGAAGCGGGCCGTCGACCGCTTGTGGTACGAGAAATTATGACTTTGTTCCTCTCGCGCTTTTGAATACCGGAGCGAAGCAGAGGTCTGTCTTGTATACTGTAGAATTTCATTCAATTCGGCACGGGTTGTAACCCGTGACCCAAAATACAGATTCGGCACTTCGGCAACCAACGAATTTTGGCGTGACACCTCCAAAAATTCGGCATTCAAGACGGAAAATTATGAAAATTCTGCCTTTTTTGCACCTCCAAGGGGAGATTTGGCCCCAGTGTCACGCATTTTACATTCGGCACTGGGCGCCGTGACCTGTGACCAAAACCAAAATTCATCGCGGCACAGGGGGTGCGTTGACGCGTGACCGCCGAATTGAATGAAATTCTACAGTATCAGAGTTCTGTGGGCAACTTTTGATGGTGTCCGAAGATTTGGTGCGAACGCTCTAAAGAGGGAGAAAGAGCGAGAAACTCTGGCGCAAGCCAGGAAACACGTTCCCTTTGTTAAGAATAGGGTGTTCTTCTGTAACGTCCTTCTTGTCCTCCCACCATGCCTCCTCCACCCCGCAAAGCGTCGTACCGCAGCGATATGTTTGATGTCTCTACCCTGACCTCCATCGAGGCGGTTGAAAATGCCGTGTTTGAATTGCAAGGGATCATCAATGCAGCCAACGTTGGGCGTATTTTAGATGATATTATTCTGCATGAGCGACCTGCCGTCGTGCGGCTTGTGCTTTCAGGCAAGTCCTTTCTTAATCCCATGTGGGGCAGCGAACTCAACTTTAGACAGGGCTGGATGACGAGTTGGTTATGAGTCAATTCCCAACCTCCCCGGAAGCGTTCGCTGGGTCGCTGGCTTCCAAAATATTGTCCCAACTCTCCTTTTTTCTTTCTCTTGGCACAGAAGGTGCCCGCGTTGCATGAAAAACCATCAGCAGCTTGTGAAGGACGCACCGGAAGTTCTCGGCGCCATCGCTTCCAGACTGGTCGCAGATGGACTGGAACCTGAACAAGAGTCGTCTGGCTTCAAGAAGAAGCCTGCCAACCAGAGGAAGGCAAAGATGGCGCGGTGGTGTCGCAGCCCAAGACAAATTGGACCCTGCGCCGTTCGACCGCCTCAAGATATCGGTTCCTGAAACACGGGAAGAGATCGGACAATGCATTGAGCTCCTGCTAGCCACGCAAAGGTCCATTCTGAAGGTCAGCAGCCACCATGTTGAATCCCATTTGCTAAGCATTTAGATTAGGCGTACCTCGAGTCCTTGCGACTTCCTGCCGTTGCCGCCTCGGTTAAAGCCACTTGCATCCCGGCAGAGCCAGTGTGCCCTGCCGAATCTGAGGAAGAATCCTCAGACTCGGAGGCACCAGGCGCAGGATCAGGTGACGGCCCTCAGAATCCTCAGACGAACGATTCTGCTTCGGCCGCGTCTTACCCTGCCGTTCAACCAATTAAATTGTTCGTGTTTCTGTCGGTATCTATGTTTGAGTACTTCATACTTCAACCACTGCAGTTCGACTCTTTATCGGAGAAGGGCAACCGGATTCGGGGACTGGGACATAAACATTGCGCCCCGAGCTGAGCGCGATTTGCGCGAATACAGCCGGCGTGATCGCAGGACATTCATTCTTGTCGTCAAAAAGATGAGGTTTGGATATTTCGCCGCCGTTGTCACAAGGATTGTGGATAACTTGAACTGCGCAGGGAACTTTCAAATGGTGACTTCTCTCCGGAGAACTACAGCCAACTCAACGGCTCCAATGTTGAAATTCCCATCTACGAAGCAAAGGTGTCTGAGGACTTGCGCCTAGTGGTTCGTCACTTTGGTCTTGTTGACAAACGGTTGAGCTTTCGTTTAGTATCAAGTCGACTGCGTACCTGTGTATGGCACCAAGGTGCGCATTTCTCTGTCTCATCTCGAGCGCATTGTTGAGATTTACCGTAGACCGAACAACAAAGTACGCTGATCTTTGGGATTAGTGCATGTCTCGTACTGAACTTCGAGCAGCACTCAAGGTGTTTGGAATCTACGAGAAAGCGCAACTCAGTCGCGGATCCTTCTGGGACTCCATGGGTCGCGAATTGGGGAAGAAAGGCGAAGAATACAAGGAGAGGTCAGTGGCCCGCTCTGTAGTACCGGCATTGTGTCATCTAAATCCATCCCTTCAGATGCAGACAACGTCGGAACACGGAGGGATGCATATTTGTCCCTGTTGCGTTCCCTACACAGGAAGATGCGCGCTTCAATCCCGGGAGCGTCCCTGATTTACCCTCGGACGATGCGGAGCAGGTGCGTCCGACCATTGACTACGTTATGCGCCCGTTGTTCATGACATCTCTGCAGATTCAATCGCTTCTGTTGTGAGTCCACATAAATGGCGGAAGATTCCCTACTGAAACTACGAAGGAAATCTGTCCATTTTTCGCAGGCATGTTGCTCTGAAACTTAAACAAAACTTTATTTGATGTTCGCCAGCCTCTGCTTGATAGCATCATCGCTGACCTCGATGTTGCCTTTGTCCTTGAAATCTCGTACGCCCTCCGCACCCGTACTTCCGGTATCGCCACTGAATTTCGCAGTCCCAAGGAACTGGAGATAATTGAGCATCCAAATTCGTGCTATGTACTCGGGCGGAGCGGAACGGGGTACGTTTTCTCGACAATAATTATTTGAAAATCATCCAATCCGATGCGCTCCGCAGGAAGACCACGAGCATGTTATACAAAATGTTGTTGATCGAGGCCAGTTCTGAGCAGTCGAGTCCAGAGACCCGAAAGAGTCGACAACTGTTTGTGACTCAGTCTCGCATTCTCGCGGACAAAGTCGGGGAGCGTTTTGCAAAGCTCCTTGGAGGGTACCAGCCTGCAGCCATCTCTGAAAATGTCAAAGCCGCCAGAAGGGCCGACAGAGCATTAGTAGACGTTGAGGAAAGCGATTGGAGAGCTGATTTGCCGAAGAAGTATAGCGATTTGCAGGACACGGACTTCCCGTTATTTGTTTCTTTTGACCAGGTTGGTTTTATTCTTTTCAGTACGGTGGTGCTCATAGCGCCGGTTTCAGCTTTGCACAATGATTGAACACGACATGCAAAACAGTGGTTACCGCGCGGATACGGGGAGAACAACCCGACTAACTTACGCCAAGTTCCGCAGGGAATATTGGCCACATTTTTCACATTCTGCGTCCAAGGGCTTCGGTATGTTTTGTTTATTTCTCTTTCCGGAGTTTGAACATCCACGAAGAACCATCCATGGTGTTCTCTGAGTTTATGGGTAAGTGCCTTTGATTCCTTTCCATATTCGCTACTAATACGTCAACCAGGAGTGATTATGGGTTCAGAAAAGGCTCTCGCCAGCAAAACGTACTGCCTGGATCGTGAGGTTTATTTGAAACCTTGGTGAACGAGGACAATCCGCGTTCGGGGATCAGCGCTCTCGAATTTATGATCTCTTCGAGAAGTATTCAAGCCAGAAACGACGTCAAGGCGATGCTGATCCAGCAGATCGGTAATACCAACTCGTTCAATCTTGTGGCGCTATTAACAAAATTGTAGATCACATGAAATCATCAAATTCTTCCAAGAGCACGGAGTGCCTGGTAAGAAGGTTGATTATTTGTAAGTTGTTCCTCTTCCCATCCGGATATCAATATAATTATTGTCGAAGATATGTGGACGAAACTCAGGATAATCTTCTCGTTGACACACTACGCAAGTTAATTTATCTATGGAGAATATCCGTCGAGTAACATATCGACAGTCCTTCGTTCCATTTGTCAAAACCCGAACGGTCTTTTTTGGGCGGGAGACACAGCCCAGACTATATCCTTCGGCAGTTCGTTCCGTTTCAATGAACTGAAAGCTTTCTTGCACCGGGTTGAAGTTCGTTACAGCGTGTCTCTAATCCGGTTTTTCTCAATGATTTTACTCAGGAACAGCGGCGAAAGAAACACCCCGACTCAGTTTTCAATCGGTCGCCCCTCCGCGCCCTTTTCAACTCACGGTGAACTACCGATCGCACGCCGGTATTGTAAATTGTGCACATTCCGTTATCGAGGTCATAACCAAGCTCTGGCCCGATGCCATTGATACTCTTGACCGAGAAAGAGGGACTGTTGACGGGTTGCGGCCTATCTTCTTCATCAATTGGGACTCTGGAAATGTCCAGTCCAAACAGTTTCTCTTTGGGGATCAATCATCGTACGTTCTTGGTTTGCTCATATTCCACCATTTTTGACTTGATTGACGATTTTCAACCATAGAAGCGGCTACATCGAGTTGGGTGCCCAACAATGTGCGTTGAATTTTTTCGACCTAAATCACGTGATTTCACCGTCTTTGAAGGCATTCTTGTGCGCAATGACACGGCCAAAGAAAATTTGCGAAGACAGGTGGGAGATATCGGACTAATCATGTGAACGGATATTTGTCGATTTTAGATGCTATTGCTTACTCTTTTAGGACCCTATACGAGAGCAAGGGACTCGAGTTCAATGATGTACGTATTAACTTGTCAGTGAGCTGGCCGCCGCTGAAAGATTGATAAACCTTTTCAGGTTTTTATCTACAACTTCTTCGAAGACTCCGGTGTTACTGAGGCCCAATGGCGTGTCGTGTTGAACGCCATGGACAAACGAACCAACGATGGCACGCCGTCTGCACCCATTTTCGACAAAATGCGCCACGCCAGCGTGTGCACTGAGGTGACTTGCATACACTCAGAGCCAAGAACTTGATTTACCTATCTTTGGTGTAGCTTAAATTCCTGTACGTCGCAATCACGCGAGCTCGGAACAATATCTGGATTGCCGACTGTTCTACCAAGGGCGAGCCGATGCGGGTCAGTGGCTAGACACTCTCCACGTTCAAACACTGAATATACTCAACAGATGCTATGGACGAGCAAAGACCAGGTGCAAAACTGTCTGCTAGGCACGGATACCCCGCGCTTTGCTATATCCTCAACGCGTACGTAACAGCCTAGTATTTTTTCCAATGGCTGAACGTTTCTCTTGCGTCTCTGCCAGCGGCAGAGTGGCAAGAACAAGGACGAAAATTATTCGACAGCAAGCGGTTCTCGCAGGCCAAGCTATGCTACGAACGTGCATATATGCCTCACGAAGCAGCTGTTTCTCATGTGTATCATCTTCGTGAAGAGGCTAGCGGAATGCCGCACAACAACCGCCGCGAAATTGCGGCCCGAAGGACGGCGTTCCTGCGAGTAGCTGCGACCTTCTTGGGTTGCGCCAGGAATGAGCGCGCCAAGAATGCGGCAGAGTCTTATTTTCGCAGAGCCGGCGAATGTTTCGAAGACGCCGGGGATTTCAACCAGGCTATAGATGCTTACAACCACGCAAAATATTTCAGCAGGGTTGCCGAACTCTATCTGGACATGGAGAAGATTGACCAGGCCGTCGCCACTGTGAAGAAATACGACCAGAATATAAACCCTAACGTCTCCCAGCGGGTGATCAGTGTTGCGCGTCTTTTTTACTTCAAAAAAGGACAGTTCGAGTAAGGTCTTCTCGGCTTTCCAGCATCATTTTCATTAACATCCGTTCCTTTTTCAAGGAAAGCAACCAGGCTTTTTGATGGTCACGAGGAAGCTTTGGCGTATCTCGAAGATCGTGGTCTGAACGCTGAGCGTGCGACTTTCCTTGAATGGCTCGGTAAATTCTCCGACGCAGCGGAAGTCCATCTCGAGGAGGGTCGGACCGCCATGGCCATTCAATTGTTCCTCAAGGATCAAAATACTGCTCGAGCCAGCGAATGTATACTTCAGGGGGCTTTGGGAGAAACTTTCGTTTGCAGTCGTGCCGACCACGCAAAATAGTCTCGTCTCCCATCTTTTGGATTTGGCGGCTCAAATCGACGTGTCACTTGTATCGCGAAGCATCCACGATGAGGTTCGTTCGCATCGCCTTTTAGGTGCAAAATTTGGACGCCGATACTTATTGCACCCAGATTTCGATGTTCAGAGCCATCGCTAGTCGAGAAGTCTACAAGCTCCTCGTCGCGTCTGAAAGCCCCAACGAAGCAGTGACTTTATTATGCCTCGACCATTACTTCGTCAACACCCCCCAGATACAGGCTCATCCGGTTGATGCGGTTGCAGGAAGCCTCCAAGTGTTCCACGCCTACGTCAAGCTTCTCCACCATTTTGCGTTCAATGTCGACCCTTGCAGCTCCTCTGCGGCCGAAAAACTTTTCGGATATAAGAGGGAAGGTAAAAACAATTATTCAATCCCGCAAGGAACATTTCTATACCGCGCCAACCCCAACCGTCCTTCAGAAGGAAACATTCTTCTCACCGGGTCAGGACTGCGAGCCATCTTCCGCCGATCGCTCAGCGGTCGCCTGGCGGAAAGAGTACAGGCAGAAAACAGAATATGCCGAATTACCAGGGCATTTCAAGGCCCCTGTTTGACTTTTGCCATCTTCAACGGCCAGTGTAACCGCGACAATTGCCCTCAAGAGCACATTCTGGCGTCGTCGTTCAGTTCTCAAGAATACACTCTCCGAGTGAGAATACACCTGCAGCAGATGCTAATATACCAGACCCTTCACAACATCGACGTCGATGACTCGGAACGGAGGTATAAGCCACCTTTTAAGTTGACGCTGAAACAATTCGCTGACGTCATCCTCAGATATTGGATTTCACGGCTTTACGCTGTGCTGAATCCACCATCCTATCAACTGGGGTCGGCATCTAGCCTGGATCTTAGCCTGATTCCAGAGGCCGAGACGGGGCTGCAAATCGCGAAACAATGGATCCGGAGCTGGGCCTACACGCTCGAATTCCTCCCCGAGTTGGAATTCCTGACGCACGTGGTTCAACTTGCGCACCTTGGATTCCAACTCGCCGGAAAACACGCCATGTCGTATCTCACTCGTGTTCCGTTTATGATGAACCCGATGAAGCCGCTGATCTATCTACGACCTCCAGAGGAACGATATGTCGTTGCCGATTTTCTTTTTGCGTTAAATAATCAGCACCCATGGTGTCTAGCCGCCGGTGTCACTTTCCTCCAGTGAGTCATGTTTTATTGTTACTGTTCTGCGCTAAAGTAGTATATGTTAGCCACATCATCACTTCTAGACGGAGTATCCATGTGGAGGTACTTTGTGATGTTGCGGAGTATCTTTGTGCGAGGCTTGTTTTTGCCGATCGTCTGCGCTTTAGGCCGGTCCATGATATAACTCTCCCATTAAGCTGGCTGTGGAAAAGATTTAGCGCGGGCGAAGGAAACGGACCGGCTAGGGACACAGGCACTTTCCGGTTGTTCGCTGAGTCTCTATCGGCGTTGTTGGAGCTTATCTATTCTGGATTCGGTGTGGGCCATCTGCTTTGCGAGAGCAAGAACCTCGCAGATTTGACTCTGGGCTACATGATCCGGGATGTATTCTTGGCTAGAATGTAAGTGTCTGTCCATAACCGAACGAAAACTGGCCCACCGTTCCCTACAGTTGCAGATGTCTCTGTCTTTGTGCGTGCGATGAGTATACTAAGCTCGGACAATCCGCGACTGACATAACCTTAGTTGCGTACAACTTCAGAAACGATTGGTTGAAAGAGTATGTGTTGAATTCAATCACCTCACTGCGCCGGAAGGATCCCGATCATCGGTTTACCTTATGCACCAAGTAAGCATGCTTCAACAAGTCTAATTCCAACTCATACTTCATTCTAGATACGTCTATGCAGACAGTTGGACAAGCCTCATCAGGTCCTCCACCGAGGGATCCTCGCTTGACGAAATGGTCCAATTACTCCATATCTCGCGATCACCGCTCTGTGCACCTTGTGGCGTGCGCCAAATTCGGTACACAAATATTGAGGATGTCCCTCGACTCCTTGGCGCTTCTTCATTGGCGGTGTTGACGAGCTCGCCATCTTACGCAGACGAGCCAACTGATGCACTTCAGACGGAGACGCAGCAAGGTGTTGACGACGCGCCCGACGATGGTGACACAGTTGTCGACCAGCGTCTGCCCGAAGCTGTTCTTGTCCTGCCGTCGGTCCCGGGGCCAGTAGCCCGTTCAAAGGACGAATTAGCAGCTGCTGCTACGCTACGGAAGGTCATCTTGCGCGCGCACCGCCGAGTTGAACACCGCAAGCGGGCCACTGGCAAGTCTAGCTTGGCTGCAGGGCTCTCCGAGTTCTTCGCGGAATGCAGAGGCGAATCTGCGACCATGGGCCAGGCGCATCGATTGTACCGCATCTATTTCCTGGGGCCCCTTCCCCATCTCCTTCTCTGTCTCGACATCGTTCACACTCAGGCGCAGAAAGAGGCCAAGCAGATCAAGAAAGACCTGCTTGTGGCAGAACACGAGGTCTTGGAACAACTCGATCAGAAACTTACCCACACTCAGTGCGCGAGCCGTTATTATCATGTCAGAATCTCGGTATTGACCTCCCAATTAGACGCACTTTGAAGAACGCCGTTAAGATTCAGAATGCGCTGAAACCTGTTGCTGGAATTCACGCGAGGCGGAATCTCAGCGAACTGAAATCGTGGGCCGAGCAGGCGACGACGCTTCTCAACGCATTGCCGTTCGCGGCCCCTCCGGGCCTTGGGGCCCACCTCAATATCGTGTACAAGGGATTTGTCCAGCCACCAAAGACCGTGACCCGCCGCGTGGAGCCCAAACCCAAGTTAAATACAGAGGATGAAATGTATTATGATATCTAGTCCAATGCGAGGCCCTTTGATCCGATGAGATCGTCTTTTGCTTGTGAGATTTCCTGGGGGAGTTGAGATAAACCCCTTCACATACACCGCTGTTTGTGTGGAATGTTTGGTAGATGTTTCGGGCTTAAACATTGGCATGACGTTGCCGACGACATCATCAGAATAAAAATAGGCTCTGGTGTCATATGTGGAACCAAAAAAATTCTATTCAAAAACAAGACTGGTCTCCGCTTCGCTCCGACAATATCAGTCGAAAGTATTCAATTAAAAAATCTCATCCCGTACATTTGTTGAGTGAATTACGGAACAACAGGGATGGATACAGCTCGACCAAGAATCTGCGAATCAAGTTGACTCACCGAATTAGAGGTTGCTTCCGACCCGAGTTAGGAATTCGTGGGTGAAGGATCAGAGCCACCGAGGAGCCCGAGACAATGTACCCAAACGCCGGGAGAGTAAACGATGCATATGAGATACCAGAAATTCAGACAGGTATGGAAATGTCCGCATGTTCTGGGCTCCTTGCCTGCTATCTAGGCAGTAGGAGAACTCGAAGAAAAAAGGCGAAGATGCGCAGACTGTGAAACACAGAAAGGAGATGTAAAGCAGAAGGCCAGGAGGCAGGGGAGGCTCGCGCAAGGAAACTCGAGGGAAAAGGACAGAGTAGAAGCACGGCGAGATACTCACCAGGTCCATAGCCCACCTCGAGCCTCAACATTGACCGAGTTGCGCAGCGCCAAGTGGGAGAACATCAAATCTGGTGGCCAACAGGTATGTAGATTTCAGAGAGAGTTAGGAAGCGGCAGAGATTCAGTGGAAATATGTGTTGTACTCAAATGTGCATGGTGCGAGTACTAGCCACAAATTTTCCCTTCGGTCCCAGGTCGTACATGCAAGCAGCCCTGTCTTGATGTCAAGTTGTAGGATCGGGCCATGTCCATCTGATGCGACGTTGTTGCGATGTCTCGAGCTCCCATGTTTTGTGTAGTCCTCGGAGAAAAGATTTATTGATGAGGTCTTGCGGTTTGGAATTTGAGGTAGCATTTGAATCAATGGGCCCAGGAGTGTGGTGTGCGAGCATGTTGCGACCGAGGCAGCAGCGAGGGATAATTTCGGCGGCAATGATGGGGGATGAAAGCAAGGAGTATTGATGGAGTTTGTTCTTTTGAGGGGCCTAGCGTCTGCGTGGGTGTAAAAAACGCAGCTCCCTCGCAAGCTGAGGTTGGCTGATTTGGGCAGCTCAGAAAAAGAGAAATTTGACCGCGCAGTCCGAAGTAGATCATGAGGGCACTGCGCAAGACAAAAGCAGGTGAATTAAGCCTTATGGAGATGAAACTCAACATGCGCAACGTTGATGGCACTGCCGAATGAGCAAAATCTTAAAGAACGGATAATGTTCAAAAACTCCCCAGGTCGCTGGTATGACCCTATAGAGGATGCTTCATAGTTGCTGCATAGTGTAGTGGTTAAGTGTGTCTCTGTGTATGTAATCAGTTTTGGACCTTGGTTCGAATCTGGCAGTGTGCACTCTTTTCGTTCTTTGTTTTCTCTTACTTGTACCACTTCCGCAATTTTGCGTCACACATGTCTTGGTAATTCTGCTATTGTTACAAGACTGTATATATGTATATGGACTCAATCACACCGGGGGCAAAGGACGACACATGTGAAAGCCACATGCGTTACACGCATGTGGCCCACATTTGCGCGCCACTTTACACAAAGCCTTTTGTTAGATTTCTGTCATTATTTTACTAAGCACAACCCATAATGTAATTAGTTACGGCGGATATAGACTATAGTTTGGTAATAGTTACGAATGAATTTAACCCTCAACTAAGGGTTTATGGAGGATATACCAACGTCTTGTTTGCGCGAGCCGTGACTCGGCCGCAGATGCCATCGCAACTCGGCGAAACGACGGCACAGTGCAGTTCCGGCCGAGTCGCGCCCATGTGGCGAGTCAGGTGTGCGCTTGCCCCCACGCGCTGACACCTTGGACGTCGCGCAGCGGTCCGCCGCGCGCCCATCCCACGCCCATCCCACGCACAGCAGATGTCACGCGGCGGCCCGCCGTGCGCACATCCCATGCCCTGCGTGGCACCCCCAACTGGGACCTCGTCGCGCTTTATGCGTGCTGTCTTTGTCGGCGTGTAATTTCGTCAGCACATCGTCTTTGTCGGTGAACAGCCCCAGCGGCACATCACCTTTGTCGGCATAGGAACCCGCCCGCACATCGCCTTTGTCGGCAGAGAAGTACACCCGTACGTCGCTTTTGTCGGCGTGGAAGCCCAGCCGCATGTCGTCTTCGTCGGGCCAGTGGATCGCTTTTGTCGGGACCGCACGTGGGTCTGGCCAGCACGGGGACCGAGGCTTTGTCCTCCCTTTGTTTTTCAAAACTGCTGCCGGCGGCCCGCCCCCCATCAAGCCTTTATCAACGCCGCCCCCAACGTGCAGCCTGAGCCCACGGTGTCGTGACTTTGAGGACAAAGTGCTGCGAAAGAAATAAGTATACGCGAGGAAAATACAGTAGGTACAATGCGGAATGTAAAGTAGATACGCGAATGATATAGTAGCTAAGGGACGCGTGAGTAGGTGCAGTAGGTATTTCAAGAACGTGAAATCAGGTTGTAGATGTCGCGAGCGGAGGTGGAGGTGGAGGGAGGGTCAAAAAAACTACAGGTGGGTTGCTCATTCATGTAAGTGATAACTCTTGTCATAAGCGCGCTGAATTCCGTGAAGCCGCTGACAGTGGCGAACGAGAAGTATTCGCGGTGGGAAACTCCGCATACGCAGTCGATCGTGGCGCGCTCGCCGCCGTCGCAGAGTTCCTCGAGTTGGGCGAGGCATTCTGAAGGTCGTCAGGTTGAGTGTGAGACGGATGGAAAAAAAATAGAGGACGTACCGCAATAGTACCGCCGGGAAACCTCCCAGCCGCAAATCCAGATGTGGGTCTTCCCGACGTCGCAGCCCCTGTATTTCCGCTGCCGCCGCTGCCAGTCGTTCGTATGGCCGACTTTCCATTTCATTCGCGCCAAAAAAGCGCCGTCGGTGAGGGTCCCAGCGGCATGCTGCGCGATATCGATGTCCGCGGCGCAGGTGACGTTGTAGCACCATCCCGGGCCCTCCTTCGCGTATGGGCGCGTGGCGCGATAGGTGAGGAACTTTGCTTTATTTGATTGGTGGCTAAAACGGGTCAGCCGGCGTCCCCTCCCTCCGGATTGTGAGCATACTGGCTCATCGCGGCCTGGGGTCGTTGAGGGTTGTTGTGGGAGGCTGCAGGGCTGCAGAAGCGCAGATGGGAGTGGGAAAGATTGAGATTGTGTCCAGGAAGTTGTACTGAGGTCCAGAAATGTGGGAGGGAGAAGGGAGGTGGTGCAGGATGAGAGGGAAGACAAAGAAAATTTCTGACAAGGTGCGAGAGAAATTCTGGACAGTGCGAGAGAATCCAGGACCAAGTGAGGCTTGAAGGAAGAAGGACAAGGAAAACCGGCGTGGTGGATGGAGGAAGAGATACGGCGGGGCCGTCGACGCCCACCGCACGCTCGTGGTTGCCGAAGGAGGAGGATATAAGTCCGAGTGAATCCCCGGCCGCGGACTTTGCGCGGATATTGCTGGCAACGCGAATTTGGAAATCCCCCCGACGCCGAGGCATGGCTGGAAGCGCGGGGGGTCGAGCGGAAGGCTTCGAAGACGCGGGTAGTGCCCCCCGCGTCCGGGAACAGCACCGATGAGGTCGCAAAAAAAAAAAAATTGGCGGTGTGTTTTTGGGGGTGGGATTTGGGCACGCCGATCCGCGTCTGGGAGCGCTCAGGGGGAGCAGGCGGCTCCGCAGGCGAACAGGGGTTCGAGGAGAGGGCTCCGAAGACGCGGGTAGTGCCCCCGCGTCCAGGAACAGCGCCGATTAGGTCGCAATTTTTTTTTTGGCGGTGTGTTTTTGGGGGTGGGACTTGGGCACGCTGATGCGCGTCTGGGAGCGCTCGGGGCGAGCAGGCGGCTCCGCAGACTCGGGGGGGGTACCAGCCGCGTCCGGGGGAACCCCCCGCATCCAGGAATGGCACCGCACAGGGCGCAAAAAAAAAACTTGGCGGCATTTGTCTGGACACAGGATTTGGGTACGCCAATGCGCGCCTGGGAGCACACGGGTCGAGCAAACGGCTCTGCGGGCATTGGGGGCACCACCCGTGTCCAGGAATAACACCATACATGGCGTAAAAATAATTCCAGCATCCAGGGGGTGGGACTTGGTATTGGGTACGCTCAGACGCGTCTGGGAGCGCGCGGGTCAGATTTGAGGCATCCGCGAGACAACCCAGCCTCCAGAAAATTTCTATAAAGCTCGAGAAAAACATCTTGAGGTAAAGTAAGGGCTGAGATCTTGCGTCGATTCAAATCCGAGACCATCGTGGGTGTCCGTCAAGTCGTCGCCGTCGCCACGTCGTAACCCTGCGGAAGGTCTGGTTTCATGGGAGGGCAACTGGATGCATAGTCAACAGTGCAAGGTACCTGGACGCAAAGTCCAGGTAAATGCCGACTCAAAGTCGGTGAGTAGTATGATCGAAGGGACAAATTATTGATGCGTGTTTACAACACACACTAACATCCAAAAAAGGCAAGACTCAATATTTTTCACTTGAGTTCGACGTTCAAGGTACAGCGTTCTATAAATCACACACGATACATTGCAAAATCAGAAATCAGAAGATACATTAAATAAAATCCAAAGAAATAACAAAGCTATCTGCATAGAAGTATAATATAAATACCACGATCGGGATGGCTGAAACGCGTGCTCTCGCGTCACCAGGGCCTGTACATAGGGAAAAAAAAATACAAACGATCGGTAGGTAAGTGACCATCGCAGGGAAAAACACACCTAAGCTAATCCGCACCCTCAGACTCTTCCAGCAGGGATACGCCCAAAGACGGAATAGGGAGAGCGCGCTGCCCCCACCAGACGCGTGCCAGAGGTGGCCCATGCCTCTGGCTCCTCGATCCCCGGCGTGCACCGAGCTGGCGAAGTCCTCCGGACACGACATCGCGTTGATGGTTGATATGTAGGAGTAGGAATAATTAAAAAAAGGTGGAAGAAGGAAGGATGGGAGGAAAGGATGGAAAGAGAGAAGGGAGTAGGGAAGGTCGGAACTCAGAAGTCTATAACCACCTCTTCGCCGTCGTCGCCGTCGTCGAAGTCAAAACGGTTGTGCAGCTCTTCCCCCTCGTCTCGTGTACCGGGATAGGGGAACCTGTAGTAGAAGTCCGGGCCCACGAGCATGCGGAGGCACGCCAGAGCAGCACGCCTCTTGATGTCGAGGAACCAGACTCCGCCCGTTCTGTTGTTAACTTCCGCAATAAGTTGGGCGGGGCCACCCTCAGTCAATGAGTTGTAATCATGATCACAACGGCCACTCGCATCCAGAGACTCTCTTCGAAATGTAAGTAGTGAGACTGTACCGGGAAACCGGTCGACCGTTCGCACAGTGAGTAGGGCATCCTGCTGTTAAAAACATCTCGGAGAAAGAAACGACGTACCAAACGTTTCCAACTATCTTCATTCATGGGCTCGTTGACCGCGTCTCCTGAGAGCCTCGGTGGGTAGCGTGCGGGAATTGTGCCGTTTATGAGGTAAGCCTCAATCTCGGACTTGCGCAAGTCCCAATCGCGACGGTAGACAACACGGACGACAGGAACCGGGATCCACTCGCCTTCTAGATCGAACCACTCCATCGTCTCGTAATAGTACGGTAGGGCGAGGTCGTGGCGCAACCAAGAAGCATTCCGGCGAGGGTCCATCAAGTCGTCGTGGTGGTCCAGAATTGGGTGAAGATCGAGAGGGAAGCTGAGAAGAACCTCTTGTGGATCGTTTGAAGCCACGCTTGGTGATGTTGGTCGGGGTTGAGGTATTTGGGAAACAGTTTCGGAGGAACGAAAGGGCGGCTGGAATGCATCACGAAGGGAGAGGACATGGGAGAATAGAAATCTGGTAAGGAAAGGGAGAGATTCAGCGGTATATAAAGAGAATTTGCGCACGTTTGCGCAGTGACGAGGATGGTGAAAGAATGGGCCGCATTGTCAGAAAGGCCAAAAAGCAAAAAGAGCGAGACAATCGGTTTCGACCGATAACAAAGTCGACAAAGCCCGTACATGATGGACGCGAGACGGGTAACCGGTGGCAAATGTAAATCTACTGGTGCACAGCCAGTAGACAGTACGTGGTTGTCTGCAGCGCAAAGCCATAAGACGCGTTTGGTTGCAGCGCAAAGCTACAAGCGAGAACTTGAAGAGAAGAAAGAGATGAGATAAGATTAAGAAAGCCGTGATTGACAGAAGGCGTGGGCGTGGGAATTCCGACTTTGATCATGAACGTGCCAAGACTTGTTCGTCTTACTCTGGATTTGTAGGCTAGCTTTGCGCTGGCTCTAGCTAGCTTTGCACTGGCTCCAAGAATTGTAGCTTTGCGCTGCATCCACCGCAGCGCCGCCTTCTCACCGTCTCCCACCCATCCCATACCCTATTTCGATTAGGTATTTTTCATCCCCGAAGCCCTCTCATCCTTCATGCTCAACATTTCTTCTGCAGGTTCAAGTTGGCTTTGGCATCATTCCAATCATCCGCAAATGAACGTCCTCTGAGCTAGATACTGGATACTCCTCCTAGTGTCTACATATTCTGGTTTCGACATCCACCCAAAAAACCGCGGCTCTAGCATTTTTCCACTTCTTCTACGCGTCCTTGACGTCAAGAACGATGCCAAAACCCTCGCTGCGGCCGTCTACGCTCGCACCCGCGCCGCCGACACCCTCCCGCGCACTCTTGGCGCAATTTTTGACGCGCCCAAGCAAATGCTATGCACGAAGCGCCAGCGCGCCGCAAGTCAGCGGGTCTCGCGGCGGCGGGCAATGAAATTTCACCCCGCGCGAGCATGAGTAGCGTCGCCAATGGGCCCAGCGGCGCGCGCAGGCCGAAGATCTCGCGCCCGACGGACCCACAGCCAATTTTTGGATGCGGAGGGTTATATGGGTGTGCCGGGGAGTCGGTGAGTAGTCTTAGCCATTGCACTCGTGCATCTGCCGTCGCTACAGCCGTCTCATCTCGGACGTGCCTCGCTCGCCCTTCGGGAAGGAAGCCATAGATTTATTTGTTATTCTTTGCGCTCTTGCTCCCGCCGATGGTGGCGAGTTCTCGTGTCGGAGGTACCATTCCTGCGAGACACAGACATGCGTCCTTCACAAGGAGGGAGAGGGAGCTGCTGAGTCTATGTGTCTTGCATGCATGATGCGCCTCTCCTTCGCTCTGCGCGTCGCGATCATCT